>CAUZXS010006416.1:10000-68318 GCA_963585895.1 Sepioteuthis lessoniana
ACAACACATTTTTGCAAATCTCAGCAATAATCCTTAGATTTCATTATGTCTCCACGCGTAGCTTCTTAGAGAATACTGACATCCACTTAGGACGTGTTTGAGGTTAGCAACCTTCCCACCATGCTTTGCAAAGGTTAGATGTACTTAGCCCCAAGAGTTTTAAATTTACTGGTGTAGGTAATATGTCGTAAACTGCCTTAATGAGGAAACCTTCTTGTTTAGGCTGCATTTGCTTGATGTCGCTCCATGTGATAGTCCTGTCCTTAGTGTTTCCCCACCTTGTCCATGCACCTTGTTTGGGTTGCGCCACAGCTATGGCAAGACGTTTGCTTTCCTCAAAATCATGAATCTCTTCGAAATCATTCTTCGTTTATCCTTTGTGGTCTCTTTCGACCACCACTTTTGTGGGCGAAGACCAAATCCGGTTCTCCCAGTTGCCACAGAGCCGATTACTTCTTTCATTTTGAAGGAAGATTCTGCCGTTTCCACTGCATGTTTCGCGTTCCATTTTCGACCTGTTATGGCAGGTTGTGCACTTTTTCACCAGTGGGTCCTCAGAGTCACGCAACATTTGGAACCGTCGTGCTTTACCTAATTTAAATTCCTCAACAAGTGACTTTGTTGGTAGCTTCAGTTTCGTTGATGAACTGTATAAAGCCACGTTTGTTAAGGATTTAGGAACTCCCAACCATTGCTTTAGGAACTTACTGATTAAACTCTCCATTTTTTCAATTCTTCAAAGCGATACCTCATATGTTTGCATGGGCCATGCTAATCTTGGATTAAACCAAAATAAACACACCACAGTTTATCTTTTGCAATGAGGTCACATTTATCAATGGAGAGTAATCAATCTTTTAATTGTTTTAAAAGATCTTGCCACCGGTGACGATCAGTAAGTGGAAGGAATAGCAGCGATATATATATATATATATATATATATATATTATATATATATATATATATATATTATATATATATGTATGTATATCTATATCTATATATATATATATATGTGTGTATATCTATCTATATCTCTCTCTCTCTATATATATATATATTATATATATATATATATATATATATATGTGTATATCTATCTATATCTCTATATCTATCTATCTATATATCATAAATACATGTAATAATAAAAGTGAATGTTGATATCAATACAAAATAGCTATCATAAAAAATCTGTTAAATCGTGCAAAACAAATCTCTTCATCCAATAAAATATTTCATAATGAATCAAGAAATAAACAAACAAACCCTTATTAGCAATGGATTTCTAAACTAATTAGACGAACGATTTAAACTAATGATTAACAATAAGAATAAAATAAAACGATAAAAGTTACGTTACACAAAATAATTATAATTACATTAATTTATTTTATTTCAAATCAAATGCATCTGAATTTTAGATGAGATGAAAAAAAAACAAACAAACTCAAAAACATAATATATAAATATATATCTCCTAGAGACAACAATTATAAAACCAGATTTATAATTTACTATAAAAATTTTTAAACATTACATTTAGTTATTAATAATAATTCATTCCCTCCTACAAAGATAATGAAAAAAATGTTATTTATCAATTTAAATGTCCATTAGCAGAATGCATCTTCGACAATAAAAAAAGTCATTATAAGTTACATTGGTTATACCCCGACAAAATTATTAAGGAGGTTCACTTTAGACCTTTCAGATTCTAGCTCAATATGTCAACATTTAAAAAAAAAAAACATAATTGTCTTAATGCAACATATAGAAATATTTTAGTTAATAATACAAAAATACTCCATACAGACAATAATATCAAAAAATTAAAAATCCAAGAAGCTTTGTATATAAAATTTAGACAATCCACTATTAATAGAATTAACTTCGAAACTAGGGATAATATTTTAAAATGTTTAAAAATAAATTGAACAATCCATATTATAAAAGATTGAACAAATTTTATTCTCCTTCACGTAATAAAAATACAAATTTTATTCTACTTCACGTAATAAAAATACAAATTTTATTCTACTTCACGTAATAAAAATACAAATTTTATTCTACTTCACGTAATAAAAATACAAATTCTATTCTACTTCACGTAATAAAAATACAAATTTTATTCTACTTCACGTAATAAAAATACAAATTTTATTCTACTTCACGTAATAAAAATACAAATTTTATTCAACTTCACGTAATAAAAATATTTAAAAATAAACTGCGACTGCCGCGTAACATCACCAGGGGGATAAAAACAAGCCTCGTTTTAGTGATAAAAACAAAACTGAAATTATTTTGTGTAAATATTAAACAGTTTTAATTTTGAAATAACTATACATATTAACTTGATAATTGTTCTGATGTGAACTGAAATTACTTGGTATAGCACAAATAACTCCTTTGGAGAAATCATTAAGAAATTTCAAGATTGTAACATAAAAAAACATATCAAGACTATTGAAAGAAAATAAAAATTCAGAATAACAAGGATTGGGTTTTATTTAATCAAACCTGTTTATATATATATATATATATATATATATATATATATATATATATATATATATATATGTGTGTGTGTGTGTGTGTGTGTGTGTGTGTGTGTGTGTGTGTGCTTAGAACTTCGATTGATAAAATCAGAGAAAACGGCTTCGAGCTGAAAAAGAAAAGAAACAGAAGGTACCCTGCAAAAACAATTACCGACGCCTACTACGCCGATGACATAGCGTTACTGGCGAATACACCCAACCAAGCCAAAACACTACTGCATAGTTTGGAACGATCTGCCGCAGGCATCAGTCTCCATGTCAATGCACACAGAACTGAATATATGTGCTATAATCAAACAAGTGACATTTCCACACTAGACGGAACCTCTCTGAAACTGGTAGACAAGTCCACCTACCTAGGAAGCAGCGTCACATCAACCGAAAAAGACATCGACACACGGCTAACGAAGGCATGGACAGCTATTGATAGGCTTTCGATCATATGGAAATCAGACCTGACCGATAAAATGAAACGCAGTTTCTTCCAAGCTGCGGTCGTATCGATACTGCTATATGGATGCACTACTTGGACGCTAACTAAACGGCTGGAGAAAAAGCTAGACAGCAATTACACAAGAATGTTGCAAGCAATATTGAATAAGTCCTGGTGGGAACACCCCACAAGGCACCAACTATACGGCCACCTGCCTCCTATCACGAAAACTATCCAAGTTAGACGAAAAAGACATGCAGGACACTGCTGGAGAAGCAAGGACGAGCTCATAAGTGATGTACTCCTATGGACCCCCGCATATGGCCAAGCAAAAGCAGGACGACCAGCTCGACATACATACAGCAGCTCTGTGAGGATACGGGATGTAGACCTGAAGACCTACCAGAGGCGATGAATGATAGGGAGAAGTGGCGAGAGAGGGTCAGGGATATCAGTGCTAGCGGCACGACATGATGATGATTATATATATATATATATATATATATATATACTGTCCCAATCGGTTGGGGCTGTAGAATACATCGACTGCATCCCTGCAAAGGGGTAAAACTCTCCTTCCTAAAGAGTGTCCCAGATATGACACGAAACAATCTAATGATAAGGTTCCAGTAATGCTGGAGCATTGGGGAAATGCGGAGTCCCTCTTTATTGCCATCGCTCCCAGGTCCACTCTGACCTGGATTGGTGGCACCTGATACGGTCCTATCTATGGGTCAAATAGAACTGTTTCATATTTAAACTCTACTTCGACATTTAAACTGAGTGCAAACAAATGACATATGCTAAACTGAATTGCTTGAAATAGAACAGTTTGATCATTTAATTGCGTGTAAACAAATGACTGCTGTATAATTGAATTGTTATTGTTATTTAGCAATTCTTGAAAATATTTAACTGACTGGGAATGAATGAGCTAAGGCACGTTTAAAAATGTTATCAAGAAAATGTTTATAAATTATATTTTTAATATACATATGTAAAAATAGGATTTGGCATTAAATAACCAACAACGATTGATATGCCATAAACCCAACCCAACTAAATCAGACCACACACACATTATATATACATATATATATATACACACACAATCACACGTGTGTGTGTGTGTGTGTGTGTGTGTGTGTGTGTGTGTGTAGAAGAGGTTTGTGTGTGCATTCATATCATATGTGTATTCTTATGTCAGCCAGTTGACTCAGAAACTCCTACAATAGAGCAATACGGACAGAGAAAGAAAGAGAAGAACAAAAGTATAAAGAAAGCCTTCAAGAAGCAGGTGTCCTTAATTCGACCACCCCACAGGAATCTCTTGTTAAAAATACAGCTGGTGTCTTCGTGTTGTACACTTTTAACGAAAACAATAGACACTCATGAAAACATGACGCGTAAGTCTGTTGCAATCAAGTCCGAGTCACGTGAGAATAGCGTTTCGTTTGGTTTCTTTGTTTAATGGAATATCAGCCTTTGTAGGTTATTTAATGCCAAAGCCATTCCCCTAGAGGAACAGTAGTGGTACTATTTAACCCATAGCTGGGAGGATAAGGGGGTTCATACCTTTTCTAAGGGTATTTGCCCGAAAGTGAACGCAATAGCGCAACTGGAGTACAAACTCCCTTACAACGATTCCGCAGTCCCCATAGCTTTAACCATTACACCACGAGGACACCCCCTGAGAATAGGAGCGAACGAGAGAGAGAGAGGTTTGATTTCTTAATGCATTGGTTATTTAATGCCAAATCCATCATTGTAGAAGAATATTCACCCCATCACTGGAGGAATAAGTACGTTTATACCTTTTCGAAGGGCTGTTATCATCATGTCATCCCGATAGCAGGGATTTTCCTGACTCTCTCTCTCTCTTTTACTATTATCCATCGCTTCCTGCAGGTCTTCCTAACTACATCCAGTGTCCGAACAGAGCTGATGTAAAGAAGACACTGGTATGTCCATGTGTCTGGCTATTAGGCTGCAGTTGAACAGAATGGCACGACTGACGTTCGAACTCGCTACTCTGATGTTGCAATCCAGCACGTCATCAACTAGACCATAGGTTCTCCTTCCCAGAGAGACAGAGACAGAGATGTGGGGGGATCATAGTAAAGAATCAAAGAAAGGAAAGAAAAATTTGATCAATGAAAAAAACAAAGACGGAAACTAAAATTAATTTTTGATAAACAATAAGTTTTGAACTTCAGAAAGAAATCATTTAGCACAAGAAATAATTTTCCACATAATCTCCTTCTTCCGCAATACAGATCATTTCATTTAGGGTCGGGTCCTTCAATGCATGAGATTATCTCCGTAGGAAATGGATTCACTAATCCGAGTTCAAATCATCGACAAAACTGTTTCTGTTTCATTTCGTGGTAATTTTTTAGGGAAAGGCATGAATCCATCTCTCCTTGTCGCAAGTTATGGGTCGAAACTGTGACCAAAAATAGAAATTGCATAAATATAGATGTGAACTTATTTTTTAACAGTACAATTATATATATATAAATTTGGCCGACCATTGTGAAGCGCGACCTGAAGGCTCTTTTTTTAATTGCTACTACACAAAGATGTAGAGTAGGGTTCTACTTCTTTTCCTCCACTTACCCTTGATACATATATTATAATGCTGAGTGTTAAGCAAGGAGACATCAGATACCATTTCTGGAGTCTTTTGTATGACTCGACCTGTAATTGAACCCGTCTCCCGGGGCATTGGCGAACACTTTAACCATCGTGCTAATGGGTCGGTTATAATATATATATATATATATATATATATATATATATGTATGTATGTATGTATGTATGTGTGTAATTTGTGAGCGAATAGTTTGCTTGTAACTATTTTTAAGCGAATCAGAGCTCATATATTTGCTGACAGTTTAATGTTTTCAAGCATTACTAAACACAAATAATTCTATTTAATAGTAATTATTTGTTTGCGCACAGTTAAATAAACAAGTATTGCTATTTCACACTAATAATTCTATTTTATACCAATCATTAATTTCATGATATCAATTATCACTATTCAATATTACTGATTATCAAGAACTCCTGCCTCATACGAACTATTTGCACACAGTCTTATGGTTTCAAATAATTAATAATAATCCTTAGTAATGGATTGAACAGTTCTATTTGACTGATAGATGATACCCTAAAAATACTTCCACTTCAGATTATTAGTATTAGATAGGAATACTTGAAACCATATAAATGAGATCAAATTATGTTCCATAGATTAGATTATTTAATTTAATGGTGTAATTCTTTCCATATTTACCCAACCCCTCCGCACGGGCAGGATATGACACAAGGTCAATTATTTAAAGCGGAGTATAATAGGTTTCAATTCAGAGTTTTTCCTTTTCCTAGACTAGTTGCCTCACCAAGGCTGAGGAACCCAGTCTGCCCTACTATTTTTCCATAGACGGAGGGAAAATAATTGGATTCAAACCTTTCCCAAGGGTATTAGTGCTATGTGAAATGCAATCAGTCTCGTCCAAGATTTGAACTCGTGTCGCTGTGTCCATTTCCTACGACGATAACCATTACATCACGGGCACTACCACAAAATAGCGTAATTCTTTCCAAGCGATGAGGAAAATATAGAATAACCCAATGTTGAGAAAGGATATGATCATTCTCTAATTTCTTTCTTTTTATAGAACTAAGCAAAGTTAGTGACCTTAGTCGAGGGTGAACCACAGGCTCCCTTTTCAATAGTTACAACACCGAGGTTTAGGGGAGAGCGCTACTCCATTTCTTGTATCACTCCACTTTACCCTTGATACTTATCTTATAATGCTGAGTGTTAAGCAAGGCAGCATCAAGTACCATTTTTGATTCTTTCGTATGACTTGACCTGGTATTTGACCCCGGCCTTCCGGATACCGGCTAAAACCTACATATGCAAATCTATGCCCAGTTAAAAAGAATAGAACCATTTCAATAAAGAATATCGCTTTAAATCGATGAAATGTCTGAAAGAGTTTGTCTTAATCCCAAGGGCCCATCCCCTCCAGGTTTTCTGGAGTCCACCAGGCGCAAACGCCTTGTAGATGTTCTTGTGGTAATCGGCTAGGTGCAGGGAACTTCCTTTCCCCGTCAATACCTGCTTGGAAGGGCTGAGTACATCGCTTAAAGATGTCTTCAGAAAAAAAAAATGGTTATTCAATGATAAGAATGGAACTATAGATTTTTGAAAAGAAAGAAAAATAGCGAAAAACTAAAACAAAATTTCTAAAATTTTAATTCCTATTCATGCAAACTATTTTTAATGCAAAAAATTGAAATAAAATTATTAACGAAAATTCCTGCACTGACCGAAGAGATCCGGATCTTCCCTTATTAAGTCAATTTCACTATTGACAGATATTTGTTGGCGTATGTGTTATTATAAGATTCGGTATTCCATTTATTATAACTTTTCTGAATTAGATAAAAAAATCAATTTTCAAAGAGAAAACATTTTAAAAAAATCAACTTCTCTCGTCATGGCATCCAGTGTGAAAAGGTGTATGTAATATTCAATTAATTCATTTGGGGTTGAATAGAAATGAAATTTCGTTATCCGGGGTGCATCAAGTAAAAAAAAATTGAGAAACCCTGGTTTTAGACATCGAATGCCTCACAGTTTCACCGTTTTTTTTTTTTTTTATTTATTTATGTAAAAAGGTTTTGAGATCTGTCATACACCAAGCTCTAGGAAGCATTTCAGCTAATAAATACCGGACCCAAAAGCTCATACAAAAAAAATACGTCGAGGTGAAAAACAAAAAAAAAAAAAAAAAAAAACCACAAACAAATCAATAAGCAAGTGGATAAATAAGTAAATAAATACGCAAAGATATACACATGCACGAACACATTTGCACACACATCCAAATGCAAAACAACAATAATAACAAAAATAAGAAAAAAAAAATCAATAAAAGAATAAAAATAGACTCCGGCTGAGTCATTGTGCACAAGTGACTCCATTTTGGATGAGACTAGTGCGCATGCGCACAGTATGACGGTTGCAAGAAGCTATTAGCACGGGAAGCAACCGGTTTGTATCAGCACGTATCTATTTCATTGTTCTGTCAGCTGGGGTCGAAACTTGACAACAGAGATCATCCATTGTGGATTCCCTACCTTACTTCCTTTTTCCACTAGTGATTTCTATTGTTGTCGGTCGTCTTTTCCTTGTGTGTATATATATATATATATATATATATATATATATATATATATATTTATATTAAAAGATTTAAGTTTTGTGTTTTACATTATTTTTTTTGTAAATGGAAGCATCTCTTTGCAGAAGCTAAGATTAGAATACCTAAAAACGAACAATGGAGAACAAGTATTTGATAGGTAAAATAAATTATTTGTGTGATAGCAACTGAAATTAATGAGAAATCGAATTAATACTGAATATTGATAATGATATTGATGATGAAGACGAGGTCAGTGAGTTTAATATCGTAGAGCCAAAAGTAATTTGGGACTTATGACACATTATACGAAGGTCATTCAATAAATAAGGTAAATTTTACCGAACGAGTTGACAGTTGTAAACACTTTATAGCTGCACCTTTTTCAAAGAAATCAATAGTGATAGATTCTTTTACGCCTAAGAAAGACTGTCAGCATCACCTACTGAACGGAACTTTTTTCTTTAACGAAGAATTAGTGCGTTTCTACTCTATGAACTGTCTTTTCGAGTCAGATTCATTGTGGCTAACCCATATTTTGTCTGTTTGCAAACACCATTTTGAATAAAACATACTTCAAAAACATCACAAATACTTCCATAAATTTCGCATGGTTTGCACTTCTTAGCCAATAGATATTCGATGGGAGATCTAAATTACTGTGTGGTCGCTGGAAGAATGTTATTCGCGGACGTTCCAATGAAGTGACACCGCCGGCTTATAAATATGCAAATTTGCACGTACACACACGTGCTATGCAAATATGATCATGCAAAACACATAGAATAAGCGGCGACCAGCGGCATCCAGTAGCCCAGTCATCAAGTAGACGCCGTTACGTACGTACCACCAACACTCCAGTCCGATCATAATCAATAAACCAACCTCAGCCGACGTGACAAGTATGTTTGATTTGACGGGAAATTTGAATAGCCTCCAAACAAATACTTTTGCGAGATTCATTTTCTTTTTGTCAGACTAATCGCAGGTTTGCATTTATGGAAAAGAATTTGGAAAAAAAACTTTTTTTTTAAAGATTCTCCATATACACCGAATGATCCAGGTATTTATGGTTTGTGATTAAAAAATATATTTTAAACGTGGAGGAAAGAGTGAAAAGATGGTTTCTGATTATGCTACGAGGGAAAAATTAATTAAACTTTAAAAAATTAATTAATTAAACTAAAAAAAGAATAAAATAGTCCTATTTACCAACCCCTCCGCTCGGGCAGGATATAACACAAGGTCAATTTTTTTTAAAGCAGAGTTTAATAGGTTTGAATTCATAGTTTTCCTTCTCTTAGACTAGTCGCCTCACCAAGGCTGAAGAACCTAGTCTGTCCTACTATTTACCCATAGCTGGAGGGAGAATATTTGGATTCATACCTTTCCCAAGGGTATTAGTGCTATGTGAAAAATGCAATCAGTCTCGCCCAGGATTTGAACTCGTTCTTTTTAAAAGAATAACATAGTAATCACTTTTCTTAACCCTTTGCTGTCACTGTCACACATGTAAATAGGCATCTTAGTACATTAGCGGGATTTTTGTTTTAAAAGCGTAACATACTTTGAAATTATATAAATTTTTCACTTTGAGTAATTGGTGAATAAGATTCACATAGCTTAAATTGTAAGCATATGTTTTACATAGGTTAACCGGCCCGTTGGCCTAATTGATAGAGTGTTGGCCAATGGCCCGGGAGACCGGGGTTCAATCATAAGTCGAGTCATACCAAAGACTCAAAATATGGTACTTGATGCCTCCTTGCTTAACACTCAGCATTATACGGTACGGATCAAGGGTAGAGTGGATCAATCCAGGGAAAGGAGTGCATTCTCCTACATCTCAGTGTAGTCGCTATTGAAAAGGTGAAATATAATGGCCGAGGGATTTCGTTTTATGCCTTTGGGTTTAGTTGGGCTGAGAACCTTTCGGCTCGGTGCATGGGTTACTTAGGTGCAACATTAACGCAGGTGTTCACGCGCGAGGGCGGAGCGGACGTGTCAATCAGAGATGTCACAATAACCCAGATGGGAAACGGGGCTAGAGAGTGAGGGTGCCGTCACGCACCGGAAGCGCGCGGAGGATTTGGGGGATTTTGAGAAAGTCAGTTAGTTGAGTTGAGTCCTGCCTCGGAAGAAGACGGTTGACTTTCGCTTGCTCACCGAGGCCTTGGGCTGGTGCCGCACGAGATTGGGGCAGGGGGCAGATGGAAAAGCCGGAATAGAAAGAATGTATATCACTCTCCTTATGTCGAAGAACTTTTAAACTCAAAGGTAATAAAAATGTTTCGTACCTGAACTAAGAAGTCGTAAATGTTTTTAGTGTTTCGAGATTCCTATGTTCTATGTATATATGTTATGAACATTATATATCATCATCATCATGTCGTACCGCTAGCACGGATATCCCTGACCCTCTCTCGCCACTTCTCCCTATCATTCATCGCTTTTGGCAGGTCTTCAGGGCTACATCCCGTATCCTCACATAGCTGTTGTATGTATTTTCGAGCTGGTCGTCCTGCTTTTGCTTGGCCATATGCGGGGGTCCATAGGAGTACGTTACTTATGAGCTCGTCCTTGCTTCTCCAGCAGTGTCCGGCATGTCTGGTTTGTCTAACTTGGATAGTTTTCGTGATGGGAGGCAGGTGGCCGTATAGTTGATGTCTTGTGGGGTGTTGCCGCCAGGACTTGTTCAATATTGCTCGCAATGTACGTTTCCCATATTCATGTATGGGTAAGTTGCAAAGGGAGCCTTCGGGTCACCCTCGACTACGATTCGCCAGCTTTACTTTTTTTTTTAACTTATAACGTATATCTATATATCATTCACACATGGTGAATCGTAACTATATTTTACAAACATTAAATTGTATAAGTATATTTTGTTATATACCTGATGAAGGAAGGAATGAAGGACCATGACACATGGTCCCAAAAATACAACTCTCACTTTATTTCTAGAAAAGGTCTGAAGTTGACTGTAAGCGAGAGAACGAGAGAGAGAGAGAGAGCGGGGCGGGGGCGACGAAGGACAGACGGAGGACTATGCTATATTGACCCTTAACTCATTAACCACGTTGTGCTTTCATATTGAGAGCCTTACGTCTTCAAGGATAAAAAGTTCTCAACCGGGAGTCACTGTGTGCTATTGCCCCACCTAGGCGCTGCAAGCCACTCGGTGGCGCTCTCCGGGCCTCTTTACTGCTCGACTGTGGCTTCGAGACTGACCACAAGACTGACGTGGGTGACTGCAAGTATCATTTAACAACGCCTATGCGTTTACAGTTCGGCCCACCTATTTGCTTCTGCAGGGGTATCCAGCTTGACAAATCCCTGTTCTTAACTCAAATTAATAATGTCAGTTTATTTAATTATGTTTTTACGTTAAAATTACTTATAAATAGTCAAACAAATTATAAGTGGTTCTGCGAGGACACAATATTTTAAGGATACGAGATTCCTCTTTAAAATTTTAATAACATTCAGATGCACGAACAAAAATAAATCGTCACACAAATTATTGACGACTCCGAACTTTCAGGAAAATATACAGGGTGTCTCAAAATAGATGCAATCCATTAATATGATAATTCATACTGTATCAAGGCATCTTTTACTTGAGTCTTTAAAAGCAATCATATCACTTTAGAAAAGTCAAACCAGATGACAAGGGCAGAAATTGATTGACTTTATCCAACAGTGCACGTGAAAGACCGAGTTCTTGGGAATGCCTTCCGATAGAATATCTCACCTCACCCACGTTGTCAGAAGATCTTGTAGTCAACATCCTGCCAGATATGGGATTTTCTGCCTTCTTGTTGAGGTCATTTACTGAACCTGAGGCTTGAAATTTGTGTACCCAACGATAAATTTGGCTTTTCTGGGGATAATTGTTAAGTTAAACTCCCTGCGAAATTTTGCTTGCATAGTTTTGAATGATTTTGTCTTCAAATAAGTAATAACGCAAAATATTTTCCCCTTTCTTGGTTTAATCGTTGTTATAGTATACTATTTTTAAATCTGAAACAAAAAAGAACACATTTTAATTAGTGGAATTATGAGCAGTCACATGGGCCCCGTGTATATTGAAACACCCTAAATGGCATAGCATATGTTGAAAATCTTCCACAAATTATCACCTTGTAACGCTTGGACTCATCCCTACATAATACCAAATGTTCCGTAAGAAAGAAACGGTTACACGAAGGGACTCGAACGCAAACATCCAACCAATTTTCTTTTATGGCAATTGTCTGAAATTTCTTCGACAAAATTTCAACAAACTCCTTTGCAAAAAAATCTACAAAGATATTATCAACAAATATTTTTCGTCAGAAAACTCATAACTAGTTGTAATAAACATTAGATTAACGAACGATCCAACGTTCGAATTTCATTCGAGAATTTTCAACAAAACATCCGTTAAAAGAGACAAACGCTTTAACAAAATGGCTACATTCGACTTTCGTCGAAAAAGAAGAATCTATCTATCTCTCTCTCTCTCTCTCAAAAAAAAAAAAAAAAAAAAAAAAAGAAAGAAAAAATTACATACAAACGGAAAAACAAAACAAAACAAAAAAAATCTCTCTGATCAAATAATTCCTGAAAGTAATTTTTGCATTTTGGAAGATTTCAACCGAAGATTCCGGCAAAAATAAATATTACTTTTTGTTTATGGTTAAAAAGACGTTTCTCGTATGTCAATCTTTACTTCCATATTTTACACAAGTCAGCAATCAAAAAAGGAGTTCTCCACACTCTCCGAAGCTCCAGGACTGGAGCCTCATCATCAGATGGTTTAGCGTCATAAACAGGACACTCATTTGGGGAAAGGGTCTTACCACTTTACGGAGATGCACTCGGCGTGTGGCTAGCGTGCCGAACTGCGACTTCGAATTAAGTGAGTTCGAACTCCAGTAACGTTATTACGTTCGATTTCGAACTAATACCCTTGGGAAAGGTATGAATTGTCTTATTCTCCCAGCTATGGCTTAAATAGTACCATTTATATTTTTTTCGAGGGATAGCTTCGGAATTAAATTACCCAAGAAGGTTGATATGCCATCAAAGAAAGGAACCCCAGAATCCAATCGTTACCGTGTGTAATTGGGTACTGCATGTATATTTTAACAACACCTATGCGTTTACGGTTCGGCCCACCTATTTGCTTCTGCAGGGGTATCCAGCTCGACAAATCCCTGACTGACAGCTCTGTCAAAGGTCAATATTCAACAGTTTCACATAGGCTTAGTTAAATTCTCCATGTTTCACATGGAGTAAAATCTCTATACATGTTTCACATTCGGTAGATTGTATACATGTTTCACATCATTTGTCTAGACGACGTACTTAGGACATCGATCGATAACATTAGGGAAAACGGCTTCATGCTGACAAAGAAAAGAAGCAGGAGGTACCCTACAAAAACAATTACCGACGCCGACTACGCCGACGACATAGCGCTACTGGCCAATACACCCAACCAAGCCGAAACACTACTGCATAGTTTGGAACGAGCCACTGCAAGCATTGGACTCCATGTCAATGCACACAAAACTGAATACATATGCTTTAATCAGAAAGGCGACATCACCACACTAGACGGAACCTCCCTGAAACTGGTAGACAAATTCACCTACCTAGGAAGCAGCGTCTCATCAACCGAAAAAGACATCGACACACGGCTAACGAAGGCATGGACAGCTATCGATAGGCTTTCGATCATATGGAAATCAGACCTGACCGATAAAATGAAACTCAGTTTCTTCCAGGCTGCGGTCGTGTCGATACTGCTGTATGGATGTACTACTTGAACGCTGACTAAACGGTTGGAGAAGAAGCTCGACGGCAATTATACAAGAATGTTGCGAGCAATATTGAACAAGTCCTGGCAGCAACACCCCACAAGGCGCCAACTGTACGGTCACCTACCACCTATCACGAAAACTATACAAGCTAGACGAACCAGACATGCCGGACATGCTGGTGAAGCAAGGACGAGATCGTAAGTGATGTACTCCAGTGGACCCCCGCATATGGCCAATCAAAAGCAGGACGACCAGCTCGAACATTCATACAGAAGCTATGTGACGATACGGGATGTAACCCTGAAGACCTGCCGGAAGCGATGAACGATAGGGGGACGTGGAGAGAGAGGGTCAGGGATATCCGTGCTAGCCGCACGACATGATGATGATGATGATGATTTCCCTCTCGGTATATTTTATACACGTTTCACACTCGGTAGATTGTGTACATGTTTAACATTTGGTAGATTTTATTCATTTTTCTCATTCGGTAGACTGTATACATGTTTCCCATTTGGTAGATTGTATTCATTTTTCTCATTCGGTAGACTGTATACATGTTTCACATTTGGTAGATTGTATTCATTTTTCCCATTCGGTAGACTGTATACATGTTTCACATTTGGTAGATTGCATTCATTTTTCCCATTCGGTAGACTGTATACATGTTTCACATTTGGTAGATTGTATTCATTTTTCCCATTCGGTAGACTGTATACATGTTTCACATTTGGTAGATTGTATTCATTTTTCACATTCGGTAGACTGTATACATGTTTCACATTTGGTAGATTGTATTCATTTTTCCCATTCGGTAGACTGTATACATGTTTCTCATTCGGTAGATTGCATTCATTTTTCCCATTCGGTAGACTGTATACATGTTTCCCATTCGGTAGACTGTATACATGTTTCCCATTCGGTAGACTGTATACATGTTTCACATTTGGTAGATTGTATTCATTTTTCGCATTCGGTAGACTGTATACATGTTTCACATTTGGTAGATTGTATTCATTTTTCTCATTCGGTAGACTGTATACATGTTTCTCATTTGGTAGATTGCATTCATTTTTCCCATTCGGTAGACTGTATACATGTTTCACATTTAGTAGATTGTATTCATTTTTCCCATTCGGTAGA
The DNA here is from genome assembly GCA_963585895.1 of Sepioteuthis lessoniana. Lineage (NCBI taxonomy): Eukaryota > Metazoa > Mollusca > Cephalopoda > Myopsida > Loliginidae > Sepioteuthis > Sepioteuthis lessoniana. The sequence continues at coordinate 25,167 of CAUZXS010006416.1, forward strand.
CTGTATACATGTTTCAAATTTGGTAGATTGTATTCATTTTTCGCATTCGGTAGACTGTATACATGTTTCACATTTGGTAGATTGCATTCATTTTTCTCATTCGGTAGACTGTATACATGTTTCACATTTGGTAGATTGTATTCATTTTTCGCATTCGGTAGACTGTATACATGTTTCACATTTGGTAGATTGTATTCATTTTTCCCATTCGGTAGACTGTATACATGTTTCAAATTTGGTAGATTGTATTCATTTTTCGCATTCGGTAGACTGTATACATGTTTCACATTTGGTAGATTGCATTCATTTTTCTCATTCGGTAGACTGTATACATGTTTCACATTTGGTAGATTGCATTCATTTTTCTCATTCGGTAGACTGTATACATGTTTCACATTTGGTAGATTGTATTCATTTTTCTCATTCGGTAGACTGTATACATGTTTCTCATTTGGTAGATTGCATTCATTTTTCCCATTCGGTAGACTGTATACATGTTTCACATTTAGTAGATTGTATTCATTTTTCCCATTCGGTAGACTGTATACATGTTTCAAATTTGGTAGATTGTATTCATTTTTCGCATTCGGTAGACTGTATACATGTTTCACATTTGGTAGATTGCATTCATTTTTCTCATTCGGTAGACTGTATACATGTTTCACATTTGGTAGATTGTATTCATTTTTCGCATTCGGTAGACTGTATACATGTTTCACATTTGGTAGATTGTATTCATTTTTCCCATTCGGTAGACTGTATACATGTTTCAAATTTGGTAGATTGTATTCATTTTTCGCATTCGGTAGACTGTATACATGTTTCACATTTGGTAGATTGCATTCATTTTTCTCATTCGGTAGACTGTATACATGTTTCACATTTGGTAGATTGTATTCATTTTTCCCATTCGGTAGACTGTATACATGTTTCACATTTGGTAGATTGTATTCATTTTTCCCATTCGGTAGACTGTATACATGTTTCACATTTGGTAGATTGTATTCATTTTTCGCATTCGGTATATTTTATACATGTTGCACATTTAGTAGATTGTATACATGTTTATTTGATAGGAATTCTCGATAGCGTACTAATATGTTCAAACAAATCCAGATAGACTTGCTTGAATATACAGTAATAAATGAGCTAGGGATTTTTTATTTATGTTTTTGAAAATTATTTGTTATCCTTTTAGATAAATTTTTGTTCAAAATTATTATTTCCAGTGATTAGTTTAACAGAAGTCAACAACCAAAAAAACTTGTGTCTAACTTTAATGCCCATATCAAGAAAAAAGCAAAAACGAAACAATAAAAAACATTCTTCCTAACAAAACTCAGCAAAACTGCACGAAAAATCTGGACTTTCACTTTTAGCTGTAAACAAAATACAGCAAAATGTATTTACTTGTTAAAAAGTAATGAATCAAAACACCAAACCCACCGAAATCACATTAACTCACGAACGCTTTAAAGAAATAAATTCGGTGATATTCAACTGCATCGATTCACTGAAGCGTATTTTTTTCTTTAAATACAAATTTACGTGAGCAAAAACTTATTTGAAAGATCGATTTCTTCTTTAAAAAATCTACAAGAGTTCTCAGTGAAACAGTCGAATCGCTGCTGCATTTTCGACTCTAACGAGTTCCTTAACAAACAAAACCATTCTTTATTCCCGCGTTTTCAAAATAGATGGCCCACTAATTCTACGCGAATCTGAATACGTTTGGTAATTCACAACATATGTTTCACATGGGGTAAATTGGATGTACAGGTTTCTCCTCGGCTAAATATCCTATTCCTTGATTATTTCTTAGTTTGGTTTGGTTTGTTGGGTTTTATGGCATATCAACCTTTGTAGGTTATTTAACGCCAAATCCATTTTTATACAAATAATCAGTTCTATTTTAAACAATTCAGTTTAGCATGAGTACACAGTTTAATTGTCCAAAACATTTCTATTTCAAGCTTTTCAGTTTAATCAAACAATTCAGTTTAGCATAAGTATGCCGTTAGTTCTATTTAACCCATACATAGGGCCTTATCAGGTGCTACCACGCCGGGCCAAAGTGGACCTGGGAGCGATGGTAATGAAGGGGTACTCCGCATTCCTCAAGGCTCCAGCATTGCTGGAACCTCATGATCAGATTGTTTAGTATCATATCCAGGACACTCGTTGGGTGGGTGGGGGTCTTGCCCATCTGCAGAGGTGCAGTCGATGTATTCTACAACCCCAGCCGGCTGGGAAAAATCATTTCTTATCCATGGGGAAATCTGTCATGAACACTGTTGGGGTGCTATGTGTGAATGAACAGTTTTAATCTTGAATTCCGGAAACCTGTCACATGGTGAGTGACTGAAGATTTCTCCATATTCCTCTTTACAGATAAATAGATATGATCAGATTGAGGCTGACAGATTTGATATGGAAAGACAAAGATACACAAATAAATATGAATTGACTGAGATAGATTTGATTTCCTCGTTTAATAGCATATAAACCGTCATGGGTTATTCAATGCCAAAGTTATCTTTGTAGAAAAACAGCAGTGGTACTATCTAACCCATAGCAGAGAGGATAAGTGGTTTCATACCTTTTCAAAAGGAGCATTAGTCTGAAAGGAAAATTAATAGCGCAACTGGAGTTCGAAATCGCTTACAACGAAATCAATGTCCAGCACGTTTGCCACTACGTCAGGTGTCGTTACCCTCCAGATAGATAGTTATAAACAGACTGAGATAAAGTGATGGAGAGATAGAAAGAGAAAGACACTGAGATAAATAGATTGAGATAGATTGGTAATGTACAGACTGGGGTGGGCAGAGAATTATTAACTGAGATTGATAGATAGATGGTTATAAACAGATTGAGATAGATAGATAGATAGACAGACAGCTATAAACAGACCTGGAGAGACATATAGTTATTAACTGAGATAGATAGATAGATAGAAACACCCACACGTATATATATATAAACAGACTGAAATAAATTGATAGAGACAGGTAGATGAACAGATTGAGATAGATTATGAACAGACGGTGATAGATCGACAGATATGAACAGACTGAGATTGACAGACAGGTAAACGGATTGATGATTAACTGAGATTGATAGATAGAGTGATATAATTAGATCGAGATAGATAGTTATAAACTGACTGAGATAGATAGTGATGAACTTACTCAGAACAGAAGAAAAGGAAATATCAAGAAGGTATTCTCGTAAATCTCACAAATTAGTAATTCATAAATGAGTAACATTAAAAAAAAAACCCGATTGATTCTGTCTTAATATTTCGCATTGGATGCTCTCAATAAACATGTCTATCTCGACAAAACATCTTGACTCTTGTTTACCAATCAAATATTGATTGGCCGCCAGCTTGATTTTTGCAATTACCTCTCCATCTTATATGTAAATGATAGCAAATACAAGTCTTTTACTTATCGTTATTTTACTTATTGTAGATTTGAATATTCTAATTGATTAATTGCCTGCAGGAAAACCCGGCGTTTTCTGGGAATTAAAATGATACCTAAAAGCAGATTTTGATTAGTTTGGTTTCGTTGAGTTGTTCAATGGCATGGCAATTCCTAATGGGTTATTTAATGCGGAAAATTGATTTCTTTATATATGTTTGGATGTGATCATAACTATTAATAGGTTTTTATTGTCTATTTGTTGAACTGCTTATCAAACCCCTATGGGGTATTTAATACTGAAAAATATTTAATTACATTATTTTTATTGTAATATGATCTACTAAAAGGATTGTTTCGGTTTGGTTTATTTGTTTAACGGCATATCAACTTCCTATGGGGTACTTAATGCCGATACTTGATTAGGCAAAATTCACCTTATTCAGTGAAAGACACTCGTGTATATATATATATATATATATATATATATATAACCTGCTCAGTACTTATAGAAGTGTGTATTTATCCGATTTTTCATAAAGCCAAATTTGAATAAATCGTTTTATAATGGGGTGAGGATGCACGAATCGAGATTCATCTGTAGCCATCACAATAAATGCTCGATACTCTCAGAAAGGCCTTTCGAGGTGACTCGGGCGTCAAACAATAAACTTAGCACTACTAAACTGATATTTTCTTGGGGAGAAGGCCTTCGTGACCAGACGATCAACTTACAATAGCCCAATCGACACGAACTTATAGAGTACTTAGAAAGATGACCTCTAAAGAACAGCAGCTACTGTCGGTAACCGGAGCCCTGTAAGGTTGTTGGGTTTCAAGTATTTCTATTTAATACTAATAACTCAAACAATTACATGGTTTCAAGCATTCCTATCTAATATTAATAATTCAAACAATTACATGGTTTCAAATATTCCGATCTAATACTAATAATAACTGATAATAATTTATATGGTTTCAAGTAACTATTGCTGACTAATTGTCACTAATACAGTTATAAAATTTCCCTTATTCCAAGCCAATAGTAATAATTTGCTAAAATATATATTTGACCCATAAATGGGATCCTGATATGTATTACAACTCCGAATTAGAGTAGACCAAGTCAAGTCGGCTGCAGCAGTAGAATACACCGACTGAAACTCTGCAAATGGTTGAGACTCAGTTCCAACAAGTGTCCTGGATATGATACTAAACAATCTGATGGTGAGGTTCCAGTAATCCCAAAGCTTTGGGGAATGTGAAGTACCCCTATATTACTATTACTCTTAGTTCCACTCTAACCCAGCGTGGCAGCACCTGACAGAGTCCTATCTATGTGTCAAAGAGAACTGTTTGGCATTTACACTGTTTCCAAATAGATGACTTATGTTGAATTGTCAGAAATAGAACTCTGAACATTTAACTGTATGTAAACAAATGAGTGTCAAACTGAATTATTTGTGATACATAACAATACTTGGAACCATTTAACTGTGTGCAAACAAATGAATAATTTTGAATAGAATTATTAGTGTTAAATAGCAATAGTTGACATGCTTTAACTGTGTGGCTAAATTTTGTTTGTTTGTTTAGGTTTTATGGTAGATCAACCTTTGTAGGTTATTTAATGCCAAATCAATTTTTATACAAGTAAACAGTTCTATTTCAGACAATTCAGTTTAGCATAGTACACACGTTAATTGTAAAAAAAATTCTATTTCGAGCTATTCAGTTTATCAAACAGTTCTATTTCAAACAATTCAGTTTAGTTTAAAAATAACGTTATGTTTACTCAAAGTTAAATGTCAAAACAGGTCTATTTTTAAAAAATCAGTTTAGCTTAAGTACAGTTTAAATGTAAATAACCGTTCCATTTTAAACATTTCAGTTTAGCATAAGTACGCAATTTAAATGTCGAAACAGTCCTATTTCAAGCAATTCAATTTAGCCTAAGTACACTGTTTAGTTCTATTTGACACATAAATAGAGCTCAGGTACATTTAAAAATATTACGTACAAAATGTGTTAACAAATCATATATATCTCATAGATATTTATAAAAGGATTTGTTATTAAATGGCCAACAATGGTTAGTATGCCATAAAACCCAACCAAACCAAATCTTATATATTTAATATATATGTATAAATAGGATTTGATATCAAATAACCTACAATGGTTGATATGACAGAAAACCCAACTAAACCAAATCATATATATTTAATACATATGTATAAATAGGATTTGTCATTAAATAACCTACAATGATTGATATGACATAAAACCCAACCCAACCAAATCCTATATATTTAATATATATTTATAAAGAGGATTGGGCATTAAATAACCTACAATGGTTGATATGCCATAAAACCCAACCCAACCAAATCATATATATTTAATGTATATTTATAAAGAGGATTTGGCATTAAATAACCTACAATGGTTGATATGCCATAAAACCCAACCAAACCAAATCATATATATTTAATGTATATTTATAAAGAGGATTTGGCATTAAATAACCTACAATGGTTGATATGCCATAAAACCCAACCCAACCAAATCCTATATATTTAATATATATGTATAAAGAGGATTTGGCATTAGATAACCTACAATGGTTGATATGCCATAAAACCCAACCAAACCAAATCATATATATTTAATGTATATTTATAAAGAGGATTTGGCATTAAATAACCTACAATGGTTGATATGCCATAAAATCCAACCCAACCAAATCCTATATATTTAATATATATGTATAAAGAGGATTTGGCATTAAATAACCAACAATGATTGATATGACATAAAACCCAACCAAATCCTATATATTTAATATATATGTATAAAGAGGATTTGGCATTAAATAACCTACAATGGTTGATATGCCATAAAACCCAACCCAACCAAATCCTATATATTTAATATATATGTATAAAGAGGATTTGGCATTAAATAACCTACAATGGTTGATATGCCATAAAATCCAACCCAACCAAATCCTATATATTTAATATATATGTATAAAGAGGATTTGGCATTAAATAACCTACAATGGTTGATATGCCATAAAACCCAACCCAACCAAATCGTATATATTTAATATATATGTATAAAGAGGATTTGGCATTAAATAACCTACAATGTTTGATATGCCATAAAACCCAACCCAACCAAATCGTATATATTTAATATATATGTATAAAGAGGGTTTGGCATTAAATAACCTACAATGGTTGATATGCCATAAATCCCTAACAAAGAACTGAAGAAGACCTGAGAGCATTGATAATGAAGGAGTACTCCATACTCTATAGTACTCCCGAACCGGAGCCTTAACATCTGATTAAGTTTAATTTTGTACTCTCGTCACTTATTTGAGCAGGAAGGTCTTATCCTTTTGCAGGGAACACAGCGTCGTCTATGTCCTAAAGACAGAGCAAGTACGATGTCTGAATTTAGACGAGACATTGTATTCATAATTTTTTTTATTTGCTTTTATTTTTGTTTTCATTTTTTCAGTAAATTTTTAAAAATTTTCAGGACGTCTTATTTTGTTTACTAATTTTTTTCTTTTTAAACGAACGTTCATTTTTAAATTCAACGAGAAATTTTCGCAAAGTAAGCTACAAACATTTATTAAAGCAACACTATTCATTTCTATAAGTATAAAACATTGTACATTGTTTACCCGAACTACTATGCTTCTTCCCCGCCCCGGGTTTGATGTGATTGTCCCCGTAATGCACCAATGAATAAATACTGTCCATGAAGAATGTGGCGCTAAGCAACAGGAGCTTGCTGTAGATCTGAACGATATGACAATTACTGATATAAAATCTCGTGGACATTTTCATGGGTGACAGACTTTGGCAGACCAAATTCCACTTGAACTTTTTACTGTCCTTCATTTTGAATCAAAGTTTCATCGGGCCCCGTGCTATAGTCTCTACGATGCTCATTTAGTCCCTATGAAAATGCACTAAGACTGTTCTCACTGATATAAGAAGAAATTCATATCCCCATGTGATTTGAGTGTACAGCTTGTTCAATATCTTAACTTAAGTTAGTCTGTCGATAAAGCATTTTATGTGCGTTCGTGGTGTAACGTCGTAGGAAACGGACACCGTGACCAGAGTTCGAACCCTGGATGAGGCTATTTGCATTTCACATAGCGCTTATAAGTAAAGTTGGGAAATGTAGTCGAGGGCTACCCGAAAGCTCCCTTTTCAATAGCTACTACACCGAGGTGTAGGGGAGGGGACTACTCTTTCCTCTGGATTGCTCTACTTTACCCTTGAAACGTGCCTTATAATGCTGAGTGTTAAGCAAGAAGGTATCAAGTACCATCTATTGAGTGTTTAGTATGACTCGACCTGAGATTGAACCCCAGTCTCCCGGGCCATTGGTGAACACTCTACCAATAAGCCAATGGGAATTTTTTTCCTTTATGGGTAAATAGTTGCCCAGACTGTGTTCTTTAACCCAGGTATGGCAACCCGTCTAGGAGAAAAAAAATCTTCATTCATCCGTTTAAAAATTGACCTTGTGTCACATCCTGCTCGTACTGAGTCGTTGATATCTATCTATTTATCTATCACTGCCTTTTCATATCTATCTATCTATCTATCTATCTATCTATCTATTCCTGGTTTTATCATCCGTCTCTTTCTTTATATCTATTTTCTTTCCATCATCTCATCCCTCAATCTATTTTTTCAACTAACTACATCTATATACACAAGGTAAAAATCACAGACCGGCAAGAAAAGTAAAGTGATGTGGACCTAATGAGACATTGAAACATCAAAGGAGGGTGAATGATAAATTACTTAACCTCAACTGATACAAAACGCTTTAATAGACACTGGTAGATTCAACCCGTCTATCAACCTTCAAAGGGGAGCCAGGTCCATAAAAGAACACAACTGTCGACAGAGGAAAATCACAGTTCCTTCAGTCGCCCCCTTAAAAATCACCTTTACTCAGTGGGCAGTAAACAGGGTTTGGCAAAAAGGGTCGTAAATCCTTCGTTTCCGTTCCTCGCCCGTGTCTTGCGTCACCCAACCCCGTTGGAGAGCTATTAAATCCTTTTGGTCTGATTTTTACGATCACTTAGGTGAATAAAGCCATTATTAGCGAGGTCTAGTATTTGTCACGGTCGACTGAGAGCGACGACACTTAAGGTTAGTCGGACGATTAGGAATGGTTATATATATATATATATATCAAGAAATGTTTTTTCTATTTTTGATAATATGATTTGACTGGCTGTTTGCTGATATATATATATATATATATATATATATATATATATATATATATAATCATCAAGTCATGCAGATAGCACAGAGTCCCTTGGTTTTCTCTGACCCTCTCTTTCTCTCTATCTATCTTTCCTTATCGTTCATTACTCTCATTAGTTCCTTTCTAAACATCCAGTATCTACACAGAGATGAAAGTTTTTACTGGTCCACCAGCACTGGTGTGTCCATACGTAGAAGTCCGTAAGAAAACGTAACTTATGAATTCGTCCTCACATCTCCAGCAGTGTTACGTATATCTTTTTTTTTTTTTACTTGAATGGGTGGTGAAAGAGGAGGCAGATGGTTGTACAGCTGCTGTTTTGCGGGGGGATGTTTCCAGTAATTGTTCAAGACAGCACAGAGTGTTCTCGTGTAGTTCACATCTACCTTTTCTTTTTAGTATTTTGTTTGAGTCAAGAGGGTTTATCCATACAGTAGTATTGACACCGCTACAGCTTTTATTTAATCAGAGAGGTCAGATTTCCATACGATTGACAACCTATAAATAGCAGTCTACCTCTTCCTTATTTGTTTGCTGACATCACTTTCAGTAGATGAGATATTACTTTCGAGGTATATGAACTGGTTTACTTATTTTTGAGGCTTGCGATTTGATAAAGATAGCGCTATTTCTTCTTTAAAACATTTGAACTCTGTTATTTGCGTTCACGAAGAGGCTATAGAGCAGGCTTCGCCTTGAGGAGGTATATATGTGAGAAGCGCTGGCCATCTGCGTAGTCTGCGTCTGTCATAGGATCTGCGGGATATCGTCTACTTCTTGCCTTTTTTGATGTGAAACAATTTTTATCATTGTTTTCGGACTATTGTCTTCACTTTTATTGTTATTTACACAATGTTCCGGCCGATATGTCCTCCAGCCTTCTTCAGGTGTTTGTCGAACTCAGGAATCTTCACGGAACTTCGAACTACGTCCTTTATTGAATCCAGCAGGACACATAGCATAACGGTTATAGGCGTTGGTTTCCTAAGCTTCTAAGGAGACAATCATCTGGAGGTTGCAGGTTCAGTCCTGACAGCAGGCGAGTAACAATAAAGGAATACTAAACACTTGTACCCGGTTATGGCTAACGGAATCGGAAGAGGTGACCCCCGTGGATTCAATAAAGGACGTAGGTCGAAGTTCCGTGAAGGTTCCCGAGTTCGACAAACACCTGAATTTTCTTTCACTCGATCTATTGACAGCCGTAGTATATAATCAAGGAACGTTTTGAATAGATATGGCGCTTATGTTTCTCTTTTCAAGACTCCAGAACAATCTCGAATAAGTTGGTTCCAACAGCAGGTGAGTGAACCATTGCCTTCGTGCTTTTGTCACGGTCGATTTCCTCTTTATCTTGTTGATGGAATTAAATGCCTTAGAGAAACCAACGAAGAACAGTGATACCTCAATACTTTTGCATGTACTCCTTCGATGGTTCGATGAATAGCCAGAATCTGAAGTTGTGGGTCTATTTCTCTGAAAGCCGTCCTGATTTTTTTAAAGAATTGTCTCGACTTCAGGTCAGATACAGTTGAGAAGCAGGTTATTATAAATCTTAGTAGCTATTGCAGTTAAAGTTATGCCTCTCTAGTTCTTAGTGATTCCGAAGTTACCGAAAGAAATGCAGTCTTTCGTTCCTTCCTCTCTTGTGTTTTGTTTATATACAGCGTGGCATGTCGTCAAACTTTTTCATCTTCCAAGGTATTTCGACGAAACAGAGCTCTTTTGTTTTTTATTTTTATTTCAAACTGCTTCAACATCTTCCTCTGTAAATTGTCCTGATTTGATATCTAGTTAGCTATTAATATTTTTTCTATAGGTTTATCATTGATTTCGGGATGGGTTCCAAGCAGATTCCTGAAATGTTCTTTCCACTTCTGGAGTCTTTCTTCTTGGTTCGCAGCTTTCAGTTTTGCTCTTTAGGGGCTTCTCTTCCCGTTTACTTAATTTACAATCTACTATGCTAATAGTGATTGTCTATCTTCCATCGAATTTCTGATTATATTGATTTGGCCTTGAAAGTATTCTAGTTGTTACTTTTTGTAAATTTTAGTTAGTTCTCTATTGGCTTTAAGTTTCTGTGCATTGGATTTTCTTCCATTAAGTAAGGATGCCTTTTTCTTGTTATCTGGTTTTTCTCTCACTGAAATCAACTCCAGGGTTCTTTACCTTGGTTCTTGGTCTGGTTGGTATGCACTTGGCTGCTGTTTCTACGTAGGCAGTAACAAGGTTTTTATATTATCCCGAGTATGTATTTCAGATGTCTCCATGAAAGTATAAAATTTGTTGACTGCATATTGGTTAGTAGTATCAATATTAGTTAGTAAATGTCAGTCATATTATGAAGCTATATATATATAATTTATCGTTAAAACGGTCACCATCGGAAATATCGTGCTAAATACACAAAAATGCTGAGCTATATTACAATATTTCAGTTATAAGATAAAACAAGATAAACTAAGACAACTCACAACTTGGAGTTTCACGCAAATGATGTTCATTTCAGTTTATGTCTGCATAACTGAAGTCCAAAGAAAATCACGTTTCTTTCTTTATGACTATCTTCTTTCCTTTTTATCAGTCTTTTTATGCAATAAAACGCCTCCCAAAGACCCCAAAAAACAACTGAATTCGGTAGGAAAAATGCCTGTAAGTATTAGCATCTCTCAAAACCAACCAACCAACCTATCAATTTAATGTCAACCAATCTATCTATTCAATTTTATCATCTGTCTCATTCTTTTTATCTATCTTCTTTCTTTCCCTCCTATTTGTCTCGGTAAAAAGACTGATTCCAACCTTAAATAACACTGGAAGAGTTGATGTGCCTAAAACCAACCAACCAACCAACCGACCAATTTATTTAACATCTATCTATCTAAACAGATAGATAAACATCTTTTTTTTTATCTTTCTTAATTTTTTTTCCTTTTTAGATAAAGGAGTTGTAATATAATTTTAAGAGAACTAAGTAATGTGTCAAGTAAAAAAAAAAAAAATTGCTACCATGGAAGAAATTAAAAAATGTTGATGGATGTTCGACTAATATCTGGGATACTTTGGCATGGATCTTAGATTTTAAAGTCAATGATTCGTACATTTTTTGTCTTCAAACTCACGTAAATTTATAAGCTTCAGTATTTCATTTTTTTTAAAGCTAGGTTAAACATTCATCAGCCTGTCTACCATGATTCGAAGACCACTGTTAGTGAGTTCGAGTCTCACTGGGTGCCCCATACTTCTGGCCCCATGGCACATCTAAGCTAACTTTTGTAAACGACTGTAAGAAACATACCTGGACACATTGGAAATTATAATGTTTATCAAGCTAAATTCGAAGACTATTGTTAGTGAGATCGAGTCTCACTGGGTGTCCCATACTTCTGACTTCATGCCACATCCAATCTAAGTTTCGTAAATGACTGTCGGAAACGTAGCTGATAAATACATGTGGGTGAAGCGTGAATTGTCGTGTGTGGACACTGGAAGAGATATAGCTTTCTGGTATGAGAAGCTAAAGGAGATGAGTTTGATATTCTCTGATCTGGAAATGGGAGATCGGGTGGCGCGCTTAACCTAACGGTAATCTTCTTAGGAATTGGAATCTGGCAAAAACATGAATCCATCTCATTTTCCCACTAGTTATGAGTAAATAGGACAGACGGGGTTATTTAGCCTTAGTAAAGCAACTGGTCAAGGAGAAAGGAAAACGCTGAATTGAAATTTACTGTACTTTGTTGGTGAAGTGGGGGGTGTAAATTGGTAGAAATGCGGCTTTGTATTGGACACATCTTAGAAATGGTTATCTTAACACATCTGGATATACATTGTTTGCTCAGTCAGCTGAGGCTGTAAAATACGCAGACTGCAACTCTGTGAAGGGGTAGGAAAAAAAAAACGAGCATGCTGGGTATGACTCTAAACTATCTGATGGTAAAGCTCTATTTCTGCAGCCTTGAGGAATGCGGAGTACCCCTTCATCGCTATTACTTCAAGGTCTACTCTGACGTTTGTAGTAAGTGTTAGGATTCTGTGTCAAATCAATCTATTCGATCATTTACTTGAAACCATTTAACTGTGTGCAAACAAAAGATTAATATTAAATAGAATTATTAGCATTCGATAACAATACTTTAAACCATTTAACTGTGTGCAAACAAATGATTAATAACAAATAGAATTGTTTGTATTCGATAGCAATATTTTAAACCATTTAACTGTGTGCAAACAAAAAATTAATTTTAAATAGAATTATTTGTATTCGATAACAATACTTTAAACCATTTAACTGTGTGCAAACAAATGATTAATAACAAATAGAATTATTAGCGTTAGATATGAATACTTTAAACCATTTAACTGTGTGTAAACAAATGATTAATAACAAATAGAATTATTAGTGTTAGATAGGAATACTTTAAACCATTTAACTGTGTGCAAACAAATGATTAATAACAAATAGAATTATTAGCGTTAGATATGAATACTTTAAACCATTTAACTGTGTGTAAACAAATGATTAATAACAAATAGAATTATTAGTGTTAGATAGGAATACTTTAAACCATTTAACTGTGTGCAAACAAATGATCTCTAGCTCGTTTAAAAATAAAATCACCCACAAACTATTCGCTGTCAAATCATATATGTAACAGTATTTGTCATTTAATAACGCAGAAGGGTTGAGATGTTATAAATTACATCCAAAGCAATCCATAAATTTGATTATTACATAATTATACTCAATGAAAATAATGAACAGATTGAATTAGTGTTGATTAAAACACGATATAATTAATATTTTCCTGTTTTCCCCACAATAATAATGGCGGACCATTGCAAAATAACATTCAGCAATTTTTGAGCGTGCATTTATTTAAATTAATCTTCTACAGCATAATGGGGAAGTTATTTATACAATTTGGTACGAACTGTAAGTTATTTCTTAAAGTTTTTTTTAGAGGAAGGAGAAAAGGATTTTGGGAAGGTGGATCATCATTTCTTCTTACCTCCTCGAACGTTTTTCCCTCTAACTGGTAGTCTTTTTTCTGGAATTTGAGTGACAGCAAGTTTCCTCAGATATCCAGACCTTTTCTCAGTATTCTAGCCGATTTTAACAATGCTGTGGTAAGGATGATATTAATTCTTTATTATCATAATATAATTGTCTACTTTTTTTTTCGGTTCCTTAAATGTAACTCTAAACAATCTGATGGTGAGGCTCCAGTAATGCTGGAGCTTTGGTGAATGTGGAGTACCCCTTCATTGCCATCGCTCCCAAGTCCACTCTGGCCCAGAGTGGTAGCACCTGATAGGGTCCCATCTAATGGTCAAATTGAACTAAACAGCGTACTTATGATAAACTGAATTGTTAGAAAGGGAACTGTTTTGACATTTAAAATGCGTTCTTCATTTAAACTGCATACTGATGCTAAACTAAATTGTTTAAAATAGAACTGTTTTGACATTTAAACTGCATGCTTGTTCTGAGCTGAATTGTTTGAAATGGAACGTTTTTTTTTGTATGCAAAATTGAATTGTTTGAAAAAGAACTGTTTTGACATTCAACTTGGTGCAAACGAAAACTATACTTATACTAGAATGAGTTATTTAAATTATTTGACTTAACTGAATTTATTTGAAATAGAAATGTTTTTACAATTAGATTGTGTACTTATGCTGAACTGAATTATTTGAAATAGAACTGTTTTTATTTGTATAAAATGGATTTAGCATTAAATAACCTACAAAGGTCGATATGTGATCAAACAAACGAACAAGCTTAAAATCTCCAGGACTTTCCTGAGTATTTTAACCGATCTTAATAATGGTGTAGTGGGGATTGTCTCGATTCTACATCCGATTTTCAAATCCTACAGTCCTTCTTCAAGTTCTGTTTATCAACTTCAGATTATCTCGTGTGGAATTTCTTTAGATTGTCTCTTGAAGTATCCATACAGTTGTTTTTCTTCCCATTTCTGCTTTCTTTATTTTTTTATGGTTATTTTTCTGTTTATTTCTTTGTACCTTTTTAAATTTCTTCGTCCGAAAATTACAACATCTACACAATCCTTAAATCTGTTGAGTTCCCTTCTTCCTTTTCTGGACACACATAGTCTGTCTATCTGAGAATTAATTTTTATTTATTGTGGACTTTTTGTCCTCATCTTGGTAGTTTTTTTTTTCTTCTTTCACTACGTTTCGGCCAAATTTCACCACTGGCCTTCTTCAGGTGATTTACCGCGACCTCGGATAGGAATGCTGAGTCTTGTAACCGTATCCCCAGTAATTAATGCCTTCCATAGTTGTTGTCTATCGCACCACGTTTTTGACCGAGTAAACCTCTGGCCGGCTTAGGTAGGATTTGAAACCGCTATCTTCTGACAATGCTCACCTGGAACCGTAGAGACTGAACGCCTCTATCCGCTGCGCCACGGGCCCCGAAGGGCGATAAAATACTCCAAAAAACTGCCAAGATGAGGACAAAAAGTCCGCAATAGATAAAAATTAATTCTCAGATTAATAAGCCTCATCTCAAAATGATTCCATTTAAAGATAGTCTATGTTACATGGCCATACATGAATATTGAAACGTACATAGAATGTTCATAACTCATATATAGATAACATAGGAATCCCGAAACACAAAAAACACTTACGACTTCTTAGTTCACGTACGAAACTTTTTATTACCTTTGAGTTAAAGGTAATTTGACATAAAGAGAGTGATACACAATCTTTCTATGCTGACTTTTCCATCTGCCCCCCATTACGTGCGGCAGCTGCCGCAAGGCCTCGGCGAGCTCCGAAAGTCAACCGTCTTCTTCGGAGGCAAAAACTCAACTAACTCTTTTTTCTCAAATCTCATCCCACGCTTCCGGTGCGTGACGTCATTCACACCTCCTGATCCCATTTCCTATCTGGGGTTTTATTATGACATCTGCGAATGACGCATCCTCCCCGCGTGCGCCTGAACACCTGCGCTCATGTTGCACCTAACTAACCCATGCGCTAAGCGAAAGGTTCTCAGCCTAACTAAACCGAAAGGCAAGATATATAAAACGAAATCCCTCGGCCATTATATTACATCTATATCATCTCTTAGATGTAAGGCCTTGAGCATCAAGTTCCTTGGCCCATCTTTCTGAATTCCCACCCCTTGTCTATTTTAAGAAGGGTCTAGAGTGTCTTACAAGGGGGACTGCAAATGTATTATTCACCTTATTAGATTTATTCAGTCGGGTTTGGTTTTCAAAAGTTTTCCCATATTCCTTACTTTTAATTTCATTTCTGTTTGTTTAATGGTGTCTGCTTCTAATATTGTCAGGTATTTATAATCTGGGCCGATAAACCCTTCAACCACAAGAGCTCATAAATGGAAGGTGATACCATGCGTAATGCACTTTACGAGAAAAATAATGTCTAACCTTATATCTATTTGTAAATGATCAATCATTGTTTGAGGTGACCATGTCATTGATGGCCTTTCCTTCTTCATTTTATCTAAATAATTAGGGATCATCGCACCACTTTATGAGGCCAGTGCTTCAAGAATACGACAAACGAAGACCACACCCAAAGATTTGCCACCCGGATGTTTTATTAGAGGGTGTGTTTTTATTTTGTCTGTTTATTAGTAATTCGTTTTTTCATACTTTTCGATTTTCATTTCTATGATAGTAAATTGGGTTTGGTCTTCAGGTCTTTGAATATCATTTTTTCTTTCTTTCAGTCAGAAAATTTCCTTTTTTCCTTAATTTCATTTTCTGTTTTAACTTCCTTTTCTTTTGGTTCATTGGTCTTCTTTCTTTCTTTCTTTCTTTCTTTCTGTACTTATTTTTCTTTCTAGCTTTTGTTCGTGGGTCATCTTTGTGTTTAATCTGTTATTTTCTTCGTTGTCTTTTTCATTTTTCCTGCTTTCTTTGGTCTTATCTTTTTTTATATCCTTTCTTTCTTTTGTTCGTTGTCTTTTTCTTTCTGTCATTCTCTTTTAATCTGAAATTATTTTTTTTCTTTTTTTCGTTTGTTGGTTTAATTTTTCTGCTTTCTTTCTTTTTTGATATTTTGATATTTTTCTTTTGTCTTCAACTTTTGTTTTCCTTTTCTTTTTCCTTCTTTCGGTCTTTTGCTCTCTCCTTCTTTTTTTACCTTCTTTATATTCTGTTGGTCTTCTTTTTTGGTTTTCTTTTTCTTTCATGTTTTTGTTTTGTTATCTTTGGTTCATTGGCCTTTCTTTCGTCCCTTCCTTTTCTCATTTCTTTTTCTTTCTTTACACATTCTCTTTCATTCTTTTTTTTTTTCATGGTTTTTTCTTTTGTCATCTTTGATTCATTGGCCTTTCTTCTTTCGTCCCTTTTTCTTTCTTTCCACATTCTCTTTCTTTCTTTTCTTTCATATTTTTTCTTTCGTTATCTTTGGTTCGTTGGCCTTTCTTCTTTCGTCCCTTCTTTTTCTTTCTTTCTTTCTTTCTTCTGTTCGTGGATACTATTTATATTTTCTGTTTTCTTTCTTTTATTTTCCCCTTCGTTATATTTCCTTCTTCTATTTCTTCTGGTCTTCTTCCTTTCCTTATTTTGTACTTTAAATCCATTTTCGGTTTTTCTTTTATTTGATTTATTTTTTTTTTGTATCTTTATTAAAATCTTACGGTTTTACTTTTTTCTTCTGACGGTGGAGGGTGAGGAGCTTGCGTGTCTCATTTTCGAATTTGATTTTGCATGGTCGCCTGTCATGCTTAGTTAGAACCGAGCAGCTTAAATTCTTCCTCGACTCTATTTTTCTTATACTTTCTTATTTTAATATAGATAATAAAACAAGGACAACAGGGGGTGGAGGACCCTTAAAAATGTCTTTGACACTTGCAGTCAAGTTCCGTACAGTTCCCGCTTTCCGAAAGGCAATTATATCGCAAATCGATATTGTAGAATTTTTGCTAGCAAAATTGTTTCTTGTAAGCTCGTAGAGTATATTTCCTTTGGCTTTTTTGTTTTTGTTTTTCCTTCCTCTCTTTCACGCATGCGCAAACGAATGTAAGATGTCTGCCAACAATGTCAGTAGAAACTTGTCAGCTACGATTTTTCGATTTGCAAATCTGAATATTAACTTGATTTTTATATTTATTCCATTAACTTTTTTTTTCCTAATGATCGAAAAGAAAGAAAAACAACTTTTTCTGCTGTTCATAAAACAAAATCTAATATCGCTTTTACATTGACACAAGAAAAAAAGAAAGAAAAAAGATGAAATGACCCCTGTTGAAACACTTTTTATGATTAAGACAGACATGAAGGTCCATGTGTCTTGTCACCCAAAAAATGTTTCCCAAAATGTATCAGGCAATTATTTTTTTGATTTTAACTCTGAAAATTTTTTTAGACTAACGTAAAAATTACTCATAATTACAAATTAGAAAGGACTTTGCGGGATTATATATATATATATATATATATATATGTATATATATATATATATATATATACCAGCCCTTACGTTTGCAGGGTGAGACACAAGGCCAATTTTTAAGCAGAGTTTAACAGGTGGGAATTCAGAGTTACTCATTTTCCTAGACTGATAGTTATATCAACTTTAAACCTGCTCCGTCTGCTCTTTACCCCTAGATGGAGGGAGAATAGTTGGATTCATACCTTTCCCTGGGGTATTAGCATAATGAGAAATATAAGCAGCCAAGTCCAGGATTTGAAATCAGGTCGTCGTCTCCATTCCTGACATCGATAACCATTATACCACGAGCGCCTGTTAAATCTAGGCATATATCTGCAATTAAAACACCTTCCCTTAAGAGTAAGAGTAAGCAAGCTAGTCTGTTTGATTCTTGAAGTGAGTTCTCTCTCACAGCGTACAAACCTTATAGACTGATTCAACCCTATCTCCTCTGCTGCAGTATGTGGTACACTGTCATCTAAATGAGGTGTCTCATTTGCTTACGTAGAGGAAAGGCCAAAAACAGCCTTTGGCAGGATTACGGTGACGTTGGACTACAGCTACTCTCTCTCTAGTTCACTCACTTTTTTCTTTGGTGCATTGAATGTTGTCCCATCTTTTAGTTGGTTGGTATTTCATGGCATATTAACCCTTGTGGGTTATTTAATGATAAATAATGTTGATATATATCGTTGGTGACCGTAGTTGAGGGCAACGCGAAGGCTTCCTTTTCAATAGCTACAACACCGTGGTGTAGGGGAAGGCGCTACTCCTTTCCCATGATTGCTCCACTTTACCCTTGATACGTACCTTATATTGCTTAGTGCTAAGCAGGGAGGTATCAAGTACCATTTTTAAAGTCTTTGGTATGACGCGACCTGGGATTGAACCCATTTTCCCGGACCATTGGAGAACACTCTACCCTCTTGGCCAATGAGCCGGTTACATATATATATATATATATATGTATGTGTGTGTGTGTGTGTGTATGATGTGTAAAAGAATAGTTTGCAGGTAACTTTATTTTTAAACGAGTTGTTTGAGCTCATTCGTTAACGCACAGTTAAATTGTTTCAAGTATTCCTATCAAATACTAACGATTCTATCTAATCATTTGTTTGCACACAGTTAAATGGTGTCAAGTATTGTTATGTAACAGTTATAATTTGTTTGTACATAGTATTGTTATTTAACATAAGTAATTCCATTTATTAAGTATTCCTATCTAATATACGTAATTTGTGCACAGATGAATATTTTTAAATAATAATAATCTTTAGTAAATGATTGAACAGTTCTATTTGACCTATAGATGGAATTCTAACTGGTTCTACCAATCCGGTTTAAATTAAATGAACGTAACTAAAACAAAGCAAAACAACTTCTTTTGACAAAAGCTCAAATCTTTGAAAAGAATGGAATTGAGGGAGAATCAGACCAAGTGTTTGGAAGAGTGAGAATGAACATTACAAATAATCATGGATATAAATACATAACATGTTATCAAAAAGTTCAAAGAATACAAGTAAGGTACTTCCCAAACATTCAAGGAGTTTGAATCGACTGATGAATCTTTCCCATATCTTACCGGAGATTTCACACATCTTGAAAGATCACTCCATCAGAAAATTGAGAACTTGAAAAATTCTCAGACCGACCCGGAACAGAATGACCAATAACCAAAAAAGATACATGTTATTCTCCATATTTATCCTAAAGTTCAATGTACTTGGTTCATGATTTCTCAGTTTTTTTAAGCCAAAACCCCCCCCAAAAAAAACAACAAAGGTGTAGAATACGTTGTAAATTGGGATCTGTAAAAGAAAATCTTGGCAACTTCCTCTCACCAAAGCGAATATTTTAAAACGTCAACATTAGGCTAAGAAATACATGAAAATTGACTTTTCTTAAGAATTTTTTTCGTGCGAATCTCTAGTGACATTTGATGGACCTGATGATGGGCCAAAAGTTGGATCTTATCAAATTCAGACGTGCCTGTGGCTAAAAGAAAGTAATAAGGAAACTGTAGTATGATCATATTTACCAACCCCTCTGCTCGGGCAGGATATGACACAAGGTCAATTTTTAAGCGGAGTTTAACAGGTTTCAATTCAGAGTTTTCCTTCTCCTAGACTAGTTGCCTCATCATGGCTGAAGAACCTAGTCTGCCCTACTATTTACCCATAGCTGGAGGAAGTATAGTTGGATTCATACCTTTCCCAAGGGTATTAGTGCTATGTGAAATGCAATCAGTCTCGTCCAGGATTTGAACTCGTATCGCCGTGTTCATTTCCTACGACGATAACCATTACACTACGGGCACCTCCACCAAACTGTAGTATGATGATATCTGCTGGAATTATCGATTAAACTATCATTGAACCAGTTAAAGTCGATGAAGTCGTTAAATAGAACTGTGCCAACTATTGCGATTTTATAGACGAGACTTTCTTTGTGAAGTCCAAAGTCCAAGTCTCGTAGTTTCAAAGTGAAGCGTGTATTTATACACAACAATGCTCCTTCTGCTATATATAAGCTTACCCATGATTTTTTTAGAGCTGCAGGAGAGCAGATAATGGAATGGCCAGCATCAAGTTCTAATCTGAATTTGATCAAAAAATTTTTGTCAATTGTGAAGATGAAATTATGAAGGGGGAAAATAATATAATGACAAAGCGGACCAACTGGAAACACTTAAAACTGAACCCGTTAAAGTAAAAGAAATTAAGAAAACCAACTGATTCTAGTTTGCCCAGTGGGCCAGAGCGGGATACGACCCCTCTCCCAACGAGTGTCCTGGATATGACACTGTACAATCTGATGGTGAGGTTCCTGTAATGCGGAAACTTTGGGGAATGCAGAGTGTCCTTTCATTGCCATCACTCCCAAGTCCACTCTGGCCCCGGAGTGGTTGTACCTGATAGGGTCCTATCTATTGGTCAAATAGAACTGAACTGCCTACTTAACTAAGCTGAATTGCTTGAAATAGTTAAGTATGCAGATCAGTTCTATTTCATTGAACAATTCAGTTTAGCAATTCTGCTTAGTTAAGTATGCAGATCAGTTCTAAGCTGAATTGCTTGAAATAGAACTGATTTGACATTTAAACTGCATACTTATGCTAAACTGAATTGTTCAAAATAGAAATGTTTTGGTATTTAACTGTGTGTAAACAAAGACTATATTTATATTAAACAGACTTGTTTGAATTAGAACAGTTTGAATAAACTTAATAGCTTGAAATTAGAATGTTTTTAACAATTAAACTGAGTACTTATGCTAAACTGAATTGTTTGAAATAGAACTGTTTCTTTGTATAAAAATGGATAAGGCATTAAATAACCTACAAAGGTTGATATGCCATAAAACCTGAACAAATAAACAAATACATTATAGATTACTTGTTCTTATTGAGGGAGTGTCGTGGTTAAAGCCATAGACTGCGAAATCGTAGTAAGCGAGTTCGAACTCCAGTCGCGCTATTACGTTCACTTTTGGACAAATACCCTGGGGAAAGGTATGAACCCCCTTATCCTCCCAGCTATGGGTTAAATAGTACCACTACTGTTCTTCGTTGAGAATGGCTTTGGCATTAAATAACCTAAAAAGAGTTGATATGCCATTAAACAAAGAAACCAAACCAAACAGTTGACCCCTTCACTTTTGGACAAATACCCTTGGGAAAGGTATGAACCCCCTTATCCTCCCAGCTATGGGTTAAATAGTACCACTACTGTTCTTCGTAGAGAATGGCCTTGGCATTAAATAACCTACAACGGTTGATATGCCATTAAACAAAGAACCCTAACCGAAACCAAAAATCTTATTGAAAAGAATAGTCACTGTATTAAAAACGTATGTATTAATTTGTTTTATTGTTGGTGCTGATCAACTTTTGATGTTTTTATTATATTCTTATAGAAGTAATACGTGATTATCGCATTTTGTCAAATGTCTGCAGTTTTTTTCTTTTAAATAGCAAATCAAATAATTTCAACATCAATAAAGAAAATTAATACAACGAAAATATTAAACTCAGGCTGTCTTGAAACCATAAGTGAGTGTTTAAAATTTGACAAAATTTTTTCAAACCAATTTTGAATAATTAAAGTTTGTGTGATTTATTTAAAAAAAAACATTCAGACAGGATGTAGTTATGCTTGAACTCACTACTTTGCTTCAGGCACGAAAGTAGATGTGTGTCACTGAATTTATTGGCGCGAAAAAAAACAACAAAAAAACTACGTCTACTGACATTCATCGTTTCTTATTAACATATACTGAGACCAAACAGTGAAATCAGTTAAGTGGTAGGGAAACATTTCAGTATTGAGACAGCGATGTGAGTGACAAGACATTTTTAACTTAGGAAATGAAATAATTTCATCCCAGTAAATAGGGACGATGAAAGATGGACTACGCGGATAACATCTTTCTGACAACAATACTGTTATTGTTGCTGAGATAAAATGGTGCAGATTTTACTTGTGTGGTATGCAGAGCTTTTGTTCCTTGCGTGTGGGAATTCACATTCAGTGAGTGTAAAAAAAGTGAGTGGGGAAAACAGTTTTTTGTAGTTTAAACCTTGCTCTACGCAACGATATTATTGCGTTCTTTGTACCTATTGTAGCTTCCGTGATAATAAATTGGAAGCATTATTTTCGAATTATGGGTTGTTTAATTTTACGGCTTAACAACCAACCATTTTCGGGTCATTTAACGCTGAATTAAGTCATTTTTCAAACAATTCAGTTTAGCATTTGTACAGTTTTTTGTTTATGAATGAATGTCAAAACGGTTTGGCTTCGTTTGGCTTGATGACACATCAACCATTGTAGGTTATTTAATGCCAAATCCATTTTTATACTTATAAAAAGTTCTATTTTAAACAATTCAGTTTAGCGTAAGTACACTGATTCAATATAAAAAAAACAGTTCTCTTTTGAATAATTCAGTTTAACATAAGTACACAGACTCCATGTAAACACAGTTCTATTTCAAATACAAGTACACAGTTTCAATGTCAAAAACAGTTCAATTTCAAATGATTCAGTTTAGCATAAGTACACAGTTTAACTTTCAAAACAGTCCCATCCCTATCCATTCAGTTTACCACAAGCACACACTTTAGTTCTTTTTGACCTTATCAGGTGCTACCACTCCGGGCCAGAGTGGACCTGGGAGCAATAGCAATGAAGGGGTACTCTGTATTCATCAAAACTCCAGCATTACCGGAACCTCACCATCAGGTTGTTTCGTGTCATATTCAGGATACTCGTTTTAGGAGTCTTACCACTTTGCAAAGACGCAGTCGGTATATTTTGCAGCCCCAGCTGACTGGGCCATTATTTTTGGAAGGGATAAGTGTACATTAAATAAGTTTATGGCAGCGCACTTGGCATAACATAGGGAATGTAATCGGTGACCAGAGTTCAAATCCTGGAGGAGTCTACGTTTCACTTCGTACAAATGCCTTTAGGAAAGGTCCCTCTGTTCTTCCCTTCCCCGCCACCATCTACTGGTAAAAACTAATGCAGACTCGATATTTTAGCTTTGATAATATAACCAATGTCGGTAAAAGAAAACTCAGAGTTTAATCCTGCTTAAAAACTGACCTTGTGTCACATCCTGAACATGGTGGAGGGCTTGAGTAAATATGTATATTAAAGAAAGCGTTTTTTTGTGAAATGGATATCGTCAGAGGAAATGAACACGGCGACCTGAGTTCTACTCCTAGACGAAGCTGTTTGAATTCCACATCGCGCTAATACCCTTGGAAATGGTACGCGTTCAACTATTTTCCCTCCAGCTATGGGTAAATAGTAGGGCAGTACACATCACTTACACACACACACACACACATATATATATAAGTTGCATACGATAAGTTTCCAGACTTTTTTCGTATGGGCACTTTTATTGATAGTACACACATGAAACTATTCCTCTTCGAAGTAATCTCCTCCGGCTGCAATGCGCTTGTTCTACCGTTCCAACAACTTCTGGAAGGCCCCATCGATATCCTCTTGTGTGAGCGTGTCAATGACCTTCGTCACAGCCTCTTTCATCTCCTCATTTGTCTCATAACGACAGCCTCTGAGCTTAGAGGATAACCAAAAGTCACAGGGAGCAAGGTCTGGACTATAGGGAGGCTGAGGAAATGTCTTGATGCCCATCTTGCTCAAATAGTCTGTGACAAGGATGGAGTTATCGACTGGTGTATTGTTCTGGTGGAAATGCCACTAATCCGATTTGAAGAGTGCTGGCCTCTTCTGACGGAATCTCTTCATGAACTCCCTTAAAACCTCAACATAGTAACCCTAACCCTTTTGGCCAATCAACTCTGCTGTATTGACTTTCTTACTCCTCCCACACCTCTCATTGTCCCTCAAAGACTCCTTGCCTTCCTTGAATTTCTTATGCCACTTAAAAACTGATGCTCGATTCATGCAAGATGGTCGAGAAGCAGTCTGAAGCATTCCATACGTTTCTATGGCATTTTTTCCAAGTTTAAAATAGAATTTTATTGCATATCGTTCTTCTAAAGTGTCCTCACGTCCAGATTGTATTTTTGAAATCCACCAGCTGTGACAATCAGGTTTTCGTAGTGTGTATTCCAATTGCTGCTGTAGCTGTTCATTTGAACCTGATATAAAAATTGGTCAGTCATCTCATAAGATGTATAGCAATAACATCGTGAATTTTCAAGAGTCTACGACAATTTTAAATGCCAGTACAAAAAAGACTGGAAACTTATTGAAGGCACAACGTATATGAATACCAAAAGAGTCAGAAATATCTACCAAGATTTTACCTGACAGAATCATCTGGACAGTTCTGACTGAAGAATGGTTGAACCAAATAATATTTCATTAATTAAAAAGCTGACAGAAAGAATAGAATTAGCATACCCCAACCCCGAAAGATATCATTCTTTACCTACAAAGTAACCAAATCTTTTTTATGCCAACAAGCATTAAGTATTTCTGACCTTTGGTTTAGGAATTCTTTGGGATTGTTGTGGGAAGCAAGTTTCTCCTCCTTACACAAATAGCAATATTTATCACCAGCTCTATATTTACGGCATTTTTATCTATTTCTTATTTTGATATAGGATCTGTACCGATATTTTTAAAAATTCCCACACAGATAAAACGATGAATAAATAATATATATATAAGTAAAGTTGGCGACTTTAGTCGAGGGTAACCCGAAGGCTCCCATTTCGATTGCTACAACACCAAGGTGTAGGGGGGTGCTACTTCTTTCCTTGGATTGCTCCACTTTATCCTTGATCTGTACCTTATATTGCTGGGTGTTAAGCAAGGAGGCATCAAGTACCATTTTTTGAATTTCCCACACAGATAAAACGATGAATAAATAATATAAGTAAAGTTGGCGACTTTAGTCGAGGGAAACCCGAAGGCTCCCATTTCGATCGCTACAACGCCAAGGTGTAGAGGGTGCTACTTCTTTCCTTGGATTGCTCTACTTTACGCTTGATCCGTACCCTATTTTGCTGAGTGTTAAGCAAGGAGGCATCAAGTACATATTTTGAATTTTTAGTATGACTCGACCTGGGATTGAACCCCAGTCTCCCGGGCCATTGACGAACACTCTGACCACAAAGTAGTATATCAGAATCAGAGATAAAATGGTTGTAGGTTATCGATTCGGTTGTAGGTTATGCTAACTACATTAAAGGGGGAGGATCCAACGGTGTCACGATTAGCAAGCAAGACAGACAAACCTTCACGAGTGAGTTTGATTCTCATTGGGTGCCCTATTGATGCAGTCTTGTGCTACATCTAAACAAAAAGCTTAGTAAATTACAACTAAATATGGAATTAGATGAGACAGTCATAGAACAACTAACTTGTTTTGGTGACTGTCGTATGAAAGTATTTTCGAATAATTTTTTCCTAGATGTGGCACAATGTCATATGAAAGGCGCACCCAGTGAGACTCTAACTCACTCGTGTTGGTCTGGTAGTCTAGCTTGTTAACCATTACACCACCAGATCATTGAAGAACTAATTGAGTCTGTGAATGGAACGAGTTAGAAGTTAGGATAGTGATGACCAGAATCTCCCCCCACCACCAATTTCAGTGGCCTTGTGTTATATTTGTCATTCATTTAGCAATGAATAATAGCAAGCTTCACAAACAAACCTTCACGAGTGATTTCAAGCCCCCATTCGTACGACCTTGTACCACATCTAAGTGAAAACCTTAATAAATTACAACTACTAATTGTTTTAGATTGTTGCACTATAACAGAATTAAAAAAAAAAAAGTAGCAGTGTACTTATATATGGGCGATAAAATTATTTCTCATAACATTTTTGATTGTATGATATTCGGTGAAAAGTATTGAAATCTATATATCTGTGTGATTAGGTTTTTTTTTAATGACATATCAACCTTTGTAGGTTATTTAATACCAAAGCCACCCTTCTAGAAGAACAGTAGTGGTACCATTTAACCTATAGCTGGGAGGATAACGGGGTTCATGCCTTTCCCAAAGGTTTTTGTCCGAAAGTGAACATAATAGCGTGACTGGAGTTTGAACTCGCTTACTACAATTCCGCAGTCCAACTTTTTAACCATTGTACCACGAGGACGCAGAGAGTGAGAGAAAGAGAGAGACAGGAGATTTAGGAAGAGAGAGAGAGAGAGAGAGAGAGGGTGTGAGAGAGAGAGAGAGAGAGAGAGAAAGAAACAGAGTGAGAGAGAGACCGAGACAACTAGAGAAATAGAGATAGAGAGAGATAAAGAGAGACACGGAGATTGAGAGAAAGTGAGAGCGTAAGTGAGAGAGAGAGAGAGACAGAGAGAGAGAGAGAGAGAGAGAGAGTTATTACGAACAAAATTATACGGGAATTAGTTCGAAATGCACATTTCTAGAAGCATAATCGTAGCGGGTGTACGCACATACACACGTATATACACACACGTATACAAACACATATGTACACGCACATACAGACATATGTGCACACACACACATACACACTCATTTTTTATCCATAAAGTACCAGATATCGTCAGTTTTATAAGAAATCAAATTATGTGTCTGATGATTGAGAACAACTCATACAAATGGAAGTGATGCAAAATCAATAATTGTACGTTATTTAATGCCAAATCTTGTACACTCGACTGGGGATGCAAAATTCACCGACTGCTTCTCTGCAGAGGGTTAAGAACCCCCACCCCGCCAACAAGAGTCCTAGATATAACACTAAACAATCTGATGGTAAGGTCTCAGTTATGCTCGAGCTTTGGGGAATGCGGAGTACCTCTTCATTACCATTGCTCCCAGGTCCACTTTAGCCTGGAGTGGTAGCATCTTCACTTATTTAGCCAGTGTATTATTTCCTGAGAAATAGTAAAAAAAAAAACCCAACAGAGCCATGACTGACCCCCACTCAAAAAAAACCCATCAGTTAATAAAAATGCATTTAAAGTCTTAATCAGTTCACAGTTCAAAACCGATCACTTTTCAAGAGACACTTGAAAAAGTCATGGAGCAATGTCAATATTTGCCTTTACAAAACAATTACCAGCAAAAGTCGAAACATGCAAATAGGTCTAAATTAAAAAAAAAAAAAAAAAAAAAAAATGGAACAACTTTGATATAAATTTAAATTTGTAAAATCCACGCCTGAACGAATAAAAGTTATCATAAAAGGTCGAGCAGAGGCAAATAAAAAGTATTCATTCTAATCTTTCAATTCTATAATTTCCGTAAAATTAGGTTATTCCATAATATTTTCCCCTCAATCATGGAAAAATTAAATGTTACATTCATATACACGAATATGGCCATGTGCGAAATAGACATGTAATGTTCATAACGATAGATTTATATAAAGAACATAGGAATCTCGGAATTCGAAGACACGTAAGGACTTCTTGTTCAGGTACGAAACCTTTTTATTAACTTTGAGTTAAAGGTTTCGACGTAAGGAGGAGAGACACAATCTTCTATGCTATCTTATTCATTTGGCCCCCATCTCGAGCGGCCCCCCTAGGGCGCAAGTTCGCCTCGCGCCTGCGAGCTCCAAAAGTCGAACCTCTTCGTTTGGCGTCTAGTACTCGACTCACTTTTTCAAATCTCACACGAACCTCCGCGCTCTTCCGGTGCGTGACGTCACCCGTACCCAGTCACCGCGTTTCGTCTCGGACTATTATGACATCTGAGTTGCCCCTCCATCCGCCCGCGCGTGCCCGCGTTAACACCTGCCTCAATGTTGCACCTAACTAACCCATGTGCTGAGCTGAAAGGTTCTCAGCCAAACTAAACTCAAAGGCATGAACCGAAATCCCTCGGCTATTATATAACATAAACAATTAATTATAATAATTTATCATAGTTTGTTTAAAGACTAATATATAAAACCAGAATCTTCAGCTATTAAAGGAAAAATGTTTGACGTCTAATTTGTTATTAGTTTGTTTACTGCTAAATAATGATAATAATAATAAACTTCTGTGAACATCCTCTGAGATAATCCCATAATTCCTGGTAGGGGTAGTATGTCAAACGACTTCCCAAATTAATCAAACCGTTGCATCATTTCTTGAGAAAGTACAAAATCAGAAGACCTATAACTGTCCCACACCACACAACTAACAAATATCTTAGCTAAAGTATATTTAATATCTTTACCGGTTCGCTTTTCACGACTAACTCCGCACCCCCCCCCACCGAAGCTTTTAGTGTCAATAACACAAACTCTACAACAAACACAATAAATGGGGCGTCGAATTTTGGTCCGACTGACAAAGTCATGATGAATGAAGAGATTTTCGATCGTAGTATTTTGTTCCTTTCTGTCACCCTCTTCGCTCGGCGTGGGGTGGGTGGTTTTGGAGGTAGTGGAGTGGGGGGGTGGTAGATGAGGAAGAGAAGAACGCGTACGAGGATCGCCAGACTGTGAACAGGAAGAACTTTCCGCATTTAATGCCTTGTGATCTGATGAAGAACACCCGACACGAGCTATTGATTAAACCATTCAACCTCAAAAATGTCTGCGTAAAAACTATTTTTGATCACTGAACTAGAGGCAGCTTAACATCCTCTTCTATGTTTGTTTGTGTGTGTGTGTGTGTGTGTGTGTGTGTGTGTGTGTGTGTGTGTGGTGGGGAGGGGAAATACATTTTTCTTCTTGATTCTTTCTCGGTCTGTCTCTCAATCGGTCAGTCTGTCTCTCTACCTCTTTGGTAGGCAGGCGCACACACCCAGACGCACTCATTCACAAAGAAAAAAAGTTATATACATCAATTTGAAAATCTCGATGGGTTTCCACCTTTGGCAATGAACAGTAAATGTTTATTTCATAACTGAAATATGTATGGATACTATATGATTTATCTGTAGATTTTAATGGCATGTCAACCCGTCGATGCCTAGAGGTTAGGGAATCGCGTTCATTCTACATTTATATTCATATTTTTGTTTGGTTTGGTTTGGTTTGTTGATTTTATGGCATATCAACCTTTGTAGGTTATTTAACGCCAAATCCATTTTTATGTAAATAATCTGTTCTATTGAAAACAATTCAGTTTAGCATAAGTACACAGTTTAATTGTCAAAAACATTTCCATTTCAAACTATTCAAGTAGTTATATGTAATAATTCAGTTAAGTGTAAATACAGTTTTAATGTCGAAAAACAGTTCTATTTGAAATAATTCAGTTAAGCATAAGCACGCAGTTTAAGTGTAAGTACGGTTTAATTGTCAAAAACCTTTCTATTTCAAGCTATTCAGTTTACTCAAACAATTCAGTTTAGCATAAGTATGCTGTTAGTTCTATTTAACCCATAGATAGGGCCCTATCAGGTGCTACCACTCCGGGCCAGAGTGGACCTGGGAGCGATGGCAATGAAGGGGTACTCTGCATTCCCCAAAGCTCCAGCACTGCTGGAACCTCACCATCAGATTGTTTGTTGTCATATCCAGGACACTCATTGGGGGGGGGTCTTACCCCTCTTCAGAGAAGCAGTCGGTGTATTCTACAGCCCCAGCCGACTGGGCAATTATATTTTTGTGTATTTGTTTCTTTTTTGATAATATAATACTAATTGATACATAATTATTTCGTGTCAAATAACCATTTCTATCTAATAATTTGTTTGCACATAGTTACGTGGTTTTTATTAACAAATAACAAAAATCCTTAAAAAGCATAGCTCAGTCGTCTGGGGCTGTACAATATACTGACCGAATCTCTGCGGAAAGGTAATCACCACCACCACCACCACCACCACCATAGAGTCTCTTAGATATAAGATTGAACAATCTGAGGGTGAGGCCAAGTAACGCTAGAGCTTTGGAGAATGTAGATGTTTAATGGCATATCAACTTCTGCAGGTTATTTAATGCCAAAGCTATACTTCTAGAAGACCATTAGTGGTACTATTTAACCCATAGCTGGGAGGATAAGGGGGTTCATACGTTTTCCTAAGGGTATTTGTCCGAAGGTGAACGTAATAGCGCGACTGGAGTTCGAACTTGCTTACTACGATTCCAGAGTCCATCGCTTCAATCATTACACCACGAATACACCATTGGGCAATGCGGAGCACTCTTTCATTGCCATCACTCCCAGGTCCACTCTGGCTCGGAATAGTAGAACCTGTTTGACATTAAAGCTCTTAAAACAAATGATTAATGATTAATAGAACTGTTTGATCATTTATCTGCGTGTAAGCAAATGACTGATGTTTAATTGTATTAGTTGTCTGAATTCTAAGACAAAGCTTGATGATTTTTATCATTAAGGGTTTTCAGACTATTGTCTTCATCTTTATTGTTATTTCCACAACGTTTCGGCCGATATGTCCTCTGGCCTTCTTCAGGTGTTTCTCAAACTCTGGAACCAACACGGAACTTCGAACTACGTCCTTTATTGAATCCATGGGGGTCGCTTGTTCTGATTCCATTAGCCAAAACCGGGTACAAGTGTTAAGTATTCCTGTATTGTTACTCGCCTGCAGTCAGGATTGAACCTGAAACCTCCAGATGATTGTCTCCTTAGAAGCTTAAGACTAGCCGAAAGGATCCAAAAAATATGTAGTCTATATGTCATCAGGACAATATTCACTAGTGGTTCAACTCTCCGGAGGTATCTTTTCCGAGTCAAGCCACCAACGGAATTCAACATTATTATGAACTGTGTTTACTCCATCCCTTGCTGTTGTGGTAAGATATACAAAGGTGAGACTGGTCGCCCACTAAAAGTAAGGCTAGAAGAACATCGGAAGAGGTGAGATTGAAAAGTCGGGTATGGCGGAGCATATATAGAAGGAAAAGGGAAACCATCTGCCCTTATGGGATGAAGTTGAAATGATTGATGGGGCTGAACATTGGAGGATTAAGGAATCAGCACACATGTTGGGCCACAGTGACCCGTTGAGTTGACCAAGTACAGAAATGAATACATATGGGAATCAATAATCAAAAAGGTTGGATGTGCCCGTGGTGTAATTGTTATCGTCGTAGGAAATGAACATGGCGACACGAGTTCAAATCCTGGACGAGACTGATTGCATTTCACATAGCACTAATACCATTGGGAAAGGTATGAATCCAATTATTCTCCCTCCAGCTATGGGTAAATAGTAGGGCAGACTAGGTTCTTCAGCCTTGGTTAGGCAACTAGTCTAGGAGAAGGAAAACTCTGAATTCAAACCTGTTAAACTCCGCTTAAAAATTGACCTTGTGTCACATCCTGCCCGAGCGGAGGGGTTGGTGAATAGGATAATCAAAAAGGTTAGATAAAAAATCTAAATATGAGCACAGGTAAAAAATCATTCTCAAAAGCAGTAACCCTCGTCATGTAAGAACATTAAGTTTATAATTCCCAAAAATTCACTCTGAACTATTCAGCAGGACACATAGGGAACCAATGCCTATAACCGTTTCGCTAAGGAGACAGTCATCTGGAGGTTGCAAGTTCAATTCTGACTTCAGGCGAATAATAATAAAGGAATTCTTAACACTTGTACCAGGTTATGGTTAACGGAATCAGAACAGGCGACCCCCGTGGATTCAATAAAGGACGTAATTCGAAGTTCCGTGTGCGTTCCCGAGTTCGACAAACACCTGAAGAAGGCCGGAGGATATATCGGCCGAAACGTTGTGGAAATAACAATAAAGATGAAGACAATAGTCTGAAAACCCTTTATGATAAATATTTAATTGTACTGTTAGATAGCAGTACTTGGAACCATTTAACTTTGACTTATGCTAAACTGAATTCTTAGAAATAGAATTGTTTGATCGTTTAATTGTGTGTAGCTACAAAATGTGTTTACAAATATATTCAATGTATATGTAAAACCAAGAATTGACTTTAAATAACCAACAACAGATGATATGCCATAAAGTAAGTATTCTTAATACTAATAATTGTTAGTTTGTTTTGTTTTACGGCATATCAACCTCATCGGTCATTTAATGCCGAATCGAGTTAAGGAAAATAAGTCTAAAAAGAAATTCAAAAGAGAGGTTCTTCGGAAGTAATGATAAACTTTAGATAATTAGTTGTTTTTTTTTTTTTTATTTGGAGTTTATTTGTAGGGAATCATAATCTCCCTCCACCTATGGGTAAATAGTTGGGCAGAATAGGTTCTTCAGCCTTCGTGAGGCAACTAGTCGAGGAGAAGGAAAACTCTGAATTCAAATCTGTTAAACTTTGCTTAAAAATTGACTTTGTATCATATCCTGCCCGAACGGAGATGTTTGTAAATATGTAATCATAAAAAAATTTTGTGAAACAGGTTGGGGAAGGGATCAGTTTGTTAGTATATATCTCGTAAAGAAAGAGTAATTTGGTCTTATTGTAAATTTCTTGAGATTTTAATACTAATAATGTACAGTTGTATAGCATCAAGGTTTTGTTGGGTTTGGTTTCTTTGTTTAATGGTATATCAATCTTCGTCGGTTATTTAATGGGGACGCCATCCTTGTAGAAAGACAGTAGTGGTGTTATTTAACCCACATCTGGGGGATAAGAGAGTTTATACCTTTCAAAAGGTTTCTTATTTGAAAGTAAACAACAGCCAGCTGGAGTTCGAACGCGCTTACTATTTTTTTATCATTAAGGGCTTTCAGACTATTGTCTTCATCTTTATTGTTATTTCTATAACGTTTCCGCCGATATGTCCTCCTACCTTCTTCAGGGGTTTGTCGAACTCGGGAACCTATACGGATCTTCGAACTACGTCCTTTATTGAATCCACGGGGGTCGCCTGTTCTGATTCCGTTAGCCATAACCGGGTACAAGTATTAAGTATTCCTGTATTGTTACTCGCCTGCAGTCAGAATTGAACCTGTAACCTTCAGATGACTGTCTCTTTAGAAGCTTAGGGAACCAATGCCGATAACCGTTACGCTATGTGTCCTGCTGGAAAATTCAGAGCTAATTTTTGGGACCTATAAGCTTAATGTTCTTGACTATGATTACTACTATTATGTATGTTTTTTTTTTACCTGTGCTCATATTCAGATTTTTTTTCATCTAGCCTTTTTAATTATCGGTTCCTATATTGTATTCAACTCTATACTTGATCTACTCAGCAGGTCATTGTAGCCCAACATATGTGCTGATTCCTTGAGGCGTTTAATCCTCCAATGTTCTCACTTACTATTAAGTTGCAATTCAGCACATTAACCACTACACCACCGGAACTTCCTCCATGGTATCAAGTTACCCCCTCTCGAAAATATTTTTTATCAAATCTATTTGACCCATTGATCCTATTTACCCAACCCCTCCGCTCGGGCAGGATATGACACAAGGTCAATTTTTAAGCGTAGTTTAACAGGTTTGAATTCTGAGTTTTCCTTCTCCTAGACTAGTTGCCTCACCAAGGCTGAAGAACAGAGTCTGCCCTACTATTTACCCATAGCTGGAGGGAGAATAATTGGATTCATACCTTTTCCAAGGGTATTAGTGCTATGTGAAATGCAATCAGTCTCGTCCAGGATTTGAACTCGTGACGCCGTGTCCATTTCCTACGACGATAACCATCACATCATAGCCACTGATGGGACCTTACCAGATACTCCCATTCCAAGTCGGAGTGGACCTGGGAGTAATGGTAATGAAGAAGTACACAATTCTCCTCAGATCTCAAGAACCATCAGATGCAGTCAAGTGTCATAACTAGGATATCGCTTTTTGTGGGTGGGGAGTCATATTCCTTTGAAGGGAATACAGACAACGTATTTTGATACGTGGTTGGGAGGAGGATTTTCCAACAATTGGTCGTATGTAGATCATTGCATTACTCTTTGGTAGGGGAGAGTACTTTTAGTTCACAGTTATCAGCCAACGAAAACGATTTTGATACACCTTAATATTCTCAGATTCTGTTTTTGCCTCTTTTCTATCTAATTTTGTTTCATGAAACTCTAGGACATTAAAGATGAAAATCTAATGTTTTTCTTTGATTTACAACGTGTCATAAAAATAACGAAAAAAACAAAAAGCAAAAACAAAACAAACAAACAACCAAAAACAAACAAACAAACAAAAAAACAAAGATAATTCCAGTTTCTTCATTGTTCAGCTATTTGTGTCATTATTTAAAAGCTCGTTTTTGTGTTGGTTGCTTTTCTGTCTTACTCGGTATTTTTTTTCTTTCGTGTTAACACTTTCTTAAAAGAAAGTTAATAAATAAATGCACAAATAAACAAACAAACAAACTGCCACGTATGACGGTAGTTCTGCTTTAGGCTTAAGAAAAGTTGCCTTTGATCTATAGATTTTAAAATCCTATTCATTTTTTTCTCGCCGCCATCTTCTTTGAACAGGAAAATTTTCCTGGGACATTTCTTCTTCCTCTTCTCCTCAATCACACACACACACACAC
This sequence comes from Sepioteuthis lessoniana, assembly GCA_963585895.1. NCBI lineage: Eukaryota > Metazoa > Mollusca > Cephalopoda > Myopsida > Loliginidae > Sepioteuthis > Sepioteuthis lessoniana. Next base: position 60,243 of record CAUZXS010006416.1, read on the forward strand.
ATATAACAAACAAACTATAATTTGTTTGATTTTCGCTTCATGTCTTTATATTTTCTATTTATCAATACATTCATTTAATTTTTTTTATTTATCTATTTTTATTTTCATTCTATCAGGTTCCGTTTTCCGTTTTCTATTCCTAGTTTTACTTTTTTTTTCCTTTTATGGTGTTTCTTTTCTTTTTCTTACACTGTTACTTAGCTGAAGTTGACACAGGGGGAATCTGCTTGAAAGATGGGAATTTCTCACATGTGTCGTAAAACAACCAATCAATAATCCAGGAATATATAAACAATCAAACAAACAAAACAAAAAATAAATAAACACATTAAAAATGACCAGTTGTCTTTGTGTAAATGTGGTAATCAACTCGACACTTTAACTACAAGAGTAACATAGCCATACATTAATATGTGAAACGTACATAGAATGTTTATAACACATATACATAGAACATAGGAATCCCGAAACACGAAAAACACATAACGACTTAGTTCAGGTACGAAACCTTTTATTACCTTTGAGTTAAAAGGTTTCGACATAAGGAAGAGAGATGTACAATCTTTCTATGCTGGCTTTTCCATCTGCCCCCCACGTCAACACGTGTGGCACCCGCCACAAGGCCACTGCGAGCTAGCGAAAGTCACCCTTCTTCTTCGGACTGCAAGACTCAACTAACTGACTTCCTTCAAAATCCGGCAAATCCTCCGCGCGCGCTTCCGGTGCATGACGTCATTCACATCCACTGGTCACAATTTTCTATCTGGGATTTTTATTTTGACATCTGTGAACGACACATCCTGCGCTCAAGTTTGCACCGAACTAACCCATGTGCTGAGCCGAAAGGTTCTCAGCCTAACTAAACCCAAAGGCAAGATATATAAAACGAAATCCATCGGCCATTATATTACACAAGGTGTTTCAAAAAATTGATATCATCTGAGATGTACAGGGTGTTTTAGCAGAATTGATTTCATTTCGCAATCTAATAACGTAACCAGTTCTCGTCCAAATAGTCTCAAATTTTAACAGCGTGTGTAGAGAAAAATCGAAATTCTATGCTCTGTGATTAAACGCCATTTTTTTTAAACCAGTAAATGACATTTCGATACACGAAAAGAAAACAATATAAAATAATGAACGCAGAATTTTTGTTTCTTCTTTTAAAATCTAAGGTCATTTGAATGAGAATTGGTTAAGTTAATGTATAAACAAAATGATATCAATTTTTCTGAAAACCCCGTATATATTAATACCGTTGTAACTACCCAACTACATTTTTTCATGAAGTAAGGTATGCGTCACTCCAAGGGTTGGGTAGAGGGGGAATAGATAAAAAAAGGATTTAGACTAAGAAAAACCTAACCCGTTTATCTCCATGATTTTATAGTACGGGCACTGCAGTGGTTTGGGTTAAAAGAGAAATTACTTTTACGAAGTTGGAAAAACATTTCTCCCAGAGTTTAAAACCTGGACAAGGCTGTTTACGTTTTCAAATGGCACCAATTCGCTTGGGAAAGACATAAATCCATCTTTCCCCTTCCTCCCCTATCCATATTTACCAACCCCTCCTTTCGGGCAGGATATGACACAAGGTCAATTTTTTAAGCGGAGTTTAACAGGTTTGAATTTAGAGTTTTCCTTCTCCTAAACTAGTTACCTCACCAAATCTGAAGAACCTAGTCTGCCCTACTATTTACCCATAGCTGAAGGGAGAATAATTGGATTCATACCTTTCCTAAGGGTATTAGTGCTATGTGAAATACAATCAGTCTCGTCCAGGATTTGAACTCGTGTCGCCGACCCCATTTCCCGATGACGATAACCATTACACCACCGGCACCTACCATGAGTAGAAAGGTAGACTTGCCTCATTAACCTTGTGGAAAATGCTAAATTCAAAACTCCAACTAACGTATTAGCGAGATAATTCGCCGGGTTGAGTGAGATCAGAGATTGGGGATCATTTAAGTCAGGTGAGGAGCTATTCCTTGCTGTTGGTACTCTATTGTAAAAGTAAAACTGGCGATCGTAGTCGAGGATGAACCGAAGGCTCCCTTTTCAATAGCTACTACAACATGATGCAGGATAGGACTCTATTCCTTTTTCCTGGATTGCTCCACTTTACTCTTGATCCGTACCTTATAATGCAGAGTGTTAAGCCAGGAGGCATCAAGTACCATTTTTGAGTCTGTGGTATGACTCGACCTGGGATTGAACCCAGGTCTCCCAGGCCATTGGCAAATACTCTAACCATCATGCCAATGTCCGGTATGGTACCATGTGCATATAACCCAATTTAACCTGTCTTATTATAATTCTGGCGAATCCTGTATTAACTTTGAGGTGAGGCTTCTGAAGTGTGAAGGAAAGAATTTGGACGATAAAAGATCTTGAACAAAGAGATGACAAGGAGATAACAAAATAGTAAATGTTTCTCTTTCTTACCGTAACAGCAATTGCCCAGTCGGCTGGGGCTGTAAAATACACCGACTGAACCTCTGCTGAGAGGAAAGACCCCACCCAACGATTGTCCTGATATGACACTAAACAATCTGATGGTACTATTTACCAACCCCTCCGCTCGGGCAGGATATGACACAAGGTCAATTTTTAAGCGGGTTTAACAGGTTTTGAATTCAGAGTTTTCCTTCTCCTTGACTAGTTGCCTCACCAAGGCTGAAGAACCTAGTCCGTCCTACTATTTACCCATAGCTGGAGGGAGAATAAGGGGGTTCATACCTTTCCTAAGGGTATTTGCCCGAAAGTGAACGTAATAGCGCGACTGGAGTACGAACTCGCGTACTACGATTCCGCAGTTCATCGCTTTAACCATTACACCACGAGGACACACTAAACAATCTGATGGTAAGGTTCCGGTAATGCTGGAGCTTTGGGGAATGCGGAGTACTCCTTCATTACCATCGCTCCCAGGTTCACTCTGGCCCAAAGGACTAGCACCTTATAGGGCCCTATCTATGGGTTAAATAGAACTAAACTGCGTACTTATGCTAAACTAAAATTGTTTGTATTAGAACTGTTTGCCTAAACTGAATAGCTTGAAAAAGAAATGTTTTTGACACTTAAACTGTGTACTTACATTTAAACTGTGTACTTATGCTAAACTGAATTGTTTGAAGTGGAACTGTTTTTGACTTTGAAATTGTATTTACGCTAAACTGAATTATTTAATATAGAACCGTTTTGATATTTAACTGTGTGTAAACAAAACCTCTACTTATACTAAACTGAATTGGTTAGATTAGAACTTTTGAATAGATTGAATAGCTTGAAATAGAAATGTTTTTGACAATTAAACTGTGTACTCATGTAAAACCGAATTGTTTTAAATAGAACTTTTTATTTGTATAAAAATGGATTTGGAATTAAATAACCTACAAAGGTTGATATGCCATAAAACACAAACAACCAGCCAACAAGTAACGGCAAGTTTTGAATAAGGTCTACATTGACTTAAAAAAAATTACGTTCCGAATCTGTGACATTATTTCCCGGATACTCTAATATTTCATGTTCAGCTCCTCGTAAGTTGTTGCAGTGATTTAGTATGTAATATTATCTCTAAGAATTTACCACTAATAGGACATTTATATTTAGATATATAGTTACATCGGAATGGATTGTATATGCTGCTTTTGTTTATTATCTTGTAATTGTGTTGTTGTTTTTTTAACTAACTGCTGAATGTTGTCTGTGTCGTTGCAACTTTTATATTAAAAAAAAAAAAAAAGTGATAACAATAAAAGAAAAATGACAAAAATCTTTTTTTATTGTAAAGGATAGTTGGTTGGGTGGTCAGTTGTGTTTCATAGAATAAAAGTCCTTGTTCGTTATTTAATACCAAATCCTGTTTCTCTATACATATGAGATATATGATTTGGAAACGAATAGTTAGTATGTAACATTCAAACAAGCCAGAGGTCATTTGTTTGCACACAATTAAATAGTTTCAAATATTGTTATTTAACACGAATAATTCTGTTCAACATTATTCATTTGTTTGCACACAGTTAAATGGTTCTATGCAAAGGATTAGATAGTTCTATTTGACTCATAAGTGGGACCCTTATAAATACTACCTATCAGAGTGGACCTGAAAGTAATGGCAATAAAGGTGTGCTCTACGTTTCCCAAAGCTCCAGGACAAGAGCCTCATCATCAGAGGAAATGTAGTGTCATTTCAAAGACACTTGTTGGCCGGGGGAGGAGTCTTTCTCCTCTGCAGAGATGCAGTCATCGTATTCTGTCGCCTCGGTCGATTTGTCTTTATAGTAAAGTTACATTTTTAGTTGGATCCAGTATTATTTATAATTTAAAGTATCGTGTTGTTTTTAGCGTCTTGACATGCATTTAGGGTAGACAGGTTTTCAGCCTGGTTGAGTGAGAGCACTTGACAACTTTAGACCCACCAGGATAGGGCAAATGGCTACCGATTTTTAATCCAGAACAGATAAATTCATAAAAATTTAAGAACAAAAAAATCTGATTCCGCAAAGTGAATTTTTTAAAGACCAAATATAATACTATACACAAGCAAAATGGAGAAAGTTGGTTTTTATATACAGAGTAACCCGGATATAAGAGAGTTGTCGGCACCGGAGAAGAAATATCTTATATACGGGTTTGGTCTATTTTATATACATTAACACAGGCGGTAATTTGGGACCAGAGGAAAATCTCTCTTATATCAGGGTTACACTGTATATGGCTTCTTAGTTCATTAGATACTGTCTTGGAAAACGATAAAAAAGCTTTAATAGAGTTTAGGTCTTTGAGGAGGTTTTGGTGAAGTCTTCAACACTTTATTACTTATATCTGGTTCCTTCATAAGTCAGCGATAAGTTATAATATATCTTCACCGTTCGCGAAAGTGACCTGTTTTATTTATTTATTCATTCATTATTGAGTATGTAAAGCAAATGTTTTCTTTTTAAAGTCTGTGTTCTCTTTGCACAAAAAGCAATCTTGTCAAGAAAGAGCCTATGTATCAAACAACCTTAAAGAAAAATCTGATACTATTTAGACGAAATAAAAGAACGTACTGTGCTTCTCAGAAGTGTTTGAACAAACAGAAAATTCACGTCCACTTGCTCGGTCAGGAGATTTTAAAATAAGTGTTGTATAGCTGCATACATATACATTTTTTTTTCATCATACAACGTGTGGAAGCACGTGCGATACCCAAGCCTCATCAGCCGCCAACCAGGGTGATAACACAGTTTCGGTAGCTCAAGGCGGTACTGCTACTCCTGGCGCTACCGAGCAGCTTTTGCCACCGGATAGGGTATTTAAAAAAAAAAAATCTATGTATACACAAGATCAACTAAAAGCGGACATTACATTAGACGTTCTTTCATCTTCATTTTGGTGCAGTTTGTGATTTAAAAAAGCGTTTACTTACGGCCGTTAGATGTCATAGCAACCGTTTCTTGATTTTGCGTAATTACACGAGAATGGTGGTTACACGTGTATAACATTCGTGTTGAAATCCTTTCTATATCCGTTATCTTTTCGATTCGTTTTCTTTCATTTATGCGTTACTGCCCAAAAGCACTCGAGACAAACGTTATATATAATTCCGCTAAAAGATTTTATTTGTTGATCAATGGGCCCTCAAGATGGGTGGTGAGTAAAAAGAAAGCTCCTGGTCTAAGTTAGTCCAGGTAGCTATCTGATTACCCTTGGGCCACTAAATTCTTGGCTTGCAAAAAATGTCTCCAGGACGCTGATGGTCAGCAATGGGCTCGTGAATACTGTGGGGGTAAACCTGACTCATAGGCCCATCAATCGATTTACATTCTCCGGCAGGAGAATTACGTTCTTCGCACCAGCGCGCCTTGTGGATTCGTGTTCCTCGCAAGCTGTTGAATTTTCTACCGCAATCACACGTTGTAGCCGGGTACATATCCAGATCGTTACCGTAGGAGCAATTAAGATGGGTGATATATTCTCCCTCCCCGCTACAGACACCCTGAGGGCATTTTTCTTTCATTGTATTATCCATATTTGTTAAAATTCCTGTCTTTTCAGGATGTCACTCCAACTTTCTGAAGAGTCACTTTGTCTTTCCAAAGAGTCATCTTGCTTTCCAGAGAGTCTTAGTGTTCAAATTTTCATCATATACAAATATATGCGGAACATAATCAAAAATAATGACGAACATCAATGAACGAACGAACACACTTCTTTATAAAAATATATCTTTTACACTTTATTCTCAAAAGGGTGATGTTTCTTGTGTGTGAGAGGTGAGTTGGAGATGGAGACAGACTGCTACATATTAACCCCAAGTTCTTCTGACCATAGCAGCACTTCTTTCGAATTCTGGCCTGGCTGCTCAACCGTGGGTCACTGAGGGCCCAAGCCCTCTGTCTGGGGCTGGTTCTCACTCCGCTGGCATCCTATCTCCAACTGACTCAGGCCGTCTGTGTCCTGGTTATATTTTTGTTTAATGCCCACCTGCTTCCTGTGGGCGTACGCATCTGCCACTATCACTGAATTCAACCACATCCACAGGTCGAGGTAAGATTTCGTTATCTTCGACCGGATGCACCTGTTTCGCTGTTCTTCCGCTTGTTTACACAGGTGCATCTCTTGAGTGACAGCTCAGTCGTAGGTCAATATGTTACATAAGAAGTATACACAAGAACACACAGAGGTAGCTGCACCCACCCCCAGCTTGGCGACTATGGCATCCCAGAATGGGTAATATTGAAGGTATCAAATATTTTTGCGCATGAGTCTCAATTCGTGCATCCCGACAAGAAAAAAATGACCTTGTGTCAAATCCGACCATGTGGGACGTTGGATAAATATCAAATACCTTTTATTGTAGTTAAAACAAAACATGTTTTGAGTAATTTAAAAAAATTAAATAAAAATAAAAAACAGAAAAAGTTTTCCACTTAATAATCTTATACAAAATGGATGCATTTGTTTAGATAGGAATACTTGAAACCATACGGCTGTGTGAAAAAAATTACAAGGTGCATACAATAGGTTTCCAGACATTTTTTTCGTATAGGCACTTTTATTGATAGTACGCGCATGAAACTCTAGTCTCCTTCAAAGTAATCTCCTCCGGATGCAAAGGACTTGCACCGTTCCAACAACTTCCCATGGAATTTCTCTTGAGTGAGCATGTCACTGACCTTCGTCACAGCCCCTTTTATCTCCTCAATTGTCTCATAACGACAGCCTCTGAGCTTAGGGAAAAACGAAGTCACAGGGAGGAAGGTCTCGACTAGAGGGTGAGGAATTGTCTTGATGCCCAACTTGGTCTAATAGTCTGTGACAAGGATGGAGTTGTGGACTTGTGTATGGTCCTGGTGGAAATGCCACTGACCCGATTTGAAGAGTGCTGGTCTCTTCCCTAGTAATCTTTTTCTGAAATCCCTTAAAATCTCAACATATTAACCCTAACCGATCGGCCAATCAACTCTGGTGTATTGACTTCCTTACTCCTCCCAAACATATCATCATCGCTCACAGACTCCCTGCCTACCTTGACTCTCTTATGCCACTAAAAGACTAATGCTTGATTATGCAAGATGGCCGAAAAGCAGTCTAAATAATTCCATAAATTTCTCTAGCATTTTTCCTAGTTTAAAATAGAATTTTATTGCATATCGTCCGTTTAAAGTGTCTTCACGTTGAGACTGCATTGTTGAAATTCCCCAGCTGTAACACTCAGGCTTTAGTGGGAAGTATTCCAATTGCTGGTGTAGCTGTTTATTTGAACCGGAAATCAAAACAATTGGTCAGTCATCTCATAAGATGTATAGCAATAACATACCGAATTTTCAGGAGTCTACGACAATTATAAATGCCGATACAAAAAGGTCAGGAAAACTATTGAATGGACCACGTATAAACATACATACACACACACACATATATATATTTATATATATATATATATATATATATATATATATATATATATATATATATACACACACACATATATATACATAAATAAACACACACACATTATATATATATATATATATATATATATATATATATATATATATATAAATACACACACACACA
>CAUZXS010006417.1:0-135000 GCA_963585895.1 Sepioteuthis lessoniana
CGTTCCAACAACTTCTCAAAGGCCCCATGGAAGTTCCTCTTGTGTGAGCGTGTCAATGACTTTCGTCACAGCCTCTTTCATATCCTCAATTGTCTCATAACGACAGCCTCTGAGCTTCGGGAATAACCAAAAGTCACAGGGAGCAAGGTCTGGACTATAGGAAGGGCGAGGAACTGTTTTGATGCCCATCTTGGTCAAATAGTCTTTGACAAGGATGGAGTTGTGGACTGGTCTATTGTCCTGCTGGAAATGCCACTGACCCGATTTGAAGAGTGCTGGCCTCTTCCAATCGAATCTCTTCCTGAACTCCCTTAAAACCTTTATAGTAACCCTAACCCTAACCTTTTGGCCAATCATCTCTGGTGTATTGACTTCCTTACTCCTCCCACACCTCTCATCAGCCCCCACAGACTCCCTGCCTTCCTTGAATGTCTTATGCCACTCAAAAACTGATGCTCGATTCATGCAAGATGGTCGAAAAGCTGTCTGACGCATTCCATACGTTTCTGTGGCATTTTTTCCAAGTTTAAAACACAATTTTATTGCATATCGTTCTTTTAAAGTGTCCTCACGTCCAGATTGCATTTTTGAAATTCACCAGCTGTGACAATCAGGCTTTAGTAGGGTGTATTCCAATTCCTGCTGTAGCTGTTTATTTGAACTTGAAATCATAAAAATTCGTCAGTCATCTCATAAGATGTATAGCAATAACATACTGAATTTTCAATGCCTGTACAAAAAAAAAGTCTGGAAACTTATTGAAGGCATCACGTAAAATCATTCGCGTTTGATGGAAATACTTGAAACAATTTAACTGTGTGCAAAAAATAATGAACTCAAGTGAGATTAAAAATCTTATATACAAAATGTGTTTAAAAATCATATACATCTAATATATATGTATAAACAGGATTTGTCATTAAATAACCTAAAAGGGTTGATGTGCCATAAAACCAAGTCAAACGAAAAAAGCCTGATTCAGTATTAAATGATTTATCAAAAGTTGTCATGTCGAAACAAAAACCAACCAACCAACCAACCAACCAATTTTTTAAATCTATTTTCAATTTACCTGCTCGCTAATGATGTGGAATGTAGAGTACCCCTTCATTGCCATTACTCCCAGGTCCACTCTAAACCGAAGTGGTTGTATCTGTTAGGGTCAAATGAAACTGTTTAGTCATAACTGTATTTGAAACAATCTGTATGAAAACAAATGAACTCTGACTCTTTAAAAATGTTACCGACAAATTATTTGTTTACAAATTATATATATATATATATATATAAAGAATTTGACATTAAATATTCTAAAAGGGTTCATATGACATAAAAATCCAACCAACTAACAATCGTTAAATAAAAGTCAAATCGCAGAGAACTAATAAAATAATACTGAACAATATCAATCATTATTATTATTATTATTAATAATAATAATAATAATAATAATCTGAATCTCTTCTAATAGCAGCACAAATCAATGCCATAAGGACTAACCATATCAAAGCAAGAATAGATAAGACGCAACCCCCCACCCAGCCGATGTAGGTTATGTGGTGATAGAGACGAAACGATCCATTACAAGATAAGCGAATGCAGAAAATAACACCGCAAGAATATAAGACCAAAAACGACTTGGTGGAGAAAGTGAAACACTGGGAACTGGGCAAGATATCAAAATTCGACCATAAGAACAAACTGTATAAGCAAAACCCAGAAATTGTCCGAGAGAATGAGACCCACAAACTCTTCTGGGATTTGGAGACACAAAAGGGTCACCTAATCTCGATCAGACGACCAGACCTTGCAATAATAAACAAAAAAAAGAAAAGAAAAAATTGAATTTGCAGAATTCTGGACTTTGCTGTCCCGGTTGACTACAGGAAAATTGAAATAAAACAAAAAAAAAATAAGATCTTGTTAGAGAACTGAAAAAAAAAAATTATGGCACATCAAAGTGAAGGTGATACCGACTGTAATTGCTCCTCTTGGTACGATCACCAAATGATAATTAAAGGGACTGGAGGACTTTGAAATAAGAAGACAAACGGAGACAATCCAAACTACTGCATTACGGAGATCGGCCAGAATACTGAGAAGAGTCCTGGAGACTTGAGACTTGTCACTCAAACTCCAGTGAAAGACCATCAGCTAACACTGATGTGAAAAACTCTGAAGGAGTAAAAATAATAATGTGTAAGTTTTTATCAGTGTGTTTGTTTCTCTGTCCATTATCTCTGTCACGCTGAATCACGCAGATATATGCAATTAGCAAGTGAGTCCGTTTTCGTACACCAAACATTCTGATCATAGACAAAGGACCTGGAGACGAGATTTTGATCTAAGGCAACAGTCCAGGAAGTAACACTTTAATCTTAGATAACACTTTGATCCAAGGCAAAAGAACAGGAAGAAACTCTTGATATTAGGCAATGTGCCAAGAAGCAAGACTTTGATCATAGGAGTTGAGCAGGGAAGCAACTTTTGAATCTCTGGAAAAAGGCCAGGCAGGAACATTTTGATCTTAGATAATACGCCACTTTGATCTAAGATAAAGTACCAGAAAGTAACTCTTTAGTCCAAGGTATAAGACCAGGAAGCAACATTTCGATCTGAGGCATAGGGCTAGCGCGTAACATTTTGATCATTTGCGAAAGATCAGAAAGGATCACTTTGGTTTCAAGCCAAAGACCAGAAAGCAAAACTGCACTTCAGCTGCAAGGTGGTAGTGCTGATCTATGCTTCCATATACCTGTCATTTTTGTGGATAATATACTCGTTATTAATTACTGACAATGATTCAGCTAAGAAATTTGTTACCATAAATTGCTTTTTTCGAACTTTTTGTTGGAGAGTTGCTCAATTGCCAAGATCCCAGGTGACTATTCCGCCTTTATTATATGAATAGTGTAAAAGTTTGGTTTTGATTGCTCAATTGCCATATCAATCACAAACGTTATACATATGCAAATCGCACAATACACAAGCGGACTCAAATACACAGGCGACTCCGTTGTTCAAGTACGAACGTTTATTATCTTCTTGACTTCTGAGTTCGGATCTTCGACATGAGGAGAGAGAGACACAATTCTTAAAAGTCTTTCGTATCATACTATGCTAACAAAACTCAAACGCTCGGCACATCTCGAGGAGTTTTAGATCTCCTTTCATCTTCGTTGGTCGGGATCCGTAAAACTTAAACATATGCCTTAACGGTCGAAACCCAAACTTCTCAACACCATGGTCGGAACTCAACTTCTACTGTCCGTCTACATGACCCAAGTCGACTACCAACTCGACCGGTCCCCATTCGACAACCAACTGGACTGGTCCCCAGTAAACTACCAACACGACTAGCCCACAGTCGAGAACCAACTGACGTGTTTTTCAAAATACCCAAATTCTCAGCCCATCGCTTCTGGACACGACGTCAATCACTCTCCAGTTTCATTTCCTATCTGGGGTTTATTATGACAATTGTGATTGTCATATCCTCTGCACGCGAGCGTAAACTGTACCCAATGTCTGGGCACCTGAACTAAGAGCCGAATAGTTCAAAGCCGAACTAAACTGAATGATAGAATATAATTAACGAAAAATGATTTATATAAAAAAATCATACCGTAATTATATAACAAACGCCTGAGACCATGTCTGAAGGTTGAATGCCAACAGACCTAAACAACTTTCGTCTCTGTGTAACAGGGAGGGTCACTTCCCGGTTGGATCCCCCACATTAAAGGGAGCTTTTATTATATCGTTGTCATCGTGGTGGAAGTGGATAACCAACCTGAATGTTATTTCGATTGAAAAATAAAATAAAACAAAACAAAACAAAACTAAAATCTAAAACACCAAGTAAAAATAAATAGATATATTAAAATGATCTATGACCAGGCACGAACGTACATCCCCAGTCATTATGATTGCAGCTGCCTTGCTGGGTATGAAAATAGCTATAGGATATATCCAACTCTCACTCTCTCTCTCTTTCGATATAGATATAAATATATATGTATAAATTGGAAAAAATGGAAATAAACCCGGCAGTATAAAAATGTACATAGGTAAAAAAAACAAAGTCTTCAGAGGATAATTGCACTTACTGAATTATTTGCCAACGTTAAACGTTTCCGTTGTTTGACCTTTATCAAGGCATTTAATTTATTAAATGAAGCGAAAAAGATGATAAAGTTTTAAAACATTCTATTTCCGTTGTTAGTGTTCTGTTTCAAATTTATGTGACATAATTAGCGTTCGGAAATTTATTTTTAAAAAAATCTCATCTATCTATCTATCTATCTTGTTAGCTAGCTATGTCAATATTTATATTATTTAGTTCATATCTGCCTATTATAAACATTCCATAACATATCTGTCTTCTTCTGTCAGCCTTTTACTTTTTATCTAATTTGTTAATCTATCTATCTATCTATCTATCCACACACACACACACACACACACACACACACACACACACACACACACACACATATCTATCTATCTATCTATCTATCTTACACACACATGTATACATATATGTATAATTGATTAGGGTCATTTTATGTCATTTCTATTTATTATTATATTATTTATAGTTTTTGATGTGCTGTAAATAATTTGTATCTCTGAGGCATATTATGTATTATTGTGAATTTTGCTAATTGAGTTTGTGGGTTATATGATTCTACTCGTTTTATTATTTTTCGTTTTATTGGAATTGTCATTGTATATTTTGCAGGCTTTTCTTTTTGTATTAAGTATAAAATATATAAGGTAGTGTAAGAGTTCGAATATATATATATATATATATATATATATATATAATATATATATATATATATTATGAGAGTGTTGGTCGTCAGTAAATCACTCTGTGGTTATGTGTCGAACCAAGTGGAATATAATATGGAGAGTGCTCAATATCTATGATAGAGCTATTATAATAATTATGATAATAAATAAATATATATTATATATATACTTAATCCATGGAAAATATTTTCCATCGATTAAATATATATATAATATATATTTATTCATTATCATCATTATATATATATATATATATATAGTGATGATAATAAATAAATATATATTTGATATATATATTTGATTCTTGGAATTTAGACTGCAACCTCTGGGTTTCAGGAAGTTTTTTGCAAAGCAACCATCATCAGGTAGTTAGAAAAATGAAATGAATCGAAAACCAAAAAATACGGTCAAAAAACCGTTGGGATTTTGTAGGAATCTTTACGTGTGATTGCAAGTGTGTGAGTGTGTGGGTTATAGTTGCGTATTAATGAATCAACTGTAAAGAATGCTATATTAAAAAAAAAACCGTTACCTCTAATTTAAATACTACTGAAAATTAAAAAAAGAATAATTCCGGAAAAACTGAATAGTGGCATTCGACTTATTTAAAGTTATAGATAAAATATGGATTCTTACTTCTGCTGAAGCTATTATGTCTTATAAATATTAGATAATTCGTGTTTTCAGGAAATAATAATTCAATGCTCATAATAATTTACAAAATTCTATTTCAATGCTGACATTTAGCACTCAAATTGAATACTCCTACCCCTTGGATTTTCTCCTCGGATTAGAATATATATATATATATATATATATATATATAAATTGACTGTACCCTGGGAAGAAAACCGGGAGGAAGCACACGAGCGGAAGAAAAACCGCTACGAGACACTGCGTGCCGACTGCGTGGAAAAGGGTTCGATATGTCATATGATTCCTATTGAGTTTGGTTGTCGTGGTTTTATAGGACATGCAGTCATTTCGTTTCTTTCAAAAATAGGAATCACTGGCCGCAGTTTGAAAGTTGCCTTAAATCGTCTTCAGACCACGGCGCGATATGCATCAAGTTGGATTTGGTCGAAAGTGAGAAAGTTTTCAGCATGAAGGTAATACACGCGGAACCACCTTTCCCGTGTGATTACGTAAGAAACGGTTACTGTAAACGCGTAATAACATCAACCGCCGAAAGTAAACGCGTTTTTTTTTAAATCACAAACTGCACTCAGAAAATGAAGATTAACGTCCAATGTAGTCTCTGCATTTAATTGATCTGGCGTATATATATATATATATATATATATATATATATATATATATATATATATATAATTCTCTTAATACCCTGTCCGGTGGCAAAAGCTGCTTGGTAGCGCCTTGAGTTACCGAAACTGTGTTATCAACCCTAGATGGCGGCTGATGAGGACATGGTATCGCACGTGCTTTCACACGTTGTATGATGAATATATATATATATATATATATATATATATATATATATATATATATATATATATATATATATATATATATACATATGACAAAACAAAACAAAACAAAAATAAAAACGAAGCATCAAAAAGATATTAAAATAATATATTCATCTATATATGAATAATATGCTAGCGTTAAACGTTTAGACTTTTTTAAAAAAATGTCTTTAAGACAAGGTTATGAAATAATATTACTTCACATCAAAAATCTTTTTAAATGATAAAAAAAAAAACCCCAAAAAAAACAAAACAAAAAAAAATGAGAAGTCTTAACGTTTTATAATCATCAATAGGACCTGGTTTTAAAATGTAAGTGACATTATTAGTGTTCGAAAATGTTTAGTTTTTATTTTAATTCACTCTATTCAATGATGTTTTTTTTTATAAAAAGATTAATATATTTGTTGTTGATTTAAATTTTTTAGAATTCTTATAAAACCCAAGGAATTATTTAAAATTTTCAATGGATAGAAAAAAAAATGATTTTTTAAAAAGTTATTATTTTATTTTTATTACTAGATTAAAACAAATAATGCGTATCATGTTTGCGATAAAAATGAGTTTAAAAATATGGTTAGAAATCCAATTAAAAAAATTGACATTACGTATGATTGATCAATCATTAACTAAAATAATTTATTAAATAAAGACGGTTAAAAAAAGAAAGAAAGAAAAAGAAACGTATAACGTTGGCATACTCTCAATATAGGAATAAATACAGGATATAAATACCTCTTCAATCATGCCTTCATATTTACCTACCATCAGATTTATTTCCATTTTTCTGATATACATATATACATATGTGTGTGTATGTGTGTGTATATATATATGTGTAGGTATATATATATATATATATATATATATTATATATATGTGTGTGTGTGTGTGTGTGTGTGTGTGTGTTTGTATATATGTTTCTGTGTGTGTGTTTCTATATATGTTTCTGTGTGTATGTGTGTATAAATGTGTGTGTCTATCTCTCTCTATATATAAACAGGGGTTGGACAAAAGAATGGAAACACCAGGAAATTTCAAACAAATTTATTTTAATACGGTTTTCTGATTGTGGCCCTCCCTTGAAATACGGCTTTGTGCAGCCCTCTTCTAATAGTTTTCGATGAAACTGGGTTCTCGAGATGGTCATAAAGTTTTGCTGTAATTTTCGGAGCTGTATACTTATGATACATCCAAACAATTCCCATAAGGGTTCGACGGTCCCTATCAGAGAGCTTTCGCTTTCTTCCAGGGTTTAGCTTCAGTGAGGAGGTTTTGCCTTCTTTCTCAAATGCTGTAATTAATTTTGAGATAGTACTATTTACTACACCAAATAATTCCAGAGTTTTTCTTATACTGGCGCCTGCCATAGGAGCACCAATAACTTGACCTTTTTAAAGTCTGATAAATCAGCCATTTTAATGAAAATCAAAATTCATTAAATGGCATATTGTAGGTTATTTAACGCCAAATCCATTTTTATGAAAATAGTTCTATTTAAAACAATTCAGTTTAGCATAAGTATGCAGTTTAAATGTAAGTAGAGTTTAATTGAGAAAAACATATCTATTTCAAGCTATTCAGTTAAGTCAAACAGTTCTAATTCAGCTAATTCAGTTTAGTATAAGTACAAGTTTTGTTTGCACACAGTTAAATGTCCAAACAGTTCCATATTAAACAAAACAGTTTAGTGTAAAGTACAGTTTCAATTTCAAACACAGTTACATTTCAAATAATTCAGTTTAGCACGAGCACGCAGTTTAAATATAAGTATGGTTTGATTGTCAAAACAGCTTAGCAGAAGTACAGAGTTTAGGTGTCAAAATTATTTTATTTCGAGCAATTCAGTTTAGCATAAATACGCAGTTTAAATGTCAAAACAGTTCTATTTTAAACAATTCAGTTTAGCATGAATACGCAGTTTAAATGCAACCACCCAGTAAACTACAACCACCGTTTAGTTCTATCTAACCCATAGATAGGATTCTTATCAGGTGCTACCACTCCGGGTCAGAGTGGACCTGGGAGCGATGGCAGTGAAGGGGTTCTCTGCATTTCCCAAAGCTCCAGTATTACTGGAACCCCACTATCAGATTGTTTAGTGTCATATCAGGACACTCGTTGGTGGGGGTCCTACCTCTCTGTGGAGTGCAGTCGGTTTATTCTACAGCCCCAGCCGACTGGGCAAGTGGACTATATAATGCCAAATTATATATATATATATGTGTGTGTGTGTGTGTGTGTGTGTGTGAATGTGTGTGTGCGTGTGTATGTGTCTATTTGGGATGCATTTCTTTGTTAATTCGTATTGATTGAGCAATATAGACTTCCTTTGTCTCCACATTTCTATATTTATCCTTTCGAGTCACTGTATCGATGTTATGATATCCGGCGGGAATCGGTTAATAAACCTCCTATGGTTAATTGGTTCCCTCGTACTTTCTTTAAAAAAAAGTTCTATATCAATTTAAATGTCCTTTAGAAGATTGTATCTCTGAAATAACAATATATACGTTGGTTTAACCTCGACTGCCCTATCGAGACGACACACTATGCATCTATCTGACACCAGTTTAATAACAGATCATCTAAAAAAATATTCCTGCTCAAAAAAAAATCAAGGCAAAGTGGAGCAATCCAGGGAAAGGAGTAGCACCCTTCCCTACACCTCGGTATAGTAGCTATTGAAAAGGGAGCCTTCTGGTTGCCCTTGACTACGGTCGCCAACTTTACTTACTTATATATATATATTTATATATGCACTTTTTAAGCGAATAATTCTGTTATATAATTGCGGAAGGATTTTTTTTTATATCATCATTTTTCCTTTTGTATATCTAACCTTTCGGTTTAGTTAGGCTGAGCACCTTTCGGCTTAGTGCATGGGTTAGTTAGGTGGGCGGATGTGACAATCACAGATGTCACGATAAAAACCCCAGATAGTAAATAGGACCGGGGACGTGAATGACCTCATGCCCGGAAGTGATGGGCAGAGGATTTTGGAATTTGAAAAAAACTGTTAGTTGAGTTTCGACGCTAGAGGAAGGTAGTCGATTTTCGGAGCTCGCCGAGGCCAGACCAGTAGTTTGCGACGGGGTGCCGTACTTGGTTGGGGTCAGATGGAAAAGTCAGCATAGTAAGAAATAGTGTCTCTCTTTCCTCATGTCGGAAAACCTTAAACTAAAAAAGGTAAATAAAAGTTTCGTACCTGGACCAAGAGAGTCGTCAAGTGTTTCGTATTTTTCGGATTTCGATGTTTATGAACATTTGTGAACGTTTTCCATATCCGTATGAATAGGTCTATTTCACGTATTCATATCTTGATCGTATTTTTGAATATTTTTGGACGAAGGTAACTTTACTTTTAAACGAATTAGAGCTCATTTGTTTGCACACAATTAAGTTGTTTCAGGTATTGCTATTAAACACAAATAATTCAGTCTAATACAGATCGTTGTTTGCCCATAGTTCAAATGGTTTTAAGCATTGCCACTTAGTACTTATAATTCTACTAAATATTAATTATTTGTTTTCACACAGTGAAATGGTTTCATTTGTTGCTTTCCAACACTAATAATTCTACTTTATATGAATCGTTTGTTTGCACCCTGTTAAATGGTTTCAAGTATTGCTATTAATCTTTATTAAATTTATTTATCAAGTATTCCTATATAATATTGATAATTTGCACACTGACTAAAAAAAGAAGAATCTGCAGAATAGTGGACTTTGCCGTTCCGGCTGACCACAGGGTAAAACCGAAGGAAAGCGAAAAGAGAGATAAGTACCAAGACGTTGCGAGAGAACTAAAAAAATGGAATATGAAAGTGACGGTGATACCAATTGTAATTGTTGTACTCGGTATAGTCACCAAAGGATTGTTACAGGGACAGGAGGACTTGGAAATAAGAGAACGAGTAGAGATCATCCAAACTACGGCATTGTTGAGATCAGCAAGAATACTGAGAAAAGTACTGGAGACTTGAGGAGACTTGCTCTTATGTTATTATGTAATGTTATGACGAATCGAAAAGATTATTTACAAATGGAAAAAATCAATCGTAAAAGATGGAAAAATTCTCAGCGTTCTATTATTGTTAAAAGTATTCTGTTTCAAAATGTATATTATGTAATTACAGTTTGAAAATTTTATTCTTAATTTTTTCATAAACGGTTAACGAACTTGCTGTAAATTAAAAAGAAAAATCAGAACCTTCATAAAAATTTGGAAATTGTTTTAAATTTTCAAAAAAAAAAAAAAAAATTCGATGTTTAATAGTTTCGAAAATAATTAATTTAAAAAAAAAACGTTATTTATGAACATCTTTGAAATTTCAAAAGTATGGCTGATGGAAACGCGTTTGTAAAAGACAGTTTAGAAACTAAACGGAATTTTAGTTTTAAAATTTCTAAAATGTTATTTGATTTGGTTTCGTTTTATGGCATATCAACCCCCGTGAATTATTTAATGCTAAATCCTGTTTATATATATATATATATATATATATATATTTACACACACTGAAACACACACACACACACACACACACACACACACACACACGCGCGCGCGCGCGCACACACACGCGAACACACACAAATATATATAATCTTTAAGGAAATTTTTGTGGTAACATTTCTCTTAAAAGAGCGAAAGTTTATTTGTTTGCACACAGTTAAATATTCATTGGTTATTTTTATTGCATATCAATCCTTTTTCATATTTACCAACCCCTCCGCTCGGGCAGGATATGACACAAGGTCAATTTTTAAGCGGAGTTTAACAGGTTTGAATTCAGAGTTTTCCTTCTCCTAGACTAGTTGCCTCACCAAGGCTGAAGAATCTTGTCTGCCCTACTGTTTACCCATAGCTAGAGGGAGAATAAGTGGATTCATACCTTTCCCAAGGGTTTTAGTGCTATGTAATCAGTCTCGTCCAAATCCTTTATATATATATATATATATATATATATATATATATTAAACGATCCAAAGGTTATTTCTTCTCACACAGTTAAATGGCTTTAAGTTAAATGCTTTCACTTGGCTCAGTCGGCTGGGGCTGCAGAATACACCGACTGCATTTCTGCAGACGGGTAAGACTCCCCCCCCCACACCAACGAGTGTCCTATGGTCCAGTCGGCTGCGGCTGCGGCTGCAGAATAAACCAACTGATTAAGATACTGAACTATCTGATGGTAAGACTCTAGAAATGCTGGAGCTTTGGGGAATGCAGAGTACCTCTTCATAGCCACAACTGTCAGGTTCAGTCTAGTTCGAAGTGTCAACACTAGATAAGGTCTTTCTTTGGGTCGAATAGAACTGTTTCGCATTCAAATTGAGTAATTATGCTAAATAGAACTGTTTGAAATAGAACAGTTTTTATATCTAACTGTCTGTAAACAAATGACGATTTTTAATTGAATTGTCAGTGATAAATAGCCATAACTAAAAACACTTAACTGTGTGCAAACAAATGATTAATAATAAATAGAATTATTCATATTAGACAGAAATAAGTAAAACCATTTAACAGTGGGAAAAGAATGAGTTCGGGATCGTTTAAATATGTTATGTACCAAATGTGTTTTGAAATTATATATTTAATATATATGTAAAAGGATTTGGCATTAAATAACCAGCAATGGTTGATATCCAATAACCCCCCCCCCACAAAATAAACCAAAAAACAATTGTCTTTATTGGGAATCTTTTTTTTTTTTAGATGAGGCTTCTTAATCTGAGTATTAATTTTATTGCAGACTTTTGTCCTCATCTTGGTAGTTTTTCGTTGTTTTTCTCACTACGTTTCGGCCAAATTTCACTTAAAGACGGCCAGAGGTGAAATTTGGCCGAAACGTAGTGAAAAAAACAACGAAAAACTACCAAGATGAGGTCCGCAATGAAATCATTTACCCCCCCGCAAAAAAAAACAAACAAACAAAAAACAACACTTTAACATAAATAATTCTATTCAATATCAATCATTTGTTTGCACACAGTTAAATTGTTTCAAGTATTGCTATGTAAATCTAACAATTTAATTGACCATCAGTCATTTCTTTGCGCTCAAGTAGATGGTCATAAATACATGATTGATCATCATCATCATGTCGTGCTGAAAGCACGGATATCCCTGACCCTCTCTCACCACTTTTCCCTATCGTTCATCGCCTCAGGCAGGTCTTCAGGACAACACCCTGTATCCTCACATAGTTGCTGAATGTATGTTCGTGCTGGTCGTCCTGCTTTTGCACGGCCCTGTGTGGGGGTCCATAAGAGTACATCACTTATGAGTTCGTCCCTGCTTCTCCAGCAGTGTCCTGCATGTCTGGTTCATCTAACTTGAGTAGTTTTCGTGATAGGGGGCAGGTGGCCGTACAGTTGGTGTCTTTTGGGGTGTTGCCGCTAGGACTTGTTCAAGATTGCACGCAGCATTCTTGTGTAATTGCCGTCTAGCTTCTTCTCCAGCCGTTTTGTTAGAGTCCATGTAGTGCATCCATATAGCAGTATCGATGCGACCGCTGCCTGGAAGAAACTGCGTTTCATTTTATCGGTTAAGTCTGATTTCCATATAATTGATAGCCTATTGATAGCTGTCCATGCTTTCGTTAACCTCGTGTCGATGTCCTTTTCGGTTGATGCGACGCTGCTTCCTAGGTAAGTGAATTTGTCTACTAGTTTAAGAGGGGTTCCGTCTAGAGTGGAGATGTCTCCCGTTTGATCATAGCACATATATTCCGTTTTGTGTGCATTGACATAGAGACCTATACCTGCGGCTGCTCGTTCCAAACTATGCAGTAGTGTTTCGGCTCGGTTGGGTGTATTTGCCAGTATCACTATGTCATCGGCGTAGTCGGCGTCGGTAATTGTTTTTGCGGGGTACCTTCTGCTTCTTTTCTTTGTCAGCTCGAAGCCGTTCTCTCTGATTTTGCCAGTCGATGTTCCTAGTACGTAGTCTAGACAAATGATAAAGAGGTATAGAGCTAGCGTGTCCCCTTGTAGTACTCCTGCTACAATGTCAAAGTATTCTGTGTGTCCATCTGGTGATCGTACTTTTACTTTGGTGTTCCTATAGAGAATCGTTATTGCTGCTACGGTTTCTTTAGGTAGGCCGTATACTAGTAGGATTTGTTCCATTTTTCCTCTGATTTGTTTGTACACAAGTATTTGCTATAGTTTACGCACAGTCAAATTGAAGTACAGCTCTCTAATACTGATAATTCTATTTAGTTTTGATCATTTGTTTACACTAAGTGAAGTGGTTTCAAGTATTGCTTTTTTTGTACTATTCATTCATTTGCACACAGTCAAATAGTTCGAAATATTTTTATGTAATATTAACAATTCTATTTTTTGCACACAGATTTCAAGCATTCCTATCAAATACTAATACTTCTATTTAGTATTATTCATTTGCCTGCGAATACTTAAATAGCGTCAAGTATTGCTATCTGACACTAATAGTTTTATTTGCCCAGTCGGCTGGGGCTGTAGAATACACCGACTGTAGAATACACCGACCCCCCTAACGAGTGTCCTAGATATGACACTAAACAATCTGATGGCGAGGTTCCAGCAGTGCTGGAGCTTTGGGGAAGGCGGAATACCCCTTCATTGCCATCGCTCCCAGGTCCACTCTGACCCAGAGTGGTAGCACCTGATAGGGTCCTATCTGTGGGTTAAATAGAACTAACAGCATACTTATGCTAAACTGAATTGTTTGAGTAAACTGAATAGCTTGAAATAGAAATGTTTTTGATAATTAAACCGTACTTACATTTAAACTGCGTGCTTATGCTTAACTGAATTATTTCAAATAGAACTGTTTTTCGACTTTAAAACTGTATTTACACTTAACTGAATTGTTACATATAACTGCTTGAATAGTTTGAAATGGAAATGTTTTTGACAATTAAACTGTGTACTTATGCTAAACTGAATTGTTTTTAAATAGAACAGATTATTTACATAAAAATGGATTTGGCGTTAAATAACCTACAAAGGTTGATATGCCATAAAACCCACCAAACCAAACCAAACCAAACGTAATAGTTTTATTTGCATACAGTTACATAGTTTCAAACGTCGCTATGTATTCAATTTAACATGTCATTTTTTTGCACACAGTTTAATGGTTAAACAGTTGTAGTTGATCCATAGATCGGATCCTATCAGATACTTAGTGATAGTACCTGATAGGAACCCTATCAGAGTGAACATTGGAGTAATAGCAATCCACAATCCCCAGAAACTTGTTTGAGGGGGTGGCATTCTTGCCCCTCTGCAGAGATGCTGTCGACATATTCTACAACTCAAGCCGACTGGGCTGCACATGATTTGTAAACGAATAGTTAACAGGTAACACTTTTTAATGTGCCAGAACTCATTTGTTTGCACACAATTAAATGGTTTTAAGTACTCCTATCTAGCATTAATAGTTTTTGGTATTATTTAACTCGAAGCTTAGAGGATAAGGAGGTTCAGATCTTTCCCAATATTATTACAGGGTAGAACGATAAAATTGTCGCCTTAGAAAAGACGACATGATTCCATTTCCGTTTAATGAAAGCCGGTTTTCTTTTTTTGTAACAGACCATCTACTAGTTGGTCAGTTGTGTACAAATCCCAAGAGCGATAGGAGCCTTCTACAGGGTAGAACGATAAAATTGTCACCCAAGAAAAGACGACATGATTCCATTTCCGTTTAATGAAAGCCGGTTTTCTTTTTTTGTTGCAGACCATCTACTTGTTGGCCAGCTGTGTACAAACCCCTAGAGCGATAGGAGCCTTCTATCATGTCTGAAAGTGACACAATGTTCAACGAGCGAGATCAGAGATGCGCCGCTGTACAACACATACTCTCTACCGATCCAAGTTATGACAACAGGACCATTGCCAGCACCCTCAAAATGCAAATCCGGACGGTTCAACGTGCCCAGGGTGATGAAAACAAAGTTTCCGGCTACGGCTATGGTCTTTGGTGTGGTTTCAAGTGAGGGCCACATCATGCCACTTCCCATCAAGTCGGCTTGAAAGTCAACACCAAAGTGTACCTGGATGTGCAGAAAAGTGTGGTGATCCCCTGGTGCAATCAGGTGGCCGGTGGCAGACCCCGGGTGTGACAGTAGGACTCGGCGCCGGCCCACAAGTCCAAAGAGACCCAGGCTTGGCTTCAGAAGGAGTGCTACGACTTTGTCCCTTCTCTCAGTGCCCCCCTCCTCTCCCGACCTGAACCTGCTGGACTACTTCGTTTGGTCAATCGTCGAGAATATCACCAACATGACCTCCCACAACACCAAAGCCAGCCTGATCGCCGCCATCCGCCGAGTATTCGTCGAGCTCCCGCCGGCGCTTGTGGTGATTGAGGCTGAAGGCGGGTACATTGAAAAGATGTCAGCTCTACTACATAATTAAGTTAACTGAATTGATTTTTTCAATAAAAGTTTTAAAATAAAGCTGTAGTGTTGTTTTCTTTAGGACGACAATTTTATCGTTTCACCCTGCAGTCCAGAAGTGAACGCAAAATCGCGGCTGGAATTCGAACCCGCCAACCACGATGTCATTTTCCAGTACTTTAGCCACTACGCCCCTCTAAATTGTGTTAATATATATCCATAATGAACAACATAGAAACATCGGTGAAAATAGCATTATTTCTAATTATAATACTACCAAACAAACAGCCAGTTTTTTCCACTTAACTCGTTATTTAGTCAAATTAGTACTACATCATCCTTTCTTTGAATTATTTTTAAAAAAATTAATTAATAATAAGTAAAAGTAAAGTTGGCGACCGTATTCGAGGGCGACCAGAAGGCTCCTTTTTCAATAGCTACAACACGGAGGTGTAGGGGAGGACGCTACTCCTTTCCCTGGATTGCTCCACTTTGCCCTTGATACGTGCCTTATATTACTGAGTATTAAGAAAGGAGGTATCAAGTACCATTTTTAAAGTCTTTGGTTTGACGCAACCTGGGATTGAACCCGGATCTCCCGGACCATTGGCGAACACTCTACCCACTAGGCCAATAATAAACCATAATTAATTTAAATAGTTTCGATAGGATTTCTAGTTAAAGTATTTTCATAACAACATCTTTTATTGGAAGTATCAACAAACACGTTATTTTATTAGAAATAAAGATAAAATTAGAAATAATAATAAAAAACAATGAAAATTTTAAAAACTTTTTTTCTAAACTACTTACATAGATGTTATTTTTGAAAATTTAAAATAGTTTCTCGTTATATATGAGGCTTCTAAATTAGAAAAAATAGAAGAAATCACTACGAAAGCATTAAGCCTTTTTAAAAAAATAAAATATAAAAATTTTCGTACGTGAATTACGTCATACACTATGACGTCATACACATTATGAAACAGAAATCTATTAATGATACCATTTATGCATAAATATTCTCAGAGTATCTTGTTCTTATTTTCAGATTTTCATGTTGACATACCGTTAGATTTATTTCCAGTTTTCTCTTATATATATATATATATATATATATATAAAGAGAGAATAATAGTAAATCATAAAATTTGCCTGAAAAGCGTGCTCGATGAAATAATAAAGAGCATATATAAATCTAAAAATTTTAGAATTTTGGACACAATAAAAATTAAAAGTGGCCATTTTTACCAAACGACCGTCTGAAGATTGTGGAAAACATGAAATTTAAGTAACGGTTTTATTTAGTCTGAGATTATATATATATATATATATATATATATATATATATAATCTCAGACTAAATATATATATATATATATATATATATATATATAATCATGGATACAATAAACCCATTACTCCTTGCTCCACACTGACCCGGAGCGGTAGTACATTTTATGGGTCAAATAGAGCTGTTGAAAAATTATATATATATATATATATATATATATATATATATATACATTCGTGTGTGTATGTTATTGTGTGTGTCTTATAATTTTTATTACCTAAATTAAGTAATAGGGCAGCCCATGCTTATTTTAGTATTCTATCTGATAAAAGACTTTACAAACTCCCAGATTACTTCTTCGTCAGGGGCATAACTAACCCGCCCCTTCAGATAATTGATCGCCTCGTCTGTGATATATTCAAGTTAACTACAAGCAAAGACAGTTTTTAGACTATAAGTGTATACCTGTGTATTTGTCTATAGTGTCGCACCGTTACGTGTATATGTCTACTGACAGTCCGTTTACCAACACCATATATCCTCACATATATGCAGTCGGTAATTATGAGAAAATCTCTGACTGTGTCAGCGTCTCGAGCTATTGTATAATAATAATAATAATAATAATGCGCATGCGCTCCTATTGTCTGAGTGCAGTTGCATGAGCGCATGCGTACAGCGATCGCCCTTCATTTCCGCCACTGTCGTTTCGATCTTGCCGTCTATTTCTTTCATGTTATTTGCTTAGTGATTTATTAAACATGGACATTCGATTTTTTGACAGGTGCCTTGTGGGAAGGCGCGCTTCCGATGGCTGGAGAATGCTGTCTGGCGAATTAGTCGTCGCATCATGTTAGTATCACAGCCAATCATGTTTCTTCTAACAGTTCATTCATATTAATGCCGGCTACACACAGACTTTATGCGGCTATTTTGATTGGTCAGATCACGGGTTCCGTCATTCGACCAAGCAATTGCAGTCGACGCTAGATAAAGTTATTGATCTTACACACACACACACACGCACACGCACACGCACACACTCATACACACACACACGCACACACTCACACACACACACACACACGCACACACTCACACACACTCACGCACACACACGCACATGCACACACACACACGCACTCACACACACACACACGCATACACTCACACACACTCACACACACACGCACATGCACACACACACACACACACACTCGCACACACACACACGCACACACACTCACACACGCACACACACACACACACTCACACACACACACACACACACACACGCACACACACACACATACACACACACTCTCACAAACATATAAGTTTTTGTGTAGATGTGAGTAAAAACACACTTATTTGTACAGCTATATTGCCACCCAGTTGATAAGGCCTTAATCCACGAATTGCACTCCCTGCAAATAGTTCGGAACCAAACTAAAGGATCGCCTCGATATGATACCAAACTTCAGCTATTTGGGAAGCTCTTCTTCTGTTGTTCTGGTGGGTAGTGGAGACTTATCCATTCAAAGCCATTACTCTTAGGATAACTCTATCGGAATAGCAAAAGCCTTTAAGGTCTCATTAATTGGTCCAGCATATCTGTTAGAAAATAATTAGTATTGGATATGCATACTTTAAATTTTATATTCTTAATCCAAATTATTAGGATTTCTTACTTGACCACAGCATTGCTCTTCGGGTAGATTTCCATGACGTCATGGCTAACGCGCTGGATTGCAACATCATAGTTGGTTGATTGGTTTGGCTTTATGGTATATCAACTATTGTAGGTTATTTAATGTCAAATCCATTTTTATACATATAAACAGTTCTATTTCAAACAATTCAGTTTAACATAAATACACAGTTTAAATAAAAAAACGGCTCTATTTCAAACAATTCAGTTTAGCATAAGTACATTTTTTTTACTCACCGTCAAATTTAAAAACAGTTCTTTTTCAAAGAATTCAGTTTAACATAAGTACACTGTTTAGTTCTATTTAACCCATAGATGGGACCCTTTTAGGTCTATCCACTCAGGGCCAGAGAGGACCTGGGAGTGATGGCAATAAAGGGGTACTCCGCATGCCTCAAGGCTCTAGCATTACTGTAGCTTCACCATCAGATTGTTTAGTGCCATATCCAGGACATACGGACGAGACATACCCCTCTTCGGATATGCAGTCAGAGGATTTTGCAGCCCCATTCGACAGGGCCAAACATTGTAGTAAGCAAGTTTAAACTCCATTCGAGTCATCAAGTTCCTATTGGACTAAAACCCTTGGGGAAGTTATGAAGCCCCCAATTCCCGTACCTATGGGTTAAACAGTACCACCGCTGTATTTTCTCAATGGCATTGGAATTAAATAACCCATAAAGGTTGATGTGCCATTAAACAAAGTAATAGAATAAGGAGCAACTTCAAATATAAACCACCCTGTCGGTAGAGCTCAGAATATACGGACTGTATCTTCTGGAGAGGTTTCATGAACATCTGACAGTGAAACTCCGGTTATGGAGCGATAGGGTTTGTATAGAATAATATTTCATTGATATTACTCCCAGGTGCACTTTGATCCAGTGTGGTTGTACAGTTTATGGGCCAAATAGATCTGTTGGGAAATTATTAGTATTAGATAGGAATACTTGAAGTTATATAACAGTGTACAAATTATTTGTATTAGATGGGAATACTTCAAAAGAATATAACCATGTATAAATTATTAGTATGAAAAGATACGAGAAACAATAAAACTGTGTGAAAAGTATTTGTATTAGACAGGAATCATCATCATCATCATGTCGGGCCGCTAGCACAGATATCCCTGACCCTTTCTCGCCACCTCTCCGTATCGTTCATCGCCTCTGGTAAGTCTTCAGGGCTACATCCCGTATCCTCACTGAGCTGCTGAATGTATGCCCGTGCTGGTCGTCCTGCTTTTGCCCGGCCATATGTGGGGGTCCATAGGAGTACATCACTTATGAGCTCGTCCCTGCTTCTCCAGCAGTGTCCTGCATGTCTGGTTCGTCTAACTTGGATAGTTTTCGTGATGGGAGGTAGGTGGCCGTATAGTTGATGCCTTGTTGGGTGTTGCCGCCAGGACTTGTTCAATATTGCTCACAGCATTCTTGTGTAATTGCCGTCTAGCTTCTTCTCCAGCCGTTTAGTTAGCGTCCAAATAGTGCATCCATACAGCAGTATCGATACGATCGCTGCCTGGAAGAAACTGCGTTTCATTTTATCGGTCAGGTCTGATTTCCATATGATTGATAGCTTATCGAAAGCTGTCCATGCCTTCGTTAGCCGCGTGTCGATATCCTTTTCGGTTGACGACAGGAATACTTGAAAAAATTATTTGTATTAAGAATAGTTTCTGGAAGATATGATTTTTCATAGTTGAATATTATTAGTGAAATGACTCAATATATCTGTGTGTGTGTGTGTGTGTGTGTGTGTGTGAAAACATGGAAATTTAGACTGTGTGGAGTCATCCCTTCGTTGCAAATACCGGACCACTCTGATTGTACATTTTAGGTTTGGTTTCTTGGTTTAATGGCATATCAACCTTTGTAGTTTTTTTAATGCCAAAGCCATTCTCTTAGAAGAACAGTAGTGGTACTATTTAACCCATAGCTGGGAGGATAAGGGGGTTCATACCTTTCCCAAGGGTATTTGCCCGAAAGTGATTGTAATAGCGCGACTGGAGTACGAACTCGCGTACTACGATTCCGCAGTCCATCGCTTTAACCATTACACCTTCTCCTAGACTAGTTGCCTCACCAAGGCTGAAGAACCTAATCTGCAGGAAACGATGCACGATATGATTATCATCATGATCATGATGAGTGTTAAATAGCAATACTTGAAACCATCTAACTGGTTGCAAATAAATGAATAATATTTAATAGAATTATTACTGTTAGATGACCATTATTGATACTATTTAAATGTGTGCGATCAAATGATGGCTTGTTAAAAATGTTTCTATATTTTTAACTGATTATCATATTTACCCAACCCCTCCGCTCGGGCAGGATATGACACAAGGTCAATATTTAAGCGGAGTTTAACAGGTTTGAATTCAGAGTTTTCCTACTCCTAGACTAGTTGCCTCAACAAGGCTGAAAAACCTAGTCTGTCCTACTATTCACCCATAGCTGGAGGGAGAATAATTGGTTTCATACCTTTCCCAAGGGTATTAGTGCTATGTGAAATGCAATCAGTCTCGTCCAGAATTTTAACTCGTGTCGCCGTGACCATTTCCTATGACGATAACCATTGCAAAAACTTTTAAACTGATTATCCTTAGTGATTTGAAACCATATAATTATTGGCAAAAAAGAAAAAGAATGATTTCGGCATTCAATAACCCAACAAGGGTTGACATGTCATACAGCCAATCAACGAACCAATAAATATATTACTCAAGGCACACACACACACACACACACACACACATATATATATATTAACTTATTTAATGCAAATATAGTTAATTAGTATATATATATATATATATATATATATATATATATATACCAGTTTACTATATTTGTGTAAAATTGGCTCGAAACAATGAAGCTACGTGTTGTTTTGAGCAAATACCGAAAACTGTACACTACAAAACCTCGGCTGTACAGCCACTTACCTCCTATCTGACAAAGCATCCAAATAAGACGAACTAGATATGTGGGGTACTACAAGAGAAGCAGGAATTAACTCTTAAGTGATGTTCTTCTGTGGACTCCGACGCACGAAAACACCAGTGTTGTTCAACCAGCGAGGATATATATTCCACAACTCTGCGGGGACACTGGATGCAGTAAGTGGCTCTACATAGAACAATGACCAATAGGGACAGATGACGAAAGATACCCAAGGGAATCCATGGTATCAGCAAGACTATATATATATATATATATATATATAAGGCTTATTAAAAAGTATTTAAAAGATTAAATTGAAAATTGTTTTTACTAATTTTACATGAGATATAATTGGAAAAGAAATAATTCTGTCAGATATTCATACCCATATATTTATTCATAAAAACTTTTTATTGGGCTGATTGAAAAAAACAAACAAAACACATGGAGATTTTATTATTAAATGTGTAAATGAAATCGGCAATTATATTCTAAACAAGTTAAGACATTTGAGGATTACTGATATCATCATTAGTTACTGAAAACTATACATTGGCTTGTAAATAGATTGAATAATCTAACAAGGGTAGACATGAAAGCAATCAACCCACCAACAAACATACAATTCAATAAATTCAGTCAATTTGTGTGTGTGTGTGTGTGTGGGTGTGTGTATGTGTTTGTGTGTAAGACGAGAAGAAAAATTTGTATACATAGTTTATCTTTGTAAATATGTCTTTCTTTCTTTCTTCCTTTCTTTTCTTTTCTTTCTTGCTTTCTTTCTTTCTTAATCTGTCCTCCTTCTTTTTTTGTAAAAATCTTTCTTTCTTTCTTTCTTTCTTTCTTTCTTTCTTAATCTGTCCTCTTTCCTTTTTTGTAAATATCTTTCTTTCTTTCTTTCTTTCTTTCTTAAGCTGTCCTCCTTCCTTTTTTGTAAATATCTTTCTTTCTTTCTTTCTTTCTTTCTTTCTTTCTTTCTTAAGCTGTCCTCCTTCTTTTTTTGCAAAAATCTTTCTTTCTTTCTTTCTTTCTTTCTTTCTTTCTTTCTTTCTTTCTTAAGCTGTCCTCTTTCCTTTTTTGTAAATATCTTTCTTTGTTTCTTTCTTAAACTGTCCTTACTTTTTTGTAAATATTTTTCTTTCTTTCTTTCTTTCTTTCTTTCTTTCTTTCTTTCTTTCTTTCTTTCTTTCTCAACGCACCGAGCGTATTTAGTTATGTTTTGATATTTCCAATAACACACACACACACACACACACACACACACACACACACACACACACACACACACACATATATATATATATATATATATATATATATATATAAGTAATACCAACTTAGTTGCCAGTATCCGTGGAACTTGCTGAGTTGAAACTATTGAGGAGAATAACGAATATCTCAGTCAATGAAAAAAGAAAGATTCCAATTCGCAAGATTATTTTGGTAACTAGATTTATTTTTGGCTCCATTTTGAGAGAGTGTTTAATGAATCTATGACATCATAGTATCGCCTGAAATCCTGTGATTTCAAATGACATCTCAAAATTCATTGCAATTATTTGTCGTTATTTCACGCTGGGTAGCGACAGGCAGTTAGCTATGGACAAGTCTGTGGAAAATTTCCGAAAGCCAAAAAATAAGAAAAACCAGAAAACGTTATGTTAATACAAATTAAATTCTCTGGCTTTCGAGTTTCATTATTTTCATTTTTAAAAGCATTGTAGTAACAAAATTGACGTCACGAAATCCTCACATTAAAATCTATCTATCTATCTAACAAAGTCTGTTCATATCTATCTATCTATCTATGCGGGTCATTCAATGAATAATGTGCATCTATCTATCTATCTATCTATCTTAGTCTCTAATACCTCCTCAACGAGTACTCTGGATATGGCATTAATCATCTGATGGTGAGGCTCTAGTCCTGGAGCATAGGGGAACGTGCAGTCCTCCTTCATTGTCATTACTCCTAGATCCACTCTGACCCGGAGTAGTAGTACTTGTTAGGGCCTCATCTATGGGTCAAATAGAATTGTTTAAACATTCATCTGTGTGCAAACAAATGACTGATGTTAAATAGAATTGTTTTTGGTAGATAGCAATACTTGAAACCATTTAACTATGCGCAAAGAAAAAGAGCTCTAGCTTGTTAAAAATATTATCTTCAAAGTATTTATTGTAAAAGAAAAAAAAAAAAAGAAATGAAAACTCTCAGGCCTGTAAAATAAAATGGACTCAGACGATTTTTCTCTAACTGATGAAAAGAAACGTCAGGCATCGCCTACCTAACTTACCCTGCATCACGCAAGTGACAGTTTAAAATCTCAGACGAATCGTTGCTGCACTCGGCACATAGGTATGGGAACTCATTATATATATATACATATATATAATACAAATAAAAACAAATACCAAATACTATCTTACACGACATTTAACATGGATGATTCCAAACGATCTATATATATGAAAATTTCTTACTTACTTCTGTATTTCTCAATTAACGAGAGGTTTTGTCTTGTTTCTTTTGGGAAATCCAACATTTTCAAATATTGTTTCCACGTGCCAGACATGTTCTTATGACTTTTGAATTATGAACACTATGTGCACGTTTCTGTATCTTTTCGTTGTATATTTCTCATTTGCTCCTGTCATCTCAGCAAGAATGCATCGATATGTGAACTATTTTGATATCTAAGTCCTGATGATGGTTACTGAAACCGAAACGTTAACGTCGACTTTACATCATAATAAATTCACCTATTTGGATTATGTTTTTCTGCTACCTTTATATATATATATATATATAGTGTCGCCGTGTCTATTTCCTACGACGATAACCATTACACCACGCTGCTGGAGAAGCAGGGACGAACTCATAAGAGATGTACTCTTATGGACCCCCACACATGGCCGTGCAAAAGCAGGACGACCAGCACGAACATACATTCAGCAGCTATGTGAGGATACGGGATGTTGTCCTGAAGACCTACCTAGGGCGATGAACGATAGGAAGGAGTGGCGAGAGAGGGTCAGGGATATCCGTGCTACCAGCGCGATATGATGATGATGATATATATAGTAATCAAGTCATGATGATAGCACGGATTGCTTGACCCTCTCTATCCGTCCTCCCCACCGTCCATCTCTCTTGGCAGTTCCTCTAGACAGCATCTGATATCCACATGTAGCTGATGTATATAAGTCATTACTTGTCAGCCCAAACTGATGTGTTTATGTGTAGGACTCCATCGAAAAATGTCACTCATTACTTTGTTCTATCTACTCAACCAGTTCTAAGCATGTTTTGTTCATCTTGCATTTATATTTCGTCAGATGGGAGGTAAGTGTCTGTACAGCAGATGTTTTGTAGGGTGCTGCATCCTGGGTTTCTTAAAAGCAGCACGTGTAACATACCCATGATAGGGATATGTGAAATAGACATAGGGAATCGGAAATTCACGACATTGGTTCAGGTACGAAACTTTTATTCACCTTTTTGGGTATAAAGGTTTTTCGACATGAGGAGAGAGAGACACAATCTTTCTATGCTGACTGCTTTTACATCGTCAGCTCTCAACCAACGCGCGGCGCCCGTAGCGCAAAAAGTAATCTGGCCTCGCCCAGCTCTGAAAGTCAACCTTCCAAGGCAAGAACTCAACGAACTGACTTTTCTCAAATCGCCAAAATCCTCCGTGCACGCTTCCGGTGCATGGCGTCATTCACATCCCCCGGTCACATTTTTTTATCTGGGATTTTTATTTTGATATCTCTGAATGACACATCCCTGCAACGCACGCGTGAAACCTGCGCTCATGTTGCACCTAACTAACCCATACGCTAAGCAAAATATTCTCAGCCTAACTAAACCGAAAGGCAAGATCTATGAAACGAAATCCCTCGGCCATTATATTACACACATAGCATTATAGTGTATTTGTTCTCCCGCTTTTTTCCAAGCGTTTCGTGAGAGTCCATGTGGTGCAACCGTACAGTAGTACAGCCACAGCCACAGCTTTCAGTAGATTAGATATTGCTGCTGAGGTTTACTAATTTCAGAAACTTGCCATTCTTGTAGAAGCAATTCTTGGAGAAGAACAGTTCAGATTCTATATAAACGATAGTCGTGGGGACAATAGGGTGTTTATACCTTTCCCAATGATATCACACTGAAAATAGACGTGCCGTTTAATGGATAAAGCGTCTGATTTCGAGTTAGATAATTGCGAGTTTGATTCTTGATGTGGTCGTAACATGTTAAAATGTTGATGTGATAAGATTGTAAAAAAGGAACTTGACAAACAGATACGCGGTGCATTCAATAAGTTTCCAGACTTTTTTGTACAGGCATTTAAAATTGTTGTAGACTCTTGAACTTTCAGTATGTTATTGCTATGAGATGACTGACCAATTTTTATGATTTCAGGTTCAAATGAACAACTACAGCAGCAACTGGAATACACCCTGCTAATATATATATTAGGTGCCTTCATTAAGTTTCCAGACCTTTTTTCGTATTAGCATTTGAAATTGTCGTACACTCTTGAAAATTCATTATGTTATTGTTATACATCTTATGAGATGACTGACGAATTTTTATGATTTCAGGTTCAAATAAACAGCTACAGCAACAATTGGAATACAACCTACTAAAGCCTGATTGTCATAGTTGGAGAGTTTCAAAAATGCAATCTGACACTTTAGAAGAACGGTATGCAATAAAATTCTGTTTTAAACTTGGAAAAATGCTGCCACAGAAACGTATGGAATGCTTCAGATTGCTTCTCGACCATCTTGCATGAACTGAACATCAGTTTCTGAGTGGCATAAGAGATTCAAGGAAGGCAGTGAGTCTGTGAGGGATGTTGAGAGGGGTGGGAGGAGTGAGGAAGTCAATAGACCAGAGTTGATTGGCCAAAGGGTTAGGGTTAGGGTTACTATGTTGAGGTTTTAAGGGAGTTCAGAAAGAAATTCCGCCGGAAGAGGCCAGCACTCTTCAAATTGGCTCAGTGGCATTTCCAGCAGGACAATACACCAGTTCACAACTCCATCCTTGTCACAGACTATTTGACCAAGATGGGCATCAAGACAGTTCTTCACCCTCCCTATAGTCGAGACCTTGCTCTCTGTGACTTTTGGTTATTCCCTAAGCTCAAAGGTTGTCATTATGAGACAATTGAGAAGATGAAAGAGGGTGTGACGAAGGTCATTGACACGCTCACACAAGAGGACTTCCATGGTGCCTTCCAGAAGATGTTGGAACGGTACAACAAGTGCATTGCAGCCGGAGGAGATTACTTCGAAGGGGACTAGAGTTTCATGCGTGTTCTATCAATAAAAGTACTCATACGAAAAAGTCTGGAAACTTATTTAAGGATCATCGTAATTAAATATTGTGACTGGAGTTCGAACTCGTTTAAGACTATATTGCAGTCCAGGAGCTTTGGGGAAGGCGGAGTACCCTTTCATTGCCATCGCTCCTAGGTCCAGTCTGGCCCGGAGTGGTAACACCTGATATGGCTCGATCTATGATTTAAATAGAACTAACAGCATACTTATACTAAACTGAATTGTTTGAGTAAACTGAATAGCTTGAAATAGAAATGTTTTTGACAATTAAACCGTACTTACATTTATACTGCGTGCTTATGCTGAACTGAATTACTGGAAATAGAACTGTTTTTCGACATTAAAACTGTATTTACACTTAACTGAATTGTTACATGTATCTGCTTTAATTGTTTGAAATGGAAATGTTTTTGACAATTAAACTGTGTACTTATGCTAAACTGAATTGTTTTAAATAGAACTGATTATTTACATAAAAATGGATTTGTTGTTAAATAACCTACAAAGGTTGATATGCCATAAAACTCAACAAACCAAACCAATTTAAATGCCAGTCTTGATTATCAGTGCCATTCCTTGTGTAATATAATGGCCGAGGGATTTCGTTTTGCGCCTTTGGGTTTAGTTAGGCTGAGAACCTTTCGGCTCAGTGCATGGGTTATTTAGGTGCAACATTAACGCAGGTGTTCACGCGAGCGCGCGGAGCGGACGTGTCACTCAGAGATATCACAATAGAAACCTGAGATGGGAAATGGTGCTAGGGAGTGCGAATGACGTCATGCACCGGAAGTGCGCGGAGGATTTTGGGAGATTTGAAAAAGTCAGTTTGCCTCGGGAGGAGACGGTTGACTTTCGCTTGCTCGCGGAGGCCTTGCGATGGGTGCGCACGAGATAGGGTGGGGTACAGATGGAAAAGCCAGAATAGAAAGAATGTAATCTCTCTCCTTATGTCGAAGAACCTTTAAACTCAAAGGTAATAAAAAGTTTCGTACCTGAACAAAGAAGTCGTAAGTGTTTCGAGATTCCTATGTTCTATGTATATATGTTATGAACGCTCTATGTACATTTCACACATAACTGTACCTGACTATGGGACACTTGTATGTATTTATGTCCCCCGCATCCCTCGTCATGAACAGGATGTGACAAAATGTCAAAACGAAGTACAGCTGGTTTGAATTCAACATTTTCCTTCTCCTAGAATGGTTGCCTAACTGAAGTTAAAGAGTCACTTTACTCTACTTCTATACTATAGATAGTAGAGAACACATGGATTCACGCTTTTCCCGTGGAAATTAGTGGCAAGTGAAACGCGAACAGCTTCGTCCAGGATTTGAACATGGGTCACCGATTCCATTTTCTGCGACGAAACCGTTACGCTTAGCTCGCTATGTTATTCTAAGTAATGAGATTCTAATTTTTTATAATCGTAAAAATGAGCTAAACCAACTAACTAACCATTATTTCTCGGAGGTTTAATGATCATTCATCCTTGTAAAAGGGGTGTTCAAGGGAAACAACTCCATATCTTTTCTTGAGTTATCTTTCTTGAAGTTTTGCTGTATACGAAAATGAATATACATATACTCGAATGAGCAGTACTTACTTCTACCTTTATCAGCAGTGCCGTATGGAAATTACTTGAACCAGCACAAAATAGAGATCGAAAATAGACGGATAAGAGCGACGCTGAAAAGATCTTGCCCCAACCAAGCAAATAATCTCATAGAGTCATGAAACATACAGATCAACATCATATTCTGCTCGCCGCAGAAGAATTGAGTCAACACAGATTGGTCTCTTTAGCCTTGCTTTGGCAACCAGTCTAGGAGAAAGAAAACTCAGAATTCAAACCGTCTTTACACTGCTTACAAATTGACCTTATATCATACCCTGACTATGGCAGAGGGATTGGGCAAATACAGCGTTTCCTTTATATCCTTGATATGGCAACTAGTCTAGGAGAAGGACATTTTTGAATTCAAACGAGTTGTTCTCTGCTTAAAAATTGACCTTGTGTCACATCCTGCGTTAGGTAAATACAGACAGAGATCGTAAACAGGTGAAGACGGTTTTAAAATCATATTAACATGAAGGTACTTCCATAGTAGAGTTAACATTTTTTAAAACTACCCTATATAAATATATATATATATATATATATATATATATATATATATATATATATATATATATGGCATTGTAAACAGTAAGCACAAGCATGTATATAAATAAAGAAAACTGATTAATTATGAACGACATATTAAGTAAAATGTAAACACGATAGGAAAAGATAAAACAAGATGACAAAACAATTTTTAAAAAGACAAACACACAGACACGAAAAAAAAGTAAAAGAAAATAATTATGAAGAAAGAAATCGAATTAAAGGAGAGTTAAAAAGAAAGAAAGAAAGAAAATGACCGAAAGAGTGAAATAAAAAAGAAGAATTTGTGAGAAACGAAAGAAATACGAATGACGAAAAACTTGGGGATTGGAAAGAAAGAAAAAAAAAAACAGAAATGAAAGAAACAAAATACAACTCATATTCATAAATACTTAATAAGCAAACAGACTGATAACAAGAAAACAATAAAAAAAAAACCCACGAAAGTCTGAGAAATATGCATAAATAATAATAGAATGAAGGAGTGTCCAATTTGATTAACTGACTATTTTGTGTGAAAAATCTACGATGAACTGCTGTTTCTATTATACATTGTTTTTTTTCTTCTTAGTTTCCGTATCTTGATTTTTTTTTCTATTTTAGTTCTATATACATAGCTTTTTCGTTACGAGGATAGCCCAGTCGGCTGGGGCTGGAGAATACACTGACTGCTTCTCTGCAGGGGCTAAGACTCCTCACCAAACGAGTGTCCTGGATATGACACTAAATAATTTGATGGTGAGGCTCCAGTGAAGCTGGAGCTTTGGGGAATGAGGAATACCCCTTCATTGACATCGCTCCCAAGTCCGGAGTGGTAGCACCTCATAGGGTCCTATCTATAGGTCAAATTGAACTAAACTGTGTATTTATACTAAAAGAATTGTTTGAAATAGAACTGATTTTGTATGCTAAATTGAATTGTTTGAAATAGAACTGTTTTGAAATGTAATTGTGCTTAAAAAACTCATAATAATCTAAATTACTTGAAATTTTATCAAAATAACTTAATTCGAAGTAAATGACCCGAAAAGGGTTGATACGTCGAAAAACACTATAACCAACCAACTATTCGTTAAGAGAAGGATTCGACACAAGGTCGTTTAGACGGTTGCTTAATCAGATTTAAAGAGTTCACTCTCTATTTACTCGGAACCTCTACTTCAGCCAACGTACATTACAAGGTCAATTTTGTAAGCGGAGTACAGCTGGTTGGAATTAAGGGTTTTCTTTCTCCTAGACTTGTTGCCTAATGATAGTTAAAGAGCCCACTCAACAACTCTGCGACATTCAAGATATGACATAAAGTCTATTTTGCAAACGGAGGACAACATTAAGTCTTTATCTCAGCAAATTTCTTTTTGATACTCGAAACACAAAAGTATGGTAACAAGAGTAATGAAATTTATAATATTTTACTTCGTGGACCCCATCACATGGACGAGCAAAGACAGGACGACCAACTAAAACCTATATACAACAATACAGGATGTAGCCTTGAAGACCTACCGGGAGCAATGGACGATAGAGACAGGTGGCGTGAGAGGGTCAGGGAGATCCGTGCCGGCAGGATGACATGATGATGATGATGATGACTTCAAGTATTTTGAGACTTACTTAATTCCTCATGGTTACTTTGTAGCTGTTTTTTTTTAAATGTTGGAAAATAAAGCTGAGAGAAAATTGTTGGGTTTAAACTATTGGAGATAGCTATGGCGATGACGATAAATTGTTAAGGTTAAATGTTTCTAAATCCATCGCTACGAATTGTTGAAAATGTAATTATCTATGGTTATAAATTGATAGTGATAAATTGTTGTCTGAATTATTGGCGATGAATGCTCGTTAATTCACAGCAATACATTTTTTGATATGAATTATTAAATGTGGTTCTTTTTATGGCAACGAATTGTTTGCTATGAACTGTTATCTATGAATATTCCTTCTTCAACAGCTATAAATAGTCAGGTATGAATCTCTTGGCATGGATTGTTCATGGCTATGAATTAGACACTTATTTTTTTTTACACAGAGTTAAATAATCAAGCGGTTATATTTCTAACAATTCGACTAAAGGTAAGTTATTTGTTTGCACAATATTTACATGTTAAACAGTTCTATTTGACGCATAGATAGGACCCTATCAGGAGCTAGCTCTCCAGGCGAGAGGGGACCCAAAATCAATGGCTATGAAGGGGTACTCTGTATTCTTCAAAGCTCCAGGGTTTAATGTCACATCCAGGACGCTCGTTGGTGGGGGGGACTTACCCTTCTGCAGAGATTCAGCCATAATCGATTGGGCTACACATTGATGATGATTAAACAAATCAACAATATTAAATAGATTTACTTGTGTCAAATGAGAATACCTGAAACCATTTAACTGTGTGCAAACAAATGGTTAATATCAAATTGAATTATTAGAGTCAAACCACACTACTTGGAACCATTTAACTTTGTACAAACTAATGATCAATATTAATTAAAATTACTAATGTCATATAATTGCGGAAGGATTTCTTTTATATTATCAGTTTTCGTTTTGTATATCTTATCTTTAGGTTTAGTTAGGCTGAGAATCTTTTGGCTTAGTGCATGGATTAGTTAGGTGCACACATTCAGTGCAGGTGTTCACGCGCGCGCGGGGAGGATGTGACAATCACAGATGTCACAATAAAACCCCGGATAGGAAATAGGATTGGGGATGTGAATGACGTCATGCCCGGAAGCGACGGGCAGAGGATTTTGGGATTTGAAAAAAAGCAGTAAGTTGAGATTCGACGCTAGAGGAAGGAAGTTGATTTTCGGAGCTCGCCGAAGCCAGATCAGTTATAGGATACAAATTTCTTCTAGTCTTAAAAATAAGCAATAAAAACATACTTAAGAACATTCTAGAAATTTAGGATCAAACCCGTATTAACATTTAAATTACATTTTTATATTTTTCAACCAATCAGCTAAAAACATGGAATAGAACATTCTAGAAAATTAGGATCGGAAGTGAACCTACAGAAAATATTTAGGCTCGAAAATAAAATAGTAAAATACAAATCTGATTGGTCAATAAATGTCTACGCGCAAAAGTTTTAGGACGATTCTTTGATCCACCTGTAGGATATAAATAACACAGGAAGCCAGAAGAGACACAAGCTTACACACAAATGAAGACACAGAGAACACAAGCCACTAAGCCAGTAGCCGATATTATGTACAACCAATTCCTTTCCTTCCTCAACTAAAGTTCGTGACCTCTTTTCAAATGACCGAAAATTATTTTCAAAAGGAAAACCCGACAAACTTTCTTTCATCTACGAGACACGCTGTCGCCAAAGCCATAAAACCCGCTATAAACTTAATGTAAGTAAGAAAGACTTATTTACGGACTTCGTTAACATGACCCTACGCACATCTTTAAACAAATTTATTTTCCTTTTGTCAAACTTCATTTTCTAAAAGGTCATTTACACATCATATATTTTTGTTAGTTTTCAAATTCTGTTATATGCATATTAAATTGTTTGTTGTTTAATGTTCGTTGTGTTCTATTCCATTTCTTTCACGTGATTGTAAAGTTTTGTGTTGTATTTGTGGTGGGAATAATTTAGAGAGCAAATCAACAGAAATAACCAAATTACATACTCCCCCCACAAATTGGTGACCTTCCGACAAGTGAAAGCACGCAACCACACATAAAAACAAAAACAGCTCTCATTTTTTAAAAAAACAGCACAAAAAAAATTATTACAACGCGTAAAAATGGAAAACAGCGACATTGAACCCACAACAGCAACAATAACAGCCAGCATTCCCAGCTACAACCCAACTAACATACCAGTATGGTTTTCGCAACTAAATGCACTTTTTAGCGCTAAAAAAATTACATCGCAAACCTCAAAGTATGCATACGTCGTGGAAAAACTTCCCACCGACGTGGCGGCAGAAGTGGTTGATTTGCTAGACCATATGCCTGAAGACAAACCATATGATACGCTAAAGAACGCCATTATTAAACGTATGGGTACATCTGATGGAAAAAAGTTACATGATCTATTTTACAATTTGACCCTTGGACATATGACACCCTCACAACTCTTGAGAAAAATAAAATCTTTGTTAGGAAGCAACACCATGTCCGAGACAGTTTTAAAAAAACTATGGACGGACAAACTCCACACTCATACAACACAAATACTCGCATCACTTCCTGAAGATTTAGACTTGGAGAGTGTATCGGAAATAGCTGATAGAATACACGAAAATAACCAAAACCAGAACGTTTACGCCACATCATACAACTCAACAAATGACACAACACCAAGGAATACAACAACGCCAACAAACACAACATCACAGACAACCACGCCAGACATGTTAACTGAGCTGCTACAGGGCATGAAAAATTTATCCCTGCAAGTCCAAAATTTGGTGAAGCTCAAAGCATCCCAACATTCCAGTCCTGACAGAACCTCCTCACAGAACAGAAGACGAAATAGGTCGAACTCACCTCCCAGAAGGCGACGCACCTTTGATACCTGTTGGTATCATTTCAAATTTGGATGTGAGGCAAGGAAGTGCATAAAACCATGCAACTTCAATTCGACCACACCTACATCAACACAGAATCAGGGAAACGGTTACACCGGCAGCAAGTAAAGACGACATTAGCTGCTGGTTTAAAACAAGGAAGTCGTCTATTTTACATTCGGGACAAAAATACCGGATATTTATTTTTAGTCGACACCGGCGCACAAATAAGCGTTATTCCACCGGATCC
This sequence comes from Sepioteuthis lessoniana, assembly GCA_963585895.1. Taxonomy (NCBI): domain Eukaryota; kingdom Metazoa; phylum Mollusca; class Cephalopoda; order Myopsida; family Loliginidae; genus Sepioteuthis; species Sepioteuthis lessoniana. The sequence goes on from CAUZXS010006417.1 coordinate 33,953, forward strand.
CAAGAAAAAACACCAACCATCTTCATTCACACTGCAAGCGGCAAATGGATCAAGAATTGAAACCTACGGAGAGATAGCACTAACGCTCAATTTGGGTTTACGTCGATCTTTTCCGTGGGTTTTCACCATAGCCCAAGTCAAAACACCGATTCTTGGAGCTGATTTTTTGTCCCATTTTAACGTTTCTGTGAACATGGCTACGCGATCTCTCGTCGATTGCAACACCGAACTGACGGCTAAGGGAATCACCTCAATCTACCGGTCAACTGGAATTTGTGCGGCAATACCAGATGCGAATGGATTACAAGAGTTGATCACTAAATTTCCAACTCTCACTACGCCCTTTAAACATTCTGATGAAGTTCGTCATACAGCTAAACATTATATCACAACCTCTGGACCACCCACACATGCATCACCACGCAGACTACATCCAGAGAAATATAAAGCAGCAAAAGACGAATTTCAGCACATGTTACAATTAGGAATCATACGCCCTTCTAGTAGTCCATACTCCTCACCCCTACATATGGTTCAAAAGCCAGAAACAGGCGCATGGCGACCTTGTGGGGATTTCAGGAACCTCAACGCAAAAACAGTTCCTGACAGGTATCCAATCCCACATCTACACGATTTCGCCATGGGCTTGCAAGGAACCAAGATCTTCACAAAACTGGATTTGGTTAAGGCTTACTACCAAATTCCAGTAGCAGAGGAAGATATAAAAAAAACAGCTATTACAACTCCTTTTGGACTTTTCGAATTCACCAGAATGCCATTTGGATTACGTAATGCCGCTCAAACTTTCCAGAGACTCATTGACGAGGTATTGAGAGGGTTACCGTTCGCCTTTGCCTATATCGACGATGTCCTAATTGCTAGCTGTGACACCAAAGAACATCAAGACCACTTGTTCCAAGTTTTCGAGAGACTAACACATTTCGGCTTGAAAATCAACTTAAGCAAATGTGAGTTTGCTGTCTCGAAATTAAACTTCTTAGGCCATACGATAGATGAACAGGGAATCACACCTGTCCCAGAAAAAGTGACAGCTATACAAAATTTCCCACAACCAACATCACTGCGACAACTTCGGAGATTTCTCGGTTTGGTAAATTACTACCGTAGATTTATTCCAGGTTGTTCCAGAATATTAACCCCACTCACAAACATGTTGCAACAACAAAAAAATAAAAACGCAAAAATTCAAATTGAAGGAGAAGCTTTAACTGCTTTTCACAATGCTAAAAAAGCATTAGCAGATTTTACCAAGCTCTCCTACATCTCTAATGAGAACACTAGTACACTTTCTCTAACAACAGACGCTTCAGGAGACTCAATTGGAGCAGTCTTACAACAAACACAAAATGGCTTGGAAAAACCAATATCCTTTTTCTCAGTGAAATTGAACACCGCACAGCGAAAATACAGCACCTTCTCAAGGGAGTTACTGGCAATTTACTTGTCAATAAGGCACTTTCGACACTTACTCGAAGGACGAGATTTCACCGTTTTCACTGATCACAAACCACTCACTTACGCCTTACATGTAAATACCGAGAAATATACGCCCAGAGATACTCGACAACTGGACTATATCTCGCAATTTACCTCGGATATCCAATACATAAAAGGCTCAGACAATATTGTGGCAGACACACTCTCACGCTCCACAATACAGTCTATTGATTCGGTAGATCTCACCTTCGAGCTCATTGCAGATGAGCAACGAAAAGATGCCACATTAGACAAACTAAAGGACACTTCCCTACAGCTGAAGGAATACCCTGTCCCATTCGGAACAAAAACAATACTTTGCGATGTCAAAACAGGTCACTCAAGACCTTATATACCACCATCACTTAGAAAAAGGTTATTTACACATTTCCACAACCTTTCACACCCTGGACGCCGAGCAACCACAAAATTAATTAGCAACCGTTTTGTTTGGCCCAATATGCACACTGACATAAAAAACTGGACTCAAACCTGCTTGAGTTGTCAGAAGAGCAAAACAAACAGACACACAAAGTCTCCTCCAGGACAATTCAAAAAACCAGATGGTAGGTTCACAAACCTACACATCGATATTGTCGGACCATTGCCAATAGCAAATGACTGTCAATATATACTCACCATCATTGACAGATTTACAAGATGGCCTGTTGCCGTCCCACTTAGAGATATATCAGCAGAGACTATCTCTAAAACCATATTACGAGAATGGATCTCAGTCTTTGGTTGTCCTTCAGTAATAACAACAGACAGAGGCTCCCAATTTCAATCAACGCTTTTCGATGAGTTTACAAAGTTATTGGGAGTCAAACATATAAAAACAACAGCATATCACCCCTGCGCAAATGGATTAATTGAAAGATTTCATAGACAACTTAAAACAGCTTTAACAGCTAACAACAACTCCAAAACATGGTTTGATAATTTGCCCCTTGTTTTATTATCAATAAGGAATGTTATCAAAGAAGATCTGGGATGTACAGCTTCCGAAATGGTTTTTGGAACATCCTTAACACTGCCAGGTCAATTTTGTGAAAAAAGCATTTCCTTGCAACCTACAACAACATTTGTCAAAAATTTTAAACAGAAAATGAACGATTTAGTTTACACACCCACAAGAACACAAACAAAAGAACTTTACACACCAAAAGACCTTCACGACTGTAAATACGTTTTTATTCGAAATGATGCAGTCAAAAAACCCTTATGTCCTACTTACTCCGGACCTTTCCAGGTAGTTGAACGACACCCCAAATATTTTAAGCTTGCCATAAAAGGCAAATTCGATACTGTCTCCATAGACAGACTAAAACCGGCGTACTTGGACTTACCAATAACGGAAAGTATGACCGAACAATCTACACCTACAAAAACCACATTATCCAAACCAACCCCCACACCGACAAATACACCAGCAAACATCACCACAAAATCTGGAAGAAAGGTACATTGGCCGAAACATTTTAAGACTTATATTACATATTAATAAATACTTTCAATATTTATCAATCTGCGGGGGGGTATATAGGATACAAATTTCTTCTAGTCTTAAAAATAAGCAATAAAAACATACTTAAGAACATTCTAGAAATTTAGGATCAAACCCGTATTAACATTTAAATTACATTTTTATATTTTTCAACCAATCAGCTAAAAACATGGAATAGAACATTCTAGAAAATTAGGATCGGAAGTGAACCTACAGAAAATATTTAGGCTCGAAAATAAAATAGTAAAATACAAATCTGATTGGTCAATAAATGTCTACGCGCAAAAGTTTTAGGACGATTCTTTGATCCACCTGTAGGATATAAATAACACAGTTAGGAAGCCAGAAGAGACACAAGCTTACACACAAATGAAGACACAGAGAACACAAGCCACTAAGCCAGTAGCCGATATTATGTACAACCAATTCCTTTCCTTCCTCAACTAAAGTTCGTGACCTCTTTTCAAATGACCGAAAATTATTTTCAAAAGGAAAACCCGACAAACTTTCTTTCATCTACGAGACACGCTGTCGCCAAAGCCATAAAACCCGCTATAAACTTAATGTAAGTAAGAAAGACTTATTTACGGACTTCGTTAACATGACCCTACGCACATCTTTAAACAAATTTATTTTCCTTTTGTCAAACTTCATTTTCTAAAAGGTCATTTACACATCATATATTTTTGTTAGTTTTCAAATTCTGTTATATGCATATTAAATTGTTTGTTGTTTAATGTTCGTTGTGTTCTATTCCATTTCTTTCACGTGATTGTAAAGTTTTGTGTTGTATTTGTGGTGGGAATAATTTAGAGAGCAAATCAACAGAAATAACCAAATTACATACTCCCCCCACACAGTACTTTGCGGCGGGGTGCCGCACGTGGTGGGGTCAGATGGAAAATTCAGGGTAGAAAGAAATTGTGACTCTCTCTCCTCATGTCGAAAACCTTAAACTCAAAAAGGTAAATAAAAGTTTCGTACCTGAATCAAGAAAGTCGTCAAGTGTTTCGCGTATTTCGGGATTTCCTATGTATATTTCCCATATTCGTATCTTGGTCCTATCTTGTAATAGTTACACTCGTGTGAAATAAGAATACTTGCAACCATTTAACTGTGTGTAAACAAATTATTAATTTTGAATAGAATTACTGGTGTCAAATAAGAATACTTTAAACCATTTAACTGTGTGTGAACAAATTATTAATTTTGAATATAATTACTGGTGTCAAATAACAATACATTAAACTATTTAAATTAATAACAAATAGAATTATAACTATTTAATAGCAATGCTTGAAACCACTTTTAGGAGGTGTAATGGTTACCGTCGTAGGAAATGGACCCGGCGACACGAGTTCTAATCCTGGACGAGACTGATTGCATTTCACATAGCACTAATACCCTTGGGAAAGGTATGAATCCAATTATTCTCCCTCTAGCTATGGGTAAATAGTAGGACAGACTGGGTTCTTCAGCCTTGTTGAGGCAACTAGTCTAGGAGAAGGAAAACTCTGAATTCAAACCTGTTAAACTCCGCTTAAAAATTGACCTTGTGTCATATCCCGCCCGAGCGAAGGTGTTGGAAAATAGGGTAAACAAATGATTAATGTTCAATAGATTTCATCATCATCATCATCACGTCGCACCATCAGCACGGATGCCCCTGACCCTCTCTCGCCACTCCACCCTGTCGTCCATTGCTTCCGGCAGGTCCTCCTGGCTACATGTTGTATCGACAATGAGCTGCTGTATGTAGGTTCTAGCTGGTCGTCCGGCCTTTGCTCGTCCATGTGAAGGGGTCCACTGGAGTATGTTACTTATGAGCACGTCCCCACTTCTCCAGTAGTGTCCTGCATGTCTGGTTCGTCTAACTTTGATAGTTTTCGTGATGGGTGGTAGGTGGCCGTACAGCTGCTGCTTTGTAGGGTACTGCCTCCATGACTTGTTCAATATTGCTCACAGCATTCTTTTGTAGTTGCCGTCAAGCCTTTTCTTCATTTGTTTAATTAGCGTCCATATAGTGCATCCATATAGCAGTATCGATACGATTGCTGCTTGGAATATAGTGCATTTCATTCTATCGGTCAGGTTTGACTTCCATATGATTGATAGCCTATCGATAGCAGTCCATGCCTTTGCTAGTCGCTTGTTGATGTCCGTCTCGGTTGATGAGACACTGCTTCCTAGGTGGGTGAATTTGTCTACAAGTTTCAGAGAGCTACTTTTTTGTGTGCAGATGTTCGATCGGGGAACTACTGCTGCTCATCTATAAGGTTGGCTTCTTTAGATGAGAATAAAAACAGCCAACGAAAGATTATCATGACCCACACTCAAACCACCTGTCCAAAGCCTATCGCTCAATAGACTTACTTGTGCCAAATAACAATACTTAAAAAACAACAACATTTAAATGCACTCAAACAAATCATGAAGATCAAATAGAAGTATTAGTTGTAGATAGCAATACTTGAAACCATTTAGCTGTGTGGAAACAATGAGTAGCAATCGATGAAACCTTTTAACTGTATGCAAGTAAATTATAGATATCAAATAGAATTATTAGAGTTAGTTAGCAATACTTGAAATTATTTAACTATATGCAAATAAATCATTAATCTAAAATAGAAATATTTGTATCAAAGAACAATACCTGAAAAAGAATAATTAGTCTTAGATAGCAATACTTGAAACCATTTAACCAATGATATTTATATCTATCTATCTATCTATCTATCTATCTATCTATATTGTCATCCACAGACAGACTGTTTCGTTCTATCAGAACACTTTAGTGTGGCTAGACACATAGGACGTTCGAAGCCGGGATCGAAACCCATATATATATATATATATATATAGTAAAGTTGCGGACTGTAGTCAACTGCGATCCGAAAGCTCCCTTTTCAGTAGTTGATGCCCCTTACCCTTGATACGTACATTATAATACTGAGTGTTAAGCAAGGAGGTGACAAGTAACATTTTTTGAGTTTTGGTATGACTTGACAGGGGATTGAACGCTAGTCTACCAGAGCATTTGTCAACACTCTAACCATTATGCCAATGGTCCAGTCAAAAAGTAAAACTGGCGATTGTAGTTGAGGGCGACCCGAAGGCTCCATTTTCTATTGCTACTACACCGAGGTGTAGGGGAGGGCACTACTCTTTTTCTTGGATTGCTTTACTTTACCCTTGATAGGTAACTCATAATGCTAAATATTAAGTAAGGAGGTATCAAGTACCATTTATTGAGTCTTTGGTATGACTCAACCTGGAATTGAATTCTGGTCTCCCAGACCTGAGATTTAACCCTGGGCCATTAGCAAACACTCTCCCACAAGACCAATGGAACGATATATAAATATATATATTTAAAGTAAAGTTGGTGACTGTAGTCGAGGGCGTGCAGAAGGCTCCTTTTTCAATTGCTACTACTCCGAGGTGTAGGGGAGGGCGCGATAACACCGAGGTTTAAAGAAAGGCGTTACTACACTGAGGTGTTGGAGAGGGTGCTACTCCTTCCCGTTGATTGCTTCGCTTACCCTTGATCCATACCTTATAATACTGAGTATTAAGCAAGGAGGTATCAAGTATCATCTTTGTGTCTTTTTTATGACTCGACCTGGGATTGAACACTAGTCTGCCGAGCCATTGATGAACACTTTACCCACTGTGTGTGAGTATGTGAACGGGATTTGGCATTACATAACCCATAATTATTGATATGCCATAAAACGCAATCAAACCAAACCAAGCCATTTTATTTCAAAATAAAGATAATACAGGCCTGTTCATATATTCTTTAAGTGAACACATCGATACGTTCTTATTTAAATTTCCTATCAGCAATAACGTGCCCTGTGTTGTGTTGATTGACTTGGCGTGTTTGAGATGTTTCGCTAAATTTATCAACACTTTGGCAAATAAGACGATCACCACATAATTGTTTCTTCTAATAATTATTTTCAAGAAAAATAATAGTTCTAATTGCATTGGCGAAGCTACTTCTGTCGTTTATTGAAATTAATAAATTTGATCTCCCAATTGAAAAATCATTCAATTAATGTCAGCTTCAAAAAGTTAATTAATCTGCATCAGAGGATCTCATTATTTGCTATAAATTTTTATGTATCTTCCTTTAATTAAGTTGAAAATATACTCAACTTCGTCTTGACTAAACTTTGCCCATACCCACCACCCTAAAAATGTTTATTTATCATCTTTTTCGTATTTTATTGTGTCGCTTATGTCGTTTCTTTTAAATTTTGCTATTATGATCCTCTTTTAACTTGTTGCTTTTTGTTTTTTCTCGCGCTTCCCTGCTTAAAATTAACCTTGTGCCATATCCTATCGTTGACGCAGAGGGTTAGATAAAAACACATACGTTCTCTTTTTGTAGAATTCCTTCTTGTGCTTTTTTTTCTTTCTTTTTGTTTGTTTCTTTCTTTCTTTTGTACCTTGTTTTCATTGATCTACCCACTTCCTTTATTTCTCTCTTTGCGTTTTCTTTCTTCTTTCAGTCTTTTTTTTTTTTATTTCTCTTTGAGCTCCTTCTTGATCTTCTTTCTTTCTTTCTTTCTTTCTTTCTTTTGTACATAGTCTATATTAATCAACTCTCTTTTTTTCGTCTTTGCTTTTTTTCTTTCTATCTTTTTCTTTCTTTTTTTCCCCTTGAATTCCTTCTCGGTCTTTCTTTCTTTCTTTCTTTCTTTCTTTCGTTCTTTCTATGTCTATGTCCATCAGCTAATTTGCTTTCCTTATTTCCCTACTTCGCTTCTTTCTTTCTTTCTTTCTTTCTTTCTTTCTTTGTCTATGTCTATCAGCTAATTTTCTTTCGTTTTTTCCCTACTTCACTTTTTTCGATTTTTCTTTCTTTTTACGTTCCTTCTCTGTCTTTCTTTCTTTCTTTCTTTCTTTCTTTCTTTCTTTCTTTCTTCCTTTTCTTTCTTTCTTTCTTTCTTTCTTTCTTTCTTTCTATGTCGATGTCCATCAACTAATTTTCTTCCTTTATTTCCCTACTTCGCTTTTTTCAATTTTTCTTTGTTTCTTTGTGTTTTTCTTTCTAAGAAATGCAGAACGTATAATTGGATACGCTTCTGATAAATCAATTCGTAAAAACCCTGGAAAAATCTTATCTTCTTAAAACCGTGTTCAATCCCAGGGTCAGGTATTAATTAATCCAACTCGCGGACATTATGTGATGGATGGTCAATTTTTAAACGGAGTTCAACTGATTTGACCTTGAATTTAAATTTCTTTCCAGACAGGGTTCCGTACAAAGACTGAATGAACATCTGCCCGAGCTAAGGAGAGACGACCGTCTTTGTCGTCAAGGCTTTGTCGAGTATTCCCCTGCAGGGGTTAAGAGTCCTCCCGTCGAAAAATGTGTGTCCTGGATTCAATGCTAAATTCTATCTGAAGGTGAGTATCTGATTCTGGAGAAACTGAGAGTGTGGAATATCACTTCATTGCCATGACTTCCAGATCCACTCTGTCCCGGAGTGTTAGTAGCCGTTAGCATCCCATCGGTGGGTCAATAATATCTTTTCAGTTACTATGTGTTCAATTGGAATATTTGATGTCATGTTGTCGTAAATTTGTATTAAGTATGGTTGAAGCAGTAATTGCTTATTAAGGAAATTTAGTTGAAACCATATAACTGTGTACAAACTAATGACGATTATTAAATAAAAATAAGTTAGTGTGTTGGCTAACTATAGCTACTACACCGAGGCGTAGGGGAGAGCACTACTCTTTTCTCTGGAGTACTCCTCTTTACCCTTGATCGGTATCTTACAATGCTACGTTTTAAGCAAGTTGGCATCAAGTACCTTTTATTGAGTCTTTGGTATGACTCAACCTGGGATTGGATTCCGGTCTCTCGGACCATTGGCGAACACTAAACATTATGCAAATGAATCTGTTTGATTTCAAGTATTCCAATGTAATTCTGATGATTATATAGTTTCAAGAAATTCTTTTAAATCTTTGAATAGGAATAATTACTTGAGAAATATGAGTATTAATTTTAAATAAGATTGGTTTGGTTTCTTTGTTTAATGGCATATCAACCTTTGTAGGTTATTTAAAGCCAAAGCTATTCTCATAGAAGAACAGTAGTGGTACTATTTAACCCATAGCTGGGAGGATAAGGGGGTTCATGCCTTTCCCAAGGGTATTTGCTCGAAAGTGAACGTAATAGCGCGACTGGAGTACGAACTCGCTTACTACGATTTCGCAGTCCATCGCTTTAACCATTAGGTGTCCACGAGGACACCCCATTAAATAGGAATAGTTAAAGCCATATAACCGTGTGAATGTGGCCGTGGTGTAATAGTTATTATCGTTGGACGCGGTGACTAGAGTTCAAACCCTGTACGAGGCTGTTTTCCATTCATATAGTGATAATCCCCTATTCTACCTCCAGCTATAGAAAAATTGTAGGGCAAACTGGGCTCTTTAGCCATGGTATCGTAATCAGTTTGAATTCAAACTTATTAAAGTGACTTTTTGTCACATCCTGCTCTTGTGGAGGGTCTGCTAGATAAACATAACTTTGTAGAAATTATTTGTTTTTAGAAAAGTTACTTGAAGCTATAGCTGTTTACTAAGGATTATTAAAAGTTATTTGAAACTGTATAAATATATCCAAACAAATGACTATTACCAAATAGAAGACTCCCCCAACGAGTGTCCTGGATATGACACTAAACAATCTGATGGTGAGGCTCCAGTAATGCTAGATCTTTGGGGAATGCTGAGTACTCCTTCAATCCCATCGCTCTCAGGTCCATTCTAGCCCTGAGTGGTAGCACGTGATAGGGTCCTATCTATGGGTCAGATTTGAATATTTAACTGTGTGCAAACAAATAACTGTTGTTTAATTGAATTGTTCGTGATACATAGTAATACTTGGAACCATTCAACTTTAATGACAAGCTAAACTGAATTGTTTGAAATAGAACTGTTTGATCATTTAACTGTATAAACAAATAACTGTGTGCTCATGCTAAACTGAATTGTATGAATTAGAACTATATAATCGTTTAACTGTGTAGATAAAAAAATTATTCATACTAAACTGAATTGTTTGAAATTTAGTGAAACCGCTTAACGATGTATGAAAATGTTTAAACGTGTCATCAACAAAATGTGCTCGGAAATCAAATATTCAGTTTATGTATAAAAGTGGATTTGGTATTAAATAACAGACAATGGTTGATATACCATAAAACCAAACCAAACCAAATAGAAAAAAAAAAATGAAACGCAGTTTCTTCCAGGCAGCGGTCGTGCCGATACTGTTATATGGATACACTACTTGGACGCTAACAAAACGGCTGGAGAAGAAGCTAGACGGCAATTACACAAGAATGTTGCGAGCAATAGAGAACAAGTTCTGGCGGCAACACCCCACAAGGCACCAACTATACGGCCACCTGCCTCCCATCACGAAAACTATACAAGTTAAACGAACCAGGCATGCAGGACACTGCTGGAGAAGCAGGGACGAGCTCATAGGTGATGTACTCCTATGGACCCCGCATATGGCCGAGCAAAAGCAGGACGACTAGCTCGAATATACAAACAACAGCTATGTGAGGATACGGGATGTAGTCCAGAAGAACTTACGGAGGCGATGAACGATAGGGAAAAGTGGCGAGAGAGGGTCGGAAATATCTGTGCTAGCGGCACGACATGATGATGATGATGATATAATTATCAGAATTAGATTGGAATTCTTGAAATCAAACAACTGTATACATATTATTCGTATTAGATAAGAATACTTGATTGATTTGGTTTGGTTTAGTTTTATGACATATCAACCTTTGTTGGTTATTTAATGCCAAATCCTCTTTATACATATACATTAAATATATAGGATTTGGTTTGGTTTGGTTTTATGACATATCAACCTTTGTTGGTTATTTAATGCCAAATCCATTTTTCTACATATAAACATTTCTATTTCAAACAATTCAGTTTAGCATATTTACATAATTTAAAAATAAAATCATTTCTATTTCAAGCTATTCAGTTTAGTCAACAAAGTTAAGTATTGCTCTGTATCACTGACAATTTGATTAAAGATCAGTCATTTATTTACACGCATTCAAATTTTTAAAAAGTTCAATTTTTATACATAAAAACAGTTCTATTACAAACAGTTCAGTTTAGCATAAGTGCGCAGTTTAAATGTCAGAAACAGTTCTATTTCAAACATTTCAGAGTCTCATGAGTACACAGTTTAGTTTTATTTGACCCATAGATAGGACCCTATTAGTTTCCACCACTCCATGTAAGAGTGGACTTGGGAGCGATCGCAATAAAGGGGTACTCTGTATTCCCCAAAGCTACAGAATTACCGTAGCCTCACTATCAGATTGTTTTGTGACATATCCAGGATACTCGTTGGGGGAGTCTTACCCCTCTGCAGAGGCGCAGTCAGTGTATTCTGCATTCCCAGCCGACAGGGCCAGAAATATCATTTAAATGTGCGTAAAAAAACTATTCGGAAGCAACTAAATTAAAATCTAAATATGAACGTATAATGAAAGTAATTCCCTAGGCGAGTTAGCATGCCTTTAAAATCAATCAATCTGGGGAGAGGAGAGATGATTTGATGCTTTTTAAAAATTCATTTGTGCAACCGTAAACGTCTCATCCAGGATTTGAACTCGTCTCTCCTATCTCATCATGACGAACACTTTTACGCCTGTACTCCTCCTGGGTCATTTAGTGTAGAAAACAAACATCCGTAATTATTGTTTCACACATGTTTGTCTCTTTATATAATTGCCAAAGATGTTGAAAATATTTGAAATTAATCGCTACTTACATAAGTAAAAGAAAAAGAAATAATGCCCAAAAATTTACTGATTGTTTTTTTTTTCATGGTAAGGTTAAAAAGTGTCACAAAAGATATTATTTCAACGCAGCCATCACATTAACTAAAGCTGACTAATGTTTATTACTTGTGCAGTGTTTGCTTATGGGGATTTGTCGAAAGGAAAACTGATTGAGATGTGACAGATTTGCACGCGATTTCATTCTTCTTTCTTTCTTTCTTTCTTTCTTAGAGATTTTTCTCTTTATCCTTTTTATCATTTTCTCTTTCTTTCTTTCTTTCTTTCTTTCTTTCTTTCTTTCTTTCTATGAGATATTTTTCACTTCCTTTTTTAACATTTTCTCTTTCTTTCTTTCTTTCTTTGAGATATTTTTCTCTTCCTTTTTTAACATTTTCTCTTTCTTTCTTTCTTTCTTTCTTTCTTTCTTTCTTTCTTTCTTTCTTTGAGATATCTTTCTCTTCCTTTTCAGCATTTTCGCTTTCTTTCTTTCTTTCTTTCTTTCTTTCTTTCTTTCTTTCTTTCTTTCTTTCTTTCGTTGAGATATTTTTCTCTTCCTTTTTTAACATTTTCTCTTTCTTTCTTTCTTTCTTTCTTTCTTTCTTTCTTTCTTTCTTTGAGATATCTTTCTCTTCCTTTTCAGCATTTTCGCTTTCTTTCTTTCTTTCTTTCTTTCGTTGAGATATTTTTCTCTTCCTTTTTTAACATTTTCTCTTTCTTTCTTTCTTTCTTTCTTTCTTTCTTTCTTTCTTTCTTTCTTTTAAAGATTTTTCTCTTTATTCTTTTTATCATTTTCTCTTTCTTTCTTTCTTTCTCTGAGATATTTTTCACTTCCTTTTTAAACATTTTCTCTTTCTTTCTTTGTTTCTTTCTTTCTTTGAGATATTTTTCTCTTCTTTTTTTAACATTTTTTCTTTCTTTCTTTCTTTCTTTCTTTTTTCTTTCATTCTTTCTTTCTTTCTTTCTTCGTGATTCATTTATCTTTTCTTTCTTTCTTTCTTTCTTTCTTTCTTTCTTTCTTTCTTTCTTTCTTTCTTAGAGATATTTTTCTCTTCCTTTTTTACCATTTTCTCTTCCTTTTCTTTCTTTCTTTCTTTCTTTTTTTTCATAGAGATATTTTTCTCTTCTGTTTTTACTATTTTCTCTTTCTTTCTTTCTTTCTTTCTTTCTTTCTTTCTTTCTTTCTTTCTTTCTTTCTTTCTTTCTTTCTTTCTAAGAGATTTTTCTTTTTCTTTTTTGTTATTTTCTCTTCTTCTTCAGCTTTTCTTTCTTTCTTTAAAGTCTCTTCCCTCTTTCAGCTTCTTTTCCTACGTTCTCATTCAGTGTTTATTTCTCTCTTTTTCTTTCCTTTCCTCATCTCTTCATTCCACTATTTCCTTTCTGTTTTGCTTTGAGACGGTAGGACACTGATAAGATTTATTAAAAAACAAAACAAAAAAGCAAGCACCATTTTTCCCCCTTTCTTTCTTTACAAAACACAAAGACAAAGATAAAAAAATCAAGGATTTCATTTCCTTCAATTTGTTAATAAAAAAGAGCAAAATAAAGCAATAAAAATCAATTTTATAGCACACAAGTCTATAAAACACTTTTCACTCCAGTTATGACTAATTCTAAGTAAGCTTAATACATCACGTGACTAAAAGTGTTGAACATACAAGTGTAGCTCAAATTGGTTGCATTAGTAACAGTTTAAGTGAACAAAAATCTACACATTGCATTGGTTTCGTTTGGATTGGTTTCATTTTATGAAATATCAACCATTATGGGCTTTTGAATACCAAATAAATACATACATACATACATACATACATACATATATATATATATATATATAATTTTTTTTTTTCATAATACAACGTGTGAAAGCATGTGCGATACCCTAACCTCATCAGCCGCAAACCAGGGGTGATAACACAGTTTCGGTAGCTCAGTTTATATATATATATATATATATATATATATATATATATATATATATATATATATATATATGTTAGTCTAATAAGAGAAAAGTAGATATCTTAAAATAAATAGGTCTGCATATGAATTTCAGTGTAGTATTTTACGGTTTTATTTGCTTGACACATGTTTAGGACTTAGTGTTCTTTTTCGAGAGACTAATAATATTTTTATTTTAACTGGGGCGTGATTCTTTATAATTCAAATTTATTTATTTATTTATGCATGTACACCCTGTTGTTATATATATATATATATATATATATGTGTGTGTGTGTGTGTGTGTGTGTGTCTGTATGTGTGTGCGTGTGTAAATCCGGCTCATTGCCCTAGTGGGTAGAGTATTCACCAATGGTTCGGAAGACCTTCGTTCAATCCCAGGTCGAGTCATACCAAAAACTTTAAAAAATGGTACTTGATACATCCTTGGTTTACACTCAGCAATATAAGGTACGTATCAAGGGTAAAGTGGAGCAATATGGGGAAAGGAGTAGCACCCTCCTCTACACCTCGGTGTAGTAGTTATTGAAAAGGGAGCCTTCTGGTTACCCTCGTCTACGGTCGCCAACTTTACTTACTATATATATATATATGTATGTGTGTATATCAGATTGTTTAATGTCATAGCCAGGACACTCATTTGGGAGTGGTCCTATCTCTCTGCAAAGATGCAGTTGATGTATTCAACAATAGTTTGTGAGCGAATAACTTGTAGGTAACATCTAAAAACGAGCCACAGCTCTTATCATTAAGGGTTTTTCGGAGTCTTGTCTTCATCTTTATTGCTTTTTCTGCAACCTTCAGATGATTGTCTCCTTAGAAGCTTAGAAACCAACGCCTATAACCGTTACACTATGTGGCCAGCAGGACATATAGGCGTTGGTTCCCTAAGCTTCTAAGGAGACAATCATCTGGAGGTTGCAGGTTCAATCCTGACTGCAGGCGAGTAACAGTACTGGAATACTTAACACTTGTACCCGGTTATGGCTAACGGAATCAGAACAGGGGACCCCGTGGATTCAATAAAGGACGTAGTTCGAAGTTCCGTGTAGGTTCCCGAATTCGACAAACACATGAAGAAGGCCGGAGGACATATCGGCCGAAACATTGTGGAAATAACAATAAAGATGACAATAGCTCGAAAACCCTTAATGATAAAAATCATCAAGCTTCGTCTCAGAAATTTAGACAACAAACACCTAAAGAAGGCCGGAGGACATATCGACCGAAACAGTGGGGAAATAACAATAAAGATGAAGACAATAGTCTAAAAACCGATAGCCTATTGATAGCTGTTCATGCCTTTGTTAGGTGCTTGTCGATGTATGTCTCGGTCGATGAGACACTGCTTCCTAGGTAGGTGAACTTGTCTACTAGTTTCAGAGAGCTACCGTTTAGTGTGGAAATATCGCCGGTTTGATTAGCCCTAAGGACCTGCCAGATGTGATGAACGATAGGGGGAGGTGGCGAGAGAGGGTCAGCGATATCCGTACTAATAGCACGACAAGATGATGATGATTAGTGAACCGGCTCATTGGCCTAGTGGATAGAGTGTTTGCCAATGGTCCGGGAGACCTGGCTTCAATCCCAGGTCGTGTCTTATCAAAGACTTTAAAAATGGTACTTGATGCATCCTTGGTTAACACTCAGCAATATAAGATACGTATTAAGGGTAAAATGGAGCAATCCAGGGAAAGGAGTAGCACCCTCCTCTACATCTCGGTGTAGTAGCTATTGAAAAGGGAGCCTTCTGGTCACCCTCGACAACGGTCGCCAACTTTACAACTATTTTTGAATAGTTTATTGGTTACTCAATTTTAAACGAGTCTTTTGCGATCATTTAGCGGATAGTTTATTTTCGGCTTCTCCCAATCCTTCACTGGGTCCTTATACAGGTGAATACAGCAGACTAGTACAAAGTGAATATAAGAGTAGGCTGGTTGGTTGGTTGTGTTTTTATGGCATATCAACCTTTGTAGGTTATTTAACGCCAAATCCATTTTTATACAAATAATCAGTTCTATTTCAAACAATTTAGTTTAGCATGAGTACACAGTATAATTGTCAAAAACAATTCAGTTTAGTATCAGTATAGTTTTTATCCACACACAGTTAAATGTTAAAAGTGTTCTGTTTCAAGTAATTCAGTTCAGCATGAGTACGCAGTTAGTTTGACCCATAGATAAGACCCTCATCAGGTGCTCCCACTCCGGGCCAGAGTAGACCTGGGAGCGATGGCAATAAAAAGGTACTCTGCATTCCCCAAAACTCCAGCATTACTGGAACCTCACCATCAGATTGTTTGGTCTCATATCCAGGACACTCGTTGTGAGGTGGTCTTACCTCTCTGCAGAGGAGCAGTCGGTGTAATCTACAGCCCCAGCCGAAGGTGATCCGCTGTGAAGTGAGCAAGAAACCAAAATTTCCTCATGGTATATAAACAAACCATAATGTCGTTTTGAAAATGAAACGGATAAAATTCTTTGGGACTTTAAGATTCAAATACATCACCAAAATCCAGGCTCGAAGACCAGACCAAGAAATTGCAAAAAAAACAAACAAACAAACAAAAACAAACGAAACAAAAATAAAAAAAAAACGAAACAAAAGAAAAGAGGAACAACGAAGAAAAAAGGGGAAAAACTGCAAAAAGCGAAAAACAACGAGAAAATTGTGAAATGCGAAAAGGTAGAAAATTACATCGAATAAAGCGAAAAAAAAAATGTTAAAAATGAGAAGTTGCAAAAAGGCTCGAAGACCAGACCAAGAAATTGCAAAAAAAAAAAAAAAGAAACAAAAAAACGAAACAAAAAAAAGAGAAACAATGAAGAAAAAGAAGGAAAAAACTTGCAAAAAGCGAAAAACAGCGCGAAAATTGTGAAAAGCGAAAAACGTAGAAAGTTACATAGAAGAAAGCGAAAAAAAAAATGTTAAAAAAGAGAAGTTGCAAAAAGCGAAATACTTGGAAATAGAAGTAAAGCATAAAGTTGATGACACGAAAACCGCGGGAAGAGAAACCGCCAGAAAAAAGAAAAAGAAAAAAAATGGAAAAAGCGAAAAAAACACGCCTCCCCCACCGTTAGAAAAAAAAAAAAAAACTGCGGAAAGCAAAACCGCGGATAGAGAGGGCTAATTTATCTATCTTGTTTGGTGTCTTTTTTTTTCCGGATTTTTAGTACTTGCAATCGTCAAGGCGTTCTGTACTTTTTCTCCTATGATAATTGGTTCTGATTTGCACGAGAAACGATGGGCCGACTGACGTATGTTAAAAAAAAGTGTATTTGTTTTCATCCGGTTCTAATAAAAGATTTACCTCGTTTTGTTTGTTTGTTTGTCTTTTAAGACTAACAATTACTACAAAACGAGATATTCATCGAAAAAACGTCACCGAAGCGATTTGAAATATGATTTTATGGGAGAGAGAAAGACACGCATTTATAATTTCTGCTACAAGATAAATTGGTACTGACGTAGCTAATAGTCTTAAGTTGTTTTGAGAATTAGTAATGCTGTTGAACTAGTTCGTAAAGTATTGGAACTAAATAATATAAACGTAGATAGATAGATAGATAGATTGATTGATTGATATAATGTTTTTCTTTCTTGTTTTTTTTCCTTTTTTATAAAATTTAGAACTCGAGTTGCCTCATACCAATTCGAATAAGAGCGCTGCCAGTGTAAGTGGAATGTTTTAGAAGTTTCTCATCTTATTCGTTTCATTCCGTAACTGACACGCCCTGATGAAGGTTTAAAAACCAAAACATTTAACATTGGAAAATATTTCTACAAATAAAAATCTTTCTCTAAAGAATATGCGTTTTTTCATCTCCATACATTTATATGCCGGCCCACTGGCATAATGGTTAGAGTGTTTGCCAATAGTCTGGGAAACCGTGGTTCAATCCTGGATCGAAACATACCAAAGCTTCAAAAAACAGTACTTGATACCTCCTTTCTCAGTAATGCTGGAGTTTTGGGGAATGCAGAGTACCTTTTTATTGCCATCGCTCCCAGGTCTACTCTGGCCCGGAGTGGTAGCACCTGTTGAGGGTCTTATCTATGGGTCAAACTAACTGCGTACTCATGCTGAACTGAATTACTTGAAACAGAACACTTTTAACATTTAACTGTGTGTGGACAAAAACTATACTGATACTAAACTGAATTGTTTTTGACAATTATACTGTGTACTCATACTAAACTGAATTGTTTGAAATAGAACTGATTATTCGTATAAAAATGGATTTGGCGCTAAATAACCTACAAAGGTTGATATGCCATAAAAACACAACCAACCAACCAACCAACCAACCAGCCTACCCTTATATTCACTTTGTACAGCAGTTTAATGACGGATAAAGGGTAAGTGTAGCCATCCAGGGAATTGAGTAGCTCCCTCCCGTACGCCTCGGTGTTGCAGCTAATGAAAAAGGAGCCTTAGAGTCGACAACGGTCGGCCCATATATATATATATATATATATATATATATATATATATATTTACATTTAGCTTTCTTGAAGATAACTTGTTTTGGTTAGTTGGTTTAACGAAGCTTCATCTTCGCCGACTGTATACTCTGCAGCGGGGTAAGACCCTACTCAAAGAAAAAAGAAAAAAAAAAAGACAAAAACAAAAAAAAAAACGGCGTGTTCTGTGTTTGACACTAAACTTATATCTGATTTTCAGGTTTCATTTCTGGGGTGTTGGGAAGTGTCAACATTACTCCCTGGATCACTTTAGTTTGGGTTGGTCGTACTTGTTAGGATCAAATACACCTACTTGAAAATTAATAGTATTAGATAGGAATACTTGAAACCATATAACTATGTGCAAACAAATAGTTATTATCAAATAGGAGTAGTTACTTGAAACCATATAATCGCTTCGGTTTGCTTTCGGTTTCTTTCTTTGTTAGCATATCAACTTCCGTGGGTTATTTAATGCCAAAGCTAGTAGAAGTCCAGTAATGATACTATTTAACCAATAGTTGGAGGGATAAGGGGGTTCATCCTTTTCTTTAGGTGTTAGGCTGAAAGTGAACTTTGGAGCGTGATTGGAGCTCGAACTCACTTATTTCGAAATCTGCACTCCAGCTCGTTACCATTACACTGCGGGGACTCCCACAAAGATGATTAATATTAGAGAGGTTTGTTTCTTTGGTCGAGTTTTATAGCATATCAACCATTGTTGGTTATTTAATGCCAAATTCTGTTTCTACCTATATGTTAAATATATATGATTTGTAAACACCTTTTTTAGATACTCAAAATTAAATGATCAAACAGTTCTATTTCTAACAATTCAAATTAGCATAAGTCAACAGAGTTAAATGGTTACGAGTATTGATAAGTATCACTAACAATTCAATTTAACATCAGTCATTTGTTTACACACTTAAATGATCAAGGGTTAGGGTCAATTTCTAACGATTCAATTTAGCATAAGTCATTTGTTTGCAGTCAGCTTTAATATCAAACTTCTATTTGGCCCATAAATAGGACCCTATCAGGTACTACCACTCCGGGCTAGAGTGGATCTGAGAGTGATGGCAATGAAGAGATACTCCGTATTCCCTAAAGCTTCAGCATTACTAGAGACTTACAATCAGATGGTTTAATGTCATATTGTTGTGGCCCCAGAAAAGGTCACTAACGAAAACGCAAACACGGATATTAGATAACAGATTATATTACACAAGAAAGACAGATTGGCATAGAAAAGGTAAGAAGTCTCGTACTGATCGGATAACACCGATATTGATCTGCTCGTCCCACCTAACGGGCAAGTGTGGCACAAGGCCTTTTTTGGGTGGGTCCAGGCGCAGGGCCTGAGCCCACACGCGCCCGGTATTTCCAAAAATGCATACGGCCCCGTCGGCATTCCCTTGATTAGGGGCGCCTCAGGCGCCGGGCGATGAACCCAACCCTCCCGAAGAAAGTAAAAGCCTGGGGGGAAGGTCCCCTGAGGCCGAAGGAAATCTCCAGGTACCGAGACACACTCGGCCAGATCCGTGCCGCAGATAACACGGCCTGCCGAAGTGCTACCCGACACCTGAAGAGGTGTCAGACCGATAGTGATCTGTGGTATTTGTTGACCGCCCCACCAAACGGGCAAGTGTGGCACAAGGCCTTTTTATAGTGGGTCCGGGCGCAGGGCCGTAGCCCACACGCGCCCGGCATTTGCCAAAAATGCCTACGGCCCCGTCGGCATTCCCCTTATTAGGGGCGCCTCAGGCGCCGGGCGATTAACCCAACCCTCCCGAAGGAGGTAAAAGCCTGAAGAGGTGTCAGACCGAGATTGATCTGCGGTATTTGATGCACGGCCTACCTTACGGGCATGTATGGCACAAGGCCTTTTTTTGGGTGGGAAGGGGCGCAGGGCCGTAGCCCACACGCGCCTGGAGTTTGCCAAAAATGCCCTCGGCCCCGTCGGCATTCCCCTTGTTAGGGGCGCCTCAGGCGCCGGGCAATGAACCCAACCCTCCCGAAGGAGGTAAAAGCCTGGGGGGAAGGCCCCCTGAGGCCGAAGGAAATCTCCAGGTACCGAGACACACTTGGCCAGATCAGTGCCGCAGATAACACGGCCGGCCGAAGTGCTACCCGACACCTGGAGAGGTGTCAGACCGATATTGATCTGCGGTATTTGATGCACGCCCCACCTTACGGGCATGTATGGCACAAGGCCTTTTTTTGGGTGGGACCGGGCGCAGGGCTGTAGCCCACACGCGCCCGGAGTTTGTCAAAAATACCCTCGGCCCCCTCGGCATTCCCCTTGTTAGGGGCGCCTCAGGCGCCGGGCAATGAACCCAACCCTCCCGAAGGAGGTAAAAGCCTGGGGGGAAGGCCCCCTTTGGCCGAAGGAAATCTCCAGGTACCGAGACACACTTGGCCAGATCCGTGCCGCAGATAACACGGCCGGCCGAAGTGCTACCCGACACCTGGAGAGGTTCAGATCGAGAGTGATCTGCGGTATTTAATGCACGCCCCACCTTACGGGCATATATGGCACAAGGCCTTTTTTGGGTGGGACCGGGCGCAGGGCCGTAGCCCACACGCGCCCGGAGTTTGTCAAAAATACCCTCAGCCCCTTCGGCATTCCCCTTGTTAGGGGCGCCTCAGGCGCCGGGCAATGAACCCAACCCTCCCGAAGGAGGTAAAAGCCTGGGGGGAAGGCCCCCTGAGGCCGAAGGAAATCTCCAGGCACCGAGACACACTCGGCCAGATCCGTGCCGCAGATAACACGGCCGGCCGAAGCGCTACCCGACACCTGGAGAGGTTCAGATCGAGAGTGATCTGCCTCTCTGGCAGCGAAATCTCCCAGTACTAATAACGGCGAGAAGAGTCCATTATGGTGAGATGGGTAAGGCTCCCACAACACATATCTTGGACACTCATTTGGGAGTGGTCCTATCTCTCTGCAAAGATGCAGTTGATGTATTCAACAATTTCAGCTGACTGGGCTGTATTAGATAGGGATATTAGAAACCATATAACTGTGTGCAAATAAATGATTGTGATTAAATAGGAATAGATAGTAGAAACTGTATAACTGTTTACAAATGGTTCAAATTTGCAATTACTTAAAATTATAACAGTGTGTACAAAGTCTTTCAATGCTAACAAATTCTGTTCATATTTTTTGACGGATAAAACAACTCGCGACAGAATTAAAGAGAATCTTTTGTACTAGTATTAAACTAATATCATCATCATCATCATCATCATAAAATAGTGCTGAGTGCATGGATCTCCCTAATTCTCTCTCTCCATCTGTCCCTATCTTCCATCGTTCTCAGCAGGTCTTTCAAACTACATCCAGTGTCCGTGCAGAGCTGATATGATTAAATTCTTGCTGGTTAACTAACACTCACCGTCCATGTATAGGGGTTCAAAGAAAAACATCACCTATGAGCTCATTCTTGCTTCTCCACTAGTAACCCACATGTCTTGTTCATCTTACTTGGATGGTTTTTGATTGGTTGGTTGGTTTCTTGGGTTTTATAGCATATCAACCTTTGTACGTTATTTAACGCCAAATCCATTTTTATATAAATAATCTGTTTTTTTTTAAACAATTCAGTTTAGCATGAGTACACAGTTTAATGGTCAAAAACATTTCTATTTCAAACTATTCAAGCAGTTATATGTAACAATTCAGTTGAGTATAAATACAGTTTTAATGTCGAAAAATGTCAGTTAAGCGTAAGCACGCAGTTTAAATGTAAGTACGGTTTAATTATCAAAAACATTTCTATTTCAAGCTATTCAGTTTATTCAAACAATTCAGTTTAGCATAAGTATGCTTTTAGTTCTATTGAACGCATAGATAGGGTCCTATCAGGTGCTACCACTCCGGGCCAGAGTGGACCTGGGAGCAATGGCAATAAAGGGGTACTCCGCATTCCCCAAAGCTCCTGCACTGCTGGAACCTCACCATCAGATTGTTTAATGTCATACCTAGGACACTCGTTGGGGGGGTCTTACCCCCCTGCAGAGGTGCAGTCAGTGTATTCTACAGCCCCAGCTGACTGGGCAAGGATGTTTTTTGAGATAGGTGGTAAGTGGCCACACAGTTGCTGCTTTGTGGGGTGTTGCTGCTTTGTGGGGTGTTGCTGCTTTGTGGGGTGTTGCTGCTTTGTGGGATGTTGCTGCTTTGTGGGGTGTTGCTTCCAAGATTTGTTTAACTTAGCACGTAGGATTCTTATTTACCGACCCCTCCGCTTGGGTAGGATATGACACAACGTCAATTTTTTTAAAGCGGAGTTTAACAGGTTTGAATTCAGAGTTTTCCTTCTCCTAGACTAGTTACCTCACCAAGGCTGAAGAACCTAGTCTCGTCCAAGATTCTTGGGTAGTTCGTATCTAGCCTTTTCTCCATACATTTGTGGTGCATCCCTACAGTAGTTCGGACATTGCAGCAGATTGGAAAAAAAAGTTTTATTTTATCAGATTGACCAGACTTTCATATGATAAAATTACAACGGAAGTAAAAGGAATGGAAAAGACACAGAATAGATAAAATGAAGTGTTATTTTAACGAATAACTGGTGCCATACCCAGACGTAATGATTAAACTTGCATCTATTTTGCACCTTGCAAAGCCCAAGTGAAATTAAAAAAAAAAAACAATTAAAAAACGTACAAGATTATTTCAAAATTATTATTATGTTGAACAAAACCTGTTTGTATTGTAAGATAACAGTAGGAGCGGTTAGTTTTAACTTAAAAAAATCTTTTTCGTTTTATTTTTAAAAATGTAATATTAACGGGCATTTTTAATATAAGACTTGGCGTATTTTTGTTTTCTGATTCTATTTCTGAAGATGTAAGAAAATAAGCAACATTTTGAATATCTGTAAGATAGTTAACATTGTCGAAAGTTTGGCACAGTCGGCGAGTGCTATAGAATATACCGACTGCATCTCTGGAGTGTCCTGATAAGACCTTAAGCAATCTGATGGTGAAGCTCCAGTAATGCTGGAGCTTTGGGGGAATGTGGAGTACCCCTTCATTGCTATCGCTCACAGGTCTATTCTGGCCCGGAATGGTAGCACCTGATAGAGCCTTATCTATGGGTTGAATAGAATTAAACTGCACACTAATGCTAAACTGAATTGTTGGAATTAGAACTGTTGTTATATAGTCATTTGCCGTATCATAACGACTAAATAATAAAAGACAGACGCACTCAGAAAGATAGACGCATGAAGAAAGGAAGCAGGAAGACTTCTTTACAATTATATTTACCTCTCAATTTATTGCAAGGTTTCGAAAGGGTTGTTCAAACTTTGCATGTGAGAGGATGCTGGAGACCGAACATAAACTTAATATTTTGACCCCACTGTTATGACCGTCACGTTGTGTCTTTCTTGTTCTCCTGGTGTTGGGGTCAACTCCATCAGGGCTTTCCTAGAACCCCATCGGTCGGGCGTGGCTTTCCCTACCACATCTGGTCTCTTAGCTGTCTGGAATTCTACTGGCAACTGCTCTGGCACCCGAATTCAAATGAGTTAAATTATAATTCAACGCCCACACGATCGCCCACTGGATCTTTGAAATCGGATGTTTAATCGTCATCAAGCGGAAATAACTGTCATGCAGTTCAGAGGTTACTCTCTTTCGGTGCATCACTGTAGTGGCACAATGGGACCTTCACCTCGTCCCATATCATAAGCCTTAATCTGCCCACGCGATCTCTTTCGATTACTGGCCATTGGAATGTGTCACTTCCTTCCGGTGTATCACCTTGGAATAATATCTTTGGGCCGGGTCGAAGGTCAAAATATAACATTCATCCGTTAATTATTTTTCAAAATTCCACATGTGGAATTTTCTTCACGTTCGTCTCCACCATCCTCACACATATTTTACAGAATAATTTACAAAGGACAATAATGGCTGAAAACACAAAAAGAATAACTTGAAACATAGCAAATAAAATCTTACTTAGAGGGCGACCTTCTCTCTATGTAACACTTGCCCGGCTAATTATTATCTAAATTTCTCTTACTATCTTTGCGTGGTTGGCCATCTTGACATGCGTGCATCAAGGTAACATACGGATGCATTTTTTTATCCTCTCAACACAGCGGGCCCTCCATAGTTCCTTGAAGAAATTTCAAAACCCTAAAAGGACCATACTCTGGTCCCATATCCTGGTCACACACTTAGTGACCCTGGTCATTCCAGCAATACATTTCGCCAGGATTCCTCATGACCACACTCCAGTTCTTTGCTCAACAGGTTCCTACCTGGAGTAACCGGAGAATTCCATAAACTATAACACAATATCTTCAAGGCCCAAAGCATTCCACAAAAATCATGGCCCGAAACAAAGTATCACAACACATCCGAATGTATCACAATCTGGCACGCATGCTGTAAACCACCTAAAATAGTCCACGCAAAATACTAATTAGCAATGTGTTACCCATTTTTTTTTTCGTTAGGTTTCTGTTTCCATGCTATTGGTTTGCAAGCCCTTGAGGAACATGCCTTACCTGATCAAACCCGTGCCGGGTTTCTTTTCAATTTAATCAGGAACCCTCTTAGCTACCAATATATAGGCACCTCGTCTTTCCCAGATCCGTTTCACTTTACCAAATCACACACGAATCTAAAACACCATCGTGACTGAAAGACTCAGACAATATCCACAAAATTTTGGAGTAGGCCACGCCTTTTTTCTTTTATTCCATCCTCGGAACTCCAAACTAAAAAATAGAACAGCTTCATGGACCGGCGAATTCTTCGATAGAATTGCTTTCAACAACAATCAGTAAATCCACTTGAATGAATGTCTGTCCTACTCTCACGTCAGCCCACGATTTCCTAAAAAACAGAACCCCCCCCCCACAAAAAATATTTCCTATTCCACGAAAACCCCAAATTCTAAAAAAAAATTTTTTAGAATCAATATAATTTCAAATATCATTAAACCTAGAATAAAATCCTCTGTTAATGGTTTTCGTCAAATTTCATACTATAAACAGGAAAAAAAATTCTTCTAATGTCGCCTTTAAACTCAAACAAACTCAAAAAGTTTCACTTTACAACAAGTCAAAACAATGTTACAATCAGAGTTCAAAAATGATCAGTTTTCTTTTCTTCTTTTTTTCCAATCTATGTACTGATGTACTGTCTATTTTACTAAAAATGTCTGTTCTTTCTTTCTTTTTTTTCCCATATGCTGTGTTAAACAATGTTCAAGTTTCTTCTCTTTTTTTTCCGTCTTTTTTTCTATTGTCCTGTACGTTTTTGTTTTTGTTTTCATTTTTTTTTTTTCATAATAAATTGCTCATTCAATATCCCCTTTTTTTCAACCTTATATCTACCTCTCTGTCTTTACCTTAACACGATAACTATAGGTTCGCTTCCCAGTTTATTCAGTTTCAGTCTATCGTACCATAAATTAAGCCTGATTTATAATACAACTTTTTCAATAGCTTACGAGCATTCTTCTTTTTTTTTCTTTTCACAAAATATCCCGGCTTTTTTTCTAAACAACCCAAACTTTTATAAATTCTACCAACATTTCCTAATTAGAAATATTTCCGAATCTGCGAATCTTCGCCACACATGGTTCCGTCAAAATTCTGCGCATCTCTTAATCACATCCAAAACCCTGTTTCAAAATATCTTCCCCAATAACAATCTCAAAGCTTCACTACAGGGGGAACTCACAAAATACCTGTCTGCCTCGTCTGACACAAAAAAAACATCTGTCTCTTAGTTACTCTGCCTCCACGGCAAGACCATTTTCAAGACAATACCTATGTCTTCAATAATTGATATCAACAATTTCCTCAGCAAAACAACCGGCCTGATTCTACCAGCGCCGAAAATATCGATTCTCCCAACTTCATAATTATCGAAAAATTATATGCGCATTATTCAGACAAACCACAAATGTGCGAAATTCTTGAACAATCCCATTGATGTTCCCAGGATTACATTTCTCGGATTAAAATTCTCATTTCCAATCCACAAGTTCCAAACATAAAAACTTGCCCAAAAGATCTTAACTACAGATATGCGGGATTCCAAATCTTGGACTGAAATTCTAATTTTCAATCACCACTTGTCTGGACCAATGAAAAGCTACAATGAATTTTTTTTTACTCACAAAGACCTATTTGCGATAAAAAAATCCCCATTCATAAAATTTATTGTTTACGATAAGCTGTCTATCAAAAAAACGGACAATAACTGTCCCATAGCCATCTTTGTTCCCTTATTTTTTCCTCCCTCACTTCGATACAATATTACAAATAGCAGTAATTTCAATTTTTATCAAGGGACCACACATTTAAAAAAAAAATATTTCCAATTTTATGCTTCTAGAAAGGCCCTTGTCATTACAACTAATCTTTCACAATTATAATCAATTTAAATAACAGAGAGAGATAGAAGTTGCATGAATGAGCAATCCACTTACATTTCCTGTTTTTTTTCTTTCTTTTCTCCTTTCTGTCGCTGGTTTGTTCTTGTTTCTTGTTTTCTTTTTTTTTTCTTCTTCTTCTTCTTTTCTTCCAGCACGTTGCATTGTTTTCTTCTTTTCTTTCTGTTCTTTCCGCGCCGGTCCGTTCCTCTTATTGTTGATGGTTTGTTCTTGTTTTTATTTCTTTTTACTTCTTTCAATTCCAGCATTTTTCTCTGTCCCCTTCGTTGATGTTGTGTTGTGATGCCTAAGACTGCCGTTTACGGTAACTAGGTTCGTTTTGAATCCTTGAAGAACTCTGCTGGCACATGCACCAAATCGGAGTTATGTTATATAGTCATCTACATCATCATTCAGCATCACAATGACACAATATCAAAGACAGACGCATGAATAAACGACGCATGATAAAGACGCAGGAAGGAAAACGCATGAATGAAAGACGCAAGAAGGAAGACACAGGAAGTCTTCTTTACAATTATATTTACCTCTCAATTTATTGCAAGGTTTCGAAAGGGTTGTTCAAAGGTTTGCATGTGAGAGGATGCTGGAGACCGAACATAAACTTGATATTTTGACCCCACTGTTATGACCGTCACGTTGTGTCTTTCTTGTTCTCCTGATCTTGGGGTCAACTCCATCGGGGCTTTCCGAGGACCCCATCGGTCGGGTGTGGCTTTCCCTACCACATCTGGTCTCTTAGCTGTCTGGAATTCTACTGGCAACTGCTCTGGCACCCGAATTCAACTGAGTTAAATAATAATTCAACCCCCACACAATCGCCCACTGGATCTTTGAAATCGGATGTTTAATCGTCATCAAGCGGAAATAACTGTCATGCAGTTCAGAGGTTACTCTCTTCCGGTGCATCACTGTAGTGGCACAATGGGACCTTCACCTCGTCCCATATCATAAGCCTTAATCCGCCCACGCAATCTCTTTTGATTACTGGCCATTGGAATGTGTCACTTCCTTCCGGTGTATCACCTTGGAATAATATTTTTGGGCCGGGTCGAAAGTCAAAATATACACTGTTTGACTAAACTGAATAGCTTAAAATAGAAAGGGGGGGTGTCCTCGTGGTGTAATTGTTAAAGCACTGGGCTGCGTAATCGTAGTAAGTGAATTCGTACTCCAGTCACGCTATTACGTTCACTTTCGGGTAAATACCCTTAGGAAAGGTGTGAACCCCCTTATCCTCCCAGCTATGAGTTAAATAGTACCACAACTGTTCTTTTAGAAGAATGGCTTTGGCATTAAATAACCTACAAAGGTTGATACGCCATTAAACAAAGAAACCAAACCAAACCAAACCAAAACAGAAATGTTTCTGACCTGGAGTGGTTACACCTGATTGAGGAAGATCAAAAAGGCAAAAACGATGTTGCTTTTTTTTCGAAAAAGATTCTATCTCAGGATGTAATTAATTTCGAATATATTTTTCAAGTGTTACTCGTGGTAGCACCTGATAGGGTCATATCTATGGGTCAAATAGAGCTGTTTGGCATTTAATCTGTAAGGATACAAATGACTTAATCTGAACTGAATTGTTAGAAATAGAACTATTTGATCATTTAACTGTGTGTTTTTACAAAATATGTTTACTATCATATATTTAATGTATTCATAAAAACAGGATTTGGCATTAAATAACCAATAATGTTTGATATGCCATGAAATAAAACCAAACCAAACCGATCATATTTACCAACCCTTCCGCTCGGGCAGGATATGACACAAGGTCAATTTTTTAAGCAAAGTTTAACAGGTTTCAATTCAGAGTTTTCCTTCTTCTAGACTAGTTGCCTCACCAAGGTTGGAGAATCCAGCCTGCCCTACTATTTACCTATAGCTAGAGGGAGAATAATTGGATTCATACCTTTCCTAAGGGTATTAGTGCTATGTGAAATGCAATCAGTGTCGTCCAGGATTTAAACTCGTGTCCATTTCCTATGACGGTAACCATTACACCACGGGCACCTCCAACCAAATCGTCGAAAGTTGATTACTTATGCATCCTCTTTATAGCCATTATTTGTACAAAAGTTGTCAAAACAAAAACACGATTTTTAAACATACATTCTGAGATATTATTCTACGAGTAAGCTAAAACTTACGTTTGTTTAAAAGGTGTGGAAATTTTCTTTATGATCCACAGACGCTATTTTGTTATTGGAAGGCTAACAGGGTTTTAGTGAGGGAGAGGTGGCACCGTTGCGTACTAGTCTACGGCCTTGAAATAATGCTATTAAATTCACTTTCGGACTAATACCCTTGGAAAAAGTATAGAACCTGTTATTCTACTAGTCATGGGTTATATAGTATCCCTGCTGTTCTCCTACTCGGATTGTTTAGGTCCTCAACTTAACCATGAAGGTTCATATGCCATTAAAAAAGAAGAAACCTGGCTTATATGTCCATTTCTTCCGGTGTGAGATCAAGTTGTTTAGTAAATTTATAGCTTTCTTTACTCATTGGATATTTTTTCGATTGCTTTTCGTGTATGTTTGCTAACAGTTGCATTCAGTATGTTGCAGTGTCCAAGTTCTTTGTACAATGCTGATAAAGAAAAGCAGGGAAAATGTTTGATTTAGTGTAATGGATTTTAACGGCATGACAACCGGTCTGGGTTTATTTTATGCCAAGAGATTATATTTGGGGAAAGAGAAGCAACGGAAGGAATAGAACTACAAAACCACGAAAGCATAAGAAAATTTGGAGAAAAAGAAAACTACAAATACTTGAAAAAATAGGAAGAGGACAACATTGAATAAACGGAAAAAAAATGAAACGAGTATCATTGAAGAACAAGAACTTTTTTTAAAACGAAGATCTTCCGCTGAAATTTAGAAATAAAAACCTGGATAGTCCCCCAGCGTAGTTGGTTGAAACTTAGAATATCCAACTACAGAGGTGTAAGACCCCCCCCTCCAGATCGAGTGTCCTGGATATAACACTAAACCATCTAATGGTGAGCTTCAAGTTCTGGAGCTCTGAGTAATGTGGAGTATCTCTTTATTGTCATTGTTCACATTTCCATTCTGACCCGGAATGATAGAATCTGTTAGGGTCCCATCTATGGATCAAATAAAACTCTTTGACATTCAATTGTGTGCAAACAAATGACTTATGTTAAAATGAATTGTTAGAAATACATCTCTTTGACAATTTATCAGTGTGCAAACAAATGACTTATGTTAAATTGAATTGTTAGAAATAGTTTTCTTTGACAATTTATCAATGTGAAAACAAATGACTGTCAAATTGAACTGTTCGAAATAGATCTCTTTGACAATTAATCAATGTGCAAACAAATGACTTATGTTAAACTGAATTGTTAGAAATAGATCTCTTTGACAATTTATCAATGTGCAAACAAATGACTTATGTTAAATTGAATTGTTAGAAATAGATCTCTTTGACAATTTATCAATGTGCAAACAAATGACTTATGTTAAATTGAATTGTTAGAAATAGATCTCTTTGACAATTTATCAATGTGCAAACAAATGACTTATGTTAAATTGAATTGTTAGAAATAGATCTTTTTGACAATTTATCAATGTGCAAACAAATGACTTATGTTAAATTGAATTGTTAGAAATACATCTCATTGACAATTTATCAATGTGCAAACAAATGACTTATGTTAAATCGAATTGTTAGAAATAGATCTCTTTGACAATCTATCAATGTGCAAACAAATGACTTATGTTAAATTGAATTGTTAGAAATAGATCTCTTTGACAATCTATCAATGTGCAAACAAATGACTTATGTTAAATTGAATTGTTAGAAATAGATCTCTTTGACAATTTATCAATGTGCAAACAAATGACTTATGTTAAATTGAATTGTTAGAAATAGATCTCTTTGACAATTTATCAATGTGCAAACAAATGACTTATGTTAAATCGAATTGTTAGAAATAGATCTCTTTGACAATTTATCAATGTGCAAACAAATGACTTATGTTAAATTGAATTGTTAGAAATAGATCTCTTTGACAATTTATCAATGTGCAAACAAATGACTTATGTTAAATTGAATTGTTAGAAATAGATCTCTTTGACAATCTATCAATGTGCAAACAAATGACTTATGTTAAATCGAATTGTTAGAAATAGTTTTCTTTGACAATTTATCAATGTGCAAACAAATGACTTATGTTAAATCGAATTGTTAGAAATAGTTTTCTTTGACAATTTATCAATGTGCAAACAAATGACTTATGTTAAATCGAATTGTTAGAAATAGATCTCTTTGACAATCTATCAATGTGCAAACAAATGACTTATGTTAAATTGAATTGTTAGAAATAGATCTCTTTGACAATTTATCAATGTGCAAACAAATGACTTATGTTAAATCGAATTGTTAGAAATAGATCTCTTTGACAATTTATCAATGTGCAAACAAATGACTTATGTTAAATCGAATTGTTAGAAATAGATCTCTTTGACAATTTATCAATGTGCAAACAAATGACTTATGTTAAATCGAATTGTTAGAAATAGATCTCTTTGACAATCTATCAATGTGCAAACAAATGACTTATGTTAAATCGAATTGTTAGAAATAGATCTCTTTGACAATTTATCAATGTGCAAACAAATGACTTATGTTAAATCGAATTGTTAGAAATAGATCTCTTTGACAATTTATCAATGTGCAAACAAATGACTTATGTTAAATTGAATTGTTAGAAATAGATCTCTTTGATAATTTATCAATGTGCAAACAAATGACTTATGTTAAATCGAATTGTTAGAAATAGATCTCTTTGACAATCTATCAATGTGCAAACAAATGACTTATGTTAAATTGAATTGTTAGAAATAGATCTCTTTGACAATTTATCAATGTGCAAACAAATGACTTATGTTAAATCGAATTGTTAGAAATAGATCTCTTTGACAATTTATCAATGTGCAAACAAATGACTTATGTTAAATTGAATTGTTAGAAATAGATCTCTTTGACAATCTATCAATGTGCAAACAAATGACTTATGTTAAATTGAATTGTTAGAAATAGATCTCTTTGATAATTTATCAATGTGCAAACAAATGACTTATGTTAAAGTGAATTGTTAGAAATAGATCTCTTTGACAATCTATCAATGTGCAAACAAATGACTTATGTTAAATTGAATTGTTAGAAATAGATCTCTTTGACAATTTATCAATGTGCAAACAAATGACTTATGTTAAATCGAATTGTTAGAAATAGATCTCTTTGACAATTTATCAATGTGCAAACAAATGACTTATGTTAAATTGAATTGTTAGAAATAGATCTCTTTGACAATCTATCAATGTGCAAACAAATGACTTATGTCAAATTGAATTGTTAGAAATAGATCTCTTTGACAATCTATCAATGTGCAAACAAATGACTTATGTTAAATTGAATTGTTAGAAATAGATCTCTTTGACAATCTATCAATGTGCAAACAAATGACTTATGTTAAATTGAATTGTTAGAAATAGATCTTTTTGACAATTTATCAATGTGCAAACAAATGACTTATGTTAAATTGAATTGTTAGAAATAGATCTCTTTGACAATCTATCAATGTGCAAACAAATGACTTATGTTAAAGTGAATTGTTAGAAATAGTTTTCTTTGAAAATTTATCAATGTGCACACAAATGACTTATGTTAAATCGAATTGTTAGAAATAGATCTCTTTGACAATCTATCAATGTGCAAACAAATGACTTATGTTAAAGTGAATTGTTAGAAATAGTTTTCTTTGAAAATTTATCAATGTGCACACAAATGACTTATGTTAAATCGAATTGTTAGAAATAGATCTCTTTGACAATCTATCAATGTGCAAACAAATGACTTATGTTAAATTGAATTGTTAGAAATAGATCTCTTTGACAATTTATCAATGTGCAAACAAATGACTTATGTTAAAGTGAATTGTTAGAAATAGTTTTCTTTGAAAATTTATCAATGTGAAAACAAATGACTGTCAAATTGAACTGTTAGAAATAGATCTCTTTGACAATTTATCAATGTGCAAACAAATGACTTATGTTAAATTGAATTGTTAGAAATAGATCTCTTTGACAATTTATCAATGTGCAAATAAATGACTGTCAAATTGAATTGTTAGTGATACATAGAAATACTTGGAATCATTTAACTGTGTACAAATGAATAGATACTGTTGATTGGATTTCTTTGGTTTGGTTTCTTTGTTTTATAGCATATCAACCGTCGTGGGTTATTTAATGCCAAAGTCATCCTTTCAGAAGAACAGCAACGGTACCATTTAACCCATTGCTGGGAGGATAGAAGGTTCTTACCTTTCCCAAGGGGCATTAGTCCGTAAGTGAATGTAATAGTATGACTTGAGTTTGAACTCGCATACTACGATTCCGCAGTTCAGCTCATTAGCCATAACTCCACAAGGACACCCCCTGAGTAATGTTAAATAAAATCATTTGTGTTAAATAGCGATAATTGAAACAATTTAATTGTGTGCCAAAATTGAATTATTGGTATTACATAGCAGTGTAATATAATGGCCGAGGGATTTCGGTTTTTACCTTGGGGTTTAGTTAGGCTGAGGACCTTTCGGCACAACATGGGTTACTTAGGTGCAACGTTAACACAGGTGTTCACGCGCGCGTAGGCAGAGCGGACGTGTCACTCAGAGATGTCACAATAGCCCGAGATGAGAAACGGGGTTACTCAGTGCGAATGATGTCACGCACCGGAAGCGTGCGGAGGATTTTGGGAATTTGAAGAAAGATGTGATGAGACCTGCCTCGTGGGAAGACGGTTGGCTTTCGTTTGCTCGCGGAGACTTCTATGGCGGGTGCCACACGTGTTGGGGAGGGGGGCAAATGAAAAAGCAAGAATAGAAAGAATGTGTATCACTCTTCTTTATGTCGAAACCTTTAAATCAAAGGTAATAAAAGGTTTCGTACCTGAACTAAGAAGTCGTCAAGTGTTTTTCGTGTTTCGAGATTCATATGTTCTATCTTTATGGACATTCGATGTACGTTTCCCACATAGCCATATCATGGCTATGTGTGAAATAGTACTTGGAACCAGTTCACAGCGTGCTAACGAACGAATCGTGCTGAATAGAATAATTAGTGTTAAATAGCAATACTTGCAACCATTTCACTGTGGACAAACGAATGATTAATATTGAATAGAATTATTAGAGTTTGATAGGAATAACTGAAACCATTTAACGGTGTAGAAACAATGGAAATACTTGAGTTCAATCAAATTAGTTTTAACTCATTTAAAAATGGAATTACCTACAAGCTATTCACTTAGAAATCATATATATATATACATATATATATATATATATATATATATATATATATATATATATATATATATATATATATCCATTTAAATGTCTGCAAACTAATGACTGATTTTAACTTGTTACTGTTATACAGCAGTACTTGAAACCATTTAACTGTGTGCTAATAAATTATTAACAGTTATAGAATTATTGTATTCGATAGAAATACTTGAAACCATTTAACTCTGTGCAAAAAAGGAGCACTGGTTTATTTAAAAATACTATCAACAAAATGTGTTCGAAAATCATATATATTTAAAGAGGATTTGGCATTGAATAACCTTCAATGGTTGATAGGCCATAAAACCCAAACAAACCAATGGAGAGTACCCGTTGTAAGATATTCCAGACAATTCTTACAATGAACACGGGAAGAACTCAGACAAGTCGACCAAAAGACATGGCAATTGTTGACTATGCACAAGACCATACATCCGAGATATTATATAGATACGACAAGAAAAGAAGTAGGAAGAGGATTCGCCAGCTTTGAGGACTAAGTAGATAGAGAAACTGAAGGACTCAAGGGATGATCAAAAAGAGCAGAGAAGGACTAATTGCGACAACCAGTCAACGCAATGTCAATCTACAGCAAACAATAAAACAATAAAATACAGAAAATATAAAACAAAGCAAAACAACTGTACGGATACTTCAAGCGACAAAATAGGGAGATTGCGCAGGAGAAGATATAGACATGGCAAAAAGGTAAATCTCAAGAGAGAAGATATCTTAATCATCATCATCATCATCATGTCCTTCTGACAGCATGGAATTCCCTAACTCTCTCTCGCCATCCGTTTCTATCATCGATTGCTTCTGGTAGAGTCCACATAGAGAGCTGATGTAAGTATTTGCTGGTCGGCTAACACCGGCACATCCATGTGCAAGAATCCATTAGAGAACGTCGCTAATGAGTTTGTCCTTGCTTCTCCAGCAGTGCCCTCAGTGCATGTCTTGTTCATCTTAGTTGAATAATTTGTGAGATGGGAGGCAAGTGACCGTAGCAGTTCTCTTAATTGCAGGACATCATTATTCCATAAGGTCTAATAATATCGAAGTGAAAATACATAATCTGCAATAGACTAGCGAGTGTTGGTTATGTAAAGACAGCAATGAAACGGCTAATCATATAAAACGTGAATGCAACAATCCAGCGCAAAAGGAGTTATAAGACTGTGCGCGGCTAGGTGGGAAAGGTGATCCACTGGGAACTGTGCAAGAGATTCATATCTAACCATACTAACAAATAGTATTTACACAAACCAGAATTGCCCAGTCGGCTGGGGCTGTAGAATACACCGACTGCACCTCTGAAGAGGAGTAAGACCCTCCCCCAACGAATGTCCTGAGATGACACTAAACTATCTGATGGTGAAGTTCCAGTGATGCTGGGGTTTTGGGGAATGCAGAACCCCCTTTCATTGCCATTGCTCCCAGGTTCACTCTGGCCCAGCATGGTAGCACCTAATAGGGCCCTATGTATGGGTTAAATAGTACTAACGGCATACATATGCTAAACTGAATTGCTTGAAATAGAAATGCTTTTGACAATTAAACTGTGTACTCATGCTAAACTGAATTGTTTGAAATAGAACTGATTTTCTGTATAAAAATGGATTTGGCGTTTACAAAGGTTGATATGCCATAAAACCCAAACAACCAACCAACCAACCAACCAACAAACCAGAATCCATCCTAGAAAGAGAGACGTATAAAATTCTCTTGAACTTTGTGATACAAACGGGTCCCTAAATTCTGGGCAGAAGACCAGACTAAGTGTTACATATAAAAAAAAAAAAAAAGAAAAGAAAGAAATTTTCATCCAGAGGATTTCGCTGTTTCAACGGACCCTAGAGTGAAAATGAAAGAAAGTGTAAGGATAAACAAATACCTTGATCTTAGGAGAGAGCTGAATAAACCGTGGGACATTAAGATGGCGGTTTATACCAATGACAGTTGGAGCGTAAGAAACTGTCCTTAAAAACTTGGAAAAGAGAAATTAGAGAAAGAATCAACATTATTCAGCATTTTTAGGTTGGTTAGTGTTACGTTCTGGTTAGTGAACGCTTGTAATATTAAATAAAGGACAAACCACGATATGAGAGGAAATAGAGATATATTCTTAGGAAAAAGTATATACAATAGAGAGACTATTAGTAGACAAGAACATAGGATTAGTGAATACAGAATATAGATATAATCCAACGATAGTATTGGCTTCCGTTATTACGGTAGCAAGTAAGGTGATCTAGTGCGATCTCCAGCTTCCAACGCTCTAATACTATTCCTATAAGAAGCTGCGGTATTTGTTCCACGCCCCTCCCAACGTGAAAGTGTGGCTCAAGTTTTTTTTTGGTCGGTCCGGGCGCAGGGCCGTAGCCTACACGCGCCCGGCATTTCCCAAAAATGCCTACGGCCCCGTCGGCATTCCCCTTAGTTAGTTCAGTTTAGTATTAGTATAGATTTTGCATACACAGTTAAATGTCAAAACAGTTCTATATTAAACAAATCAGTTTTGTGTAAGTACAGTTTAAATGTCAAAAAACAGTTCTATTTCAAATAATTCAGTTTAGCATTAGCACGCAGTTTAAATGTAAGTTCAGTTCAATTGTCAGAAACATTTCTATTTTAAGCTCTTCATTTTAGTCAAATAGTTCTAATTCATACGAGTCAGTATAGCAAAGTATGCAATTAGTTCCATTTAACCCATAAATAGGGCCCAATCAGGTGCTATCATTCTGGGCCAGAGTGGATCTGGGAGCGATGGCAATGTAGGGTTGCTCCGCTTCCTTTAAAGTTCAAGCATCTCTGGAACCTCACCATCAGATTGTTTAGTGTCATATCTAGGACACTCATTGGAGGTTACTTCCCCTCTGCAGAGAAGCAGTCAGTGTATTCTACAACTTCAACCGACTGGGCAAGAACAGATGGATTCAAGTGAGAACAAATGGATTCAGGTGAGAATATATGATTCAGGTGAGAACAGATGGATTCAGGCGAGAACAGATGATTCAGGTGAGATAGATGGATTCAGGTAAGATAGATGGATACAGATGAGCACAGATGATTCAAGTGAGAAAAGGTGATTCAGGTGAGAACAGATGGATTCAGGCGAGAACAGATGATTCAGGTGAGAACAAGTGATTCAGGTGAGATCAGATGGATTCAGGTGAGATAGATGGATTCTGGAGAGAACAGATGATTCAGGTGAGAACAGATGATTCAGGTGAGAATAGATGGATTAAGGTAAGATAGATGCATTCAGGTGAGAACAGATAATTCAGGTGAGAACAGATGAGTTCAGGCGAGAACAGATGATTCAGTTGAGAACAGGTGATTCAGGTGAGATAGATGGATTCAGGTGAGAACAGATGATTCATGTGAGAACAGATGATTCAGATGAGAATAGGTGGATTCAGGTAAGATAGATGGATTCAGGTGAGTACAGATGATTCAGGTGAGAACAGAGGATTTCAGGCGAAAACAGATGATTCAGTTGAGAATAGATGGATTCAGATGGGAACAGATGATTCAGGTGAGAATATATGGATTCAGGTGAGAACAGATGATTCAGGTGAGATAGATGGATTCAGGCGAGAACAGATGATTCAGGTGAGAACAGATGAGTTCAGGCGAGAACAGATGACTCAGTTAAAAACTGATGGATTCAGGTGAGAACAGATGATTCAGTTGAGAACAGATGATTCAGGTGAGATAGATGGATTCATGTGAGAACAGATGATTCAGGTGAGAATAGGTGGATTCAGGTAAGATAGATGGATTCAGATGAGCACAGATGATTCAGTTGCGAACAGATGATTCAGTTGAGAACAGATGATTCAGGTGAGAACTGATGATTCAGTTGAAAACAGATGATTCAGGTGAGATAGATGAATTCAGGTGAGAACAGATGATTCATGTGAGAACAAATGATTCAGGCGAGAACAGATGGATTCAGGTGAGATAGAGGGATTCAGGTGAGAACAGATGATTCAGGTGAGAACAGAGGATTTCAGGCGAAAACAGATGATTCAGTTGTGAATAGATGGATTCAGGTGGGAACAGATGATTCAGGTGAGAATATATGGATTCAGGTGAGAACAGATGATTCAGGTGAGATAGATGGATTCAGGCGAGAACAGATGATTCAGGTGAGAACAGGTGATTCAGGTGTGAATAGATGGATTCAGGTAAGATAGTTGGATTCCGGTGAGCACAGATGATTTAGGTGAAAACAGATGAGTTCAGTTGAGAACAGATGATTCAGGTGAGTATAGATGGATTCAGGTAAGATAGACGGATTCAGGCGAGAGCAGATAATTCAGGTGAGAAAAGATGAGTTCAGGCGAGAACAGATGATTCAGTTGAGAACAGATAGATTCAGATGGGAACAGATGAGTTCAGGCGAGAACAGATGATTCAGGTGAGATAGATGATTCAGGTGAGCACAAATGACTTCAGGCGAGAACAGATGATTCAGGTGAGCACAGATGAGTTCAGGTGAGAACAGATGAGTTCAGGTGAGAACAGATGATTCAGGTGAGCACAGATGAGTTCAGGTGAGAACAGATGATTCAGGTGAGTATAGATGGATTCAGGTAAGATAGACGGATTCAGGCGAGAGCAGATGATTCAGGTGAGAAAAGATGAGTTCAGACGAGAACAGATGATTCAGTTGATAACAGATAGATTCAGATGGGAACAGATGAGTTCAGGCGAGAACAGATGATTCAGGTGAGATAGATGGTTCAGGTGAGCACAAATGACTTCAGGCGAGAACAGATGATTCAGGTGAGCACAGATGAGTTCAGGTGAGAACAGATGACTTTAGGTGAGAACAGATGATTCAGGTGAGCACAGATGAGTTCAGGTGAGAACAGATGACTTCAGGCGAGAACAGATGATTCAGGTGAGAATAGATGGATTGTTCCGTTTTCTACTACTAACTGTTATACTAAGCTTGCATCCAGTCGTATTTTGGTTGTGTTTTGTGGCATATCAAACCCTGTGGGTTAGTTATTGTCAAATTCTGCTTATACGTATATATAAAGTATAAATGATTTGTTGAATATTTTAGGTAACATTTTTAACGAGCCAGAACTCCTTTGTTATCACTCATTTAGATACTTTCAAGTATTGCTATATCACACGAATAGTTTCATTTGCACTGGGTTAAATGGTTCCAACAACAATTATGAAATACTTATAAGTCTATTTAACATCAGTAATTTGTTTGCATTGAGCTTTATGGCTTCAGGTTTAGAAAAGGATTGCATATTTCTATTTACACATAGATAGGACCCTAACAAATACTACTACCCAGCAGCCCGATCGGCTGGGGCTGTAGAATTCACCGACTGCTTCTCTGCAGAGTGGTAAGACCCACCCCGCCAAACGAGTGTGTTGGATATGACCTTAAAACATCTGATGGCTGGGTTCCAGCCTTGGAGCTTTGGGAAATGTAGAGTACCCATTCATTGCCATTGCTCCCAAGTCCACTCTGACCCAGAGTAGTAGCATCTGATAGGGTCCTATCAATGGGTTAAATAGAACAAACTGTGTGCAAGCAAATGACTTAAATTGTGACTATTCTATAGCAATACGTGAAACCATTTAACTATGTGCAAAAAAGAGCTCAGGCTCGTTTAAGAATGTTATCTACAAAATGTGTTTAAAAATTATGTATATATTATATATGCATGAATAGGATTTGGCGTTGAATATCCTACAATCGTTGTTCCGCCATAAAACCCAATCAAATCAAACCAAACTACCACTCAGGGTTAGAGTGGACCTGGGAGTAATGTTATTGAAGAGGTACTCCACATTCCCCAAACCTCTTGGACTGGATCCACACCATCAGATACAATTTAGCGTCATTAAGAGGACACTCATTGGAGGTGGGTGTCTTACACGTCGGGAGAGATGCGGTCAGTGTATTTTACTGTCCCAGCCGATTGGCTCGGTCTTTGTGGTCTGGCATTCGCAATTCTAAAACGACATCCATGATGACCAAAGTCGTTTCAGCCTGGCAAAGGTAAAAGGCATAGAAATAGCTGATTATGTTATGTAATTGGTGTTACGTTGTCGGCACGTTGATTTGTCAATGTTTGAGATAGTCGGGAATGGCAAGCGTTTTCTATCACGCTCAATCGAGACAGCCGACAATATTACATCAATAAGACTTAAAATGTCCCGTTCTCGATACAAAATTTACTTCTTTCTATTATTATACCACTTGTTCATGTCATTTAACAATCTCCCGGGGCTGTCTTCATTTCCATGAATAAAATATCACCTTCTTTTCATAGCTCCATTAAGAAATTACAGGAAGCATTAAAAATGAAAACATGTTTGCCCGACAAGTGACTTACAGGCGTCAGAAAAGATATAACATCTAAATAAATAAAATCGGCAAATGTGATGTCGACAATGGTGTTGTTGTTGTTGTTGTTATCATTATTATTATTATTATTATTATTATTATTATTATTATTATTATTATTATCTACGTTGATTAGAGTTAAGCTGGTGTCGTTGTTGCTAGTGCTACAACTGTTTTGGCGACATTCGATGGTTTTTATTACATCTTTTTTTATTACTGTTTGTAAAACTAATCAGTTCCTTTCCTTTTTCTCTATTCAAATAGCAATAATAATGATAATAATAATCATAATAATAATGATAATAATAATAATAATAAGAAGAAGAAACGCAGGAGAAAAAGAAAAATGATGAAGATGATAAACAAGAAGAAGAAGACGAAAGAAAACGAAACTCAGAGAAGAGGAAGAAAAGGAGATGAAGATGATGAGGAAGGAAAGAAGAAAGAAAATGAAACAAGAAGATGAAACAAGAAGAAGAAGAATGAGGGAGTGGAGGAGGAAGAAGAAAAGAAGAAACGCAGGAGAAGAAAAAAAGATGAAGATGATGTACAAGAAAGAAATAAAATGAAAGAAGAAGAAGAAGAAGAAGAAGAAGAAGAAGAAGAAGAAGAAGAAGAAGAAAACGCAGAGGTGATGAAAAAGAATAAGGTGATGATAATGAGGAGGGAAGAAAATGAAACAAGAAGAAGAAAAAGAGGAAGAAAATGCAAAGAAGAAGAAGAAGAAGGTATAAAAAAGATTTCCTGAAGAACAGAGAGAAGGAAAATGATTATCTGAAAAGAAAGAAATTATATCTAATGGTGATTCTCCATTTATTGTCATTACACTCTGACCTGAGTGGTAGAACCTGTTAGACCCCCTCTTATGGATCAAATAGAAATATTTAATCATTTACTATTCGCCTAATGTGTAGAGTGTTAGCCTATAGTCCGGGAGACCGGGGTTCAATCCCAGGTCGAGTCATACCAAAGACTCAAAAAATGGTTCTTAATGCCGCCTTGCTTAGCACTCAGTATTATAAGGTGAGGATCAAAAGAAAAGTGGAGCAATTCAGGGAATGAAGTAGCGCCCTCCCCTACACCTCACTGTAGTAGCTATTGAAAAGGGAGCCTTCGCGTCACCCAACTTTACTTTACTATACTTGAAAACATTTAACTGTGTGCAAACAAATGGGCTCTGGCTCGTCTAAAAATAATGTTATGTATAAACTATTCGTTTACAAATTTATCATATATATATATATATATATACCCGACCCCTCTGCATGCGCAGAATATGACAAAAGCTCTGACTGGTAGCCATACCAAGGTTAAAGATCCAGCTTGCCCTACTATTTACCCATAGCTGGAGGGAGAATAGTTGGATTCATACCTTTCCCAAGGGTATAAGCGATATATGAAATGCAATCAGTCTCGTCCAGGGTTTGAACTCGTGTCGCCGTGTCCATCTCCTACGACGATAACCATTACACCACGGGCACCTCCAAATTATTATTATTTTTATTATTATTATTATTATTATTATTATTATTATTATTTTTATTTTTCTCACTGTGATATATCAATTATTCCTAAGCGATATGTGAAATGCAAACAGGACTTGAACTCGAGTCACTGGGTCCACTTCCTATGATAACAACTATTACAACACGGACCCATGACTTCGCAATTATTAACTATCCGTCGAACTCTTGAAGGCGTACGGGCAAAAAACCTACAGGAAACAATATTATTTGTCGACTTTACCAAAGCCTTTGATTCCATTCACAGAGGAATGATGGAACAAATTCTACTCGCATTCGGCCAACCAAAAGAAACCGTCGCAGCCATAATGATTCTCAATAGAAACACCAAAGTGAAAGTACGTTCTCCGGATGGAGACACAGACTACTTTGGGGGGTGGTGTCCTCGTGTTGTAATGGTTAAAGCGATGGACTGCGGAATCGTAGTAAGCGAGTTCGTATTCCAGTCGCGCTATTACGTTCACTTTCGGACAAATACCCTTATCCTCCCAGCTATGGGTTAAATAGTACCACTACTGTTCTTCTAGGAGAATGGCTTTGGCATTAAATAACCTACAACGGTTGATATGCCATTAAGCAACGAAATCAAACCAAACAGACTAATTTGACATTGTAGCAGGAGTACTACAAGAAGACACACTAGCCCCATACCTCTTAGAACATGGATTGATAAAATCAAAGAAAACAGTTTCAAGTTAGCAAAGAAAAGAGGCAGAAGGTACCCGGCATAAACAATTACCGACACTGACTACGCCGATGACATAGCGCTTCTGGCAAATGCACCCGCCCAAGCCGAAACCCTACTGCATACTCTGCAACGAGCCGCCGCAGACATTGGTCTCCATGTCAATGCACACAAAAAGGAATATATGTGTTTTAATCAAACAGGCGACATTTCCACACAAAACGATAGTTCTCTGAAACTAGTTGACAACTTTACCTACCAAGAAAGCAGTGTCTCATCAACCGAAACAGACATCGACACACGACTAGCAAAGGCATGGACAGCTATCGATAAGGCTATCGGTCATATTGAAGTCAGATCTGACCGATAAAATGAAACGCAGTTTCTTCCAAGCAGCGGTTGTGTCGATACTGCTATATGGATGCACTACATGGACGCTAACTAAACGGATGAGAAAAAAAAAAAAGCTTGACGGCAACTACACAAGAATTCTGCCTGCAATATTGAACAAGTCCTGGAGACAACAACCCACAAAGCAGCAGCTATACGGCTACCTACCACTCATTATGAAAACTATCAAAGTTATACAAATCAGACATGCAGGACACTGCTGGAGAAGTAGGGGCGAGCACGTTAGTGATGTACTCCTATGGAACCCCTCATATAGCCAAGCAAAAGTAGGGCGACCAGCTTGAACCTACATACAGCAGTTCTATGTTGATATGGGGTGTTGCCCTGAGGATGCTGGAAGCGATGAACGATAGGGAGGGATAGCGAGAGATGGTCAGGGATATCCGTGCTGATGGCGTGACAAGATGATGATATATTTGTGTGTGTGTGTGTGTGCGCGCGCCCGTACGCACATGTATATGTGAAAACATGATTAGGCTAACCAACCAACTGGAAACCAACCAACCAACCAACTGGAAAGAAAGAGGAAATTGAATTAAGAAGGAGAGAAGATGAGCGATAGAATAAACAGAGGGAAGAATGAAGGGAAAAACTGGAGAAAGAGAAAAAACGGCGAATAATAATAATAATAATTAAAACGCAGTAAATTAGCGCAGAAAGAGTATAAGACTAGATACGTCCAAGTGGGGAAGATGATCTACTGAGAATTGTGCAAAAAGCTCAAATTGGACCATACAAAAAAATGGTATTTGCACATGCAAAATCCATCCTAAAAATGAGATGCTCAAAATTCTCTGGGGTTTTGAGATACAAACAGATCACCAAATCTCAGCCAGACGACCAGACCAAGTGAAAGACAACAACAACAACAACAACAACAACAACAAAGAAAACCTGCCGAATAGTGGACTTTGCTGTTCCAGCTGATTACAGGGTAAAATTGAAAGAAAGTGAAAAGAGAGATTAGTACCTAGATCTTGCTAGAGAACTGAAAAAACCAAGGGACACGAAAGAGATGATGGTACTAATTGTAATTGGTACGCTCGGTACAGTCACCAAAGTTTTGGTACAGAGACTGGAGGATTTGGAAATAAGAGGACGAGTAGAGACCGTCCAAACTACAACATTATTGAGATCTGTCAGAATACTGAGAAGAGTCCTGGAAACTTGCTGTCCCTTAGACTCCTTTGAAAACCATCACCTAACACAGGTGTGAAA
The DNA here is from genome assembly GCA_963585895.1 of Sepioteuthis lessoniana. Classification (NCBI taxonomy): domain Eukaryota; kingdom Metazoa; phylum Mollusca; class Cephalopoda; order Myopsida; family Loliginidae; genus Sepioteuthis; species Sepioteuthis lessoniana. Next base: position 78,281 of record CAUZXS010006417.1, read on the forward strand.
AACTCTCAAAAAATTGCTGGAAAAGAAGCTGGAGGAGCCATAGATTCGTGAAAGAATTAAAACAGTCCAGACCACAGCACTGTTGAGATCTAGTGGAATACCGAGAAGAGTCCTGAAGACCGTAGGAGACTTGCCATCACTTGGACTTCTGTCAGCTACTATTATCGTGGAGCCGCTGCTGTAACATTATGACTTGCAGATGGATCAATTTTAATTTCTTCGTTTGAAAGATGAAGGTTGTTGCAACCTGATTTTTGATTATTGCATCAATACGTCTAGCAGCCGTGAGAGATGAATTCTTTATTATTATAATCATTATGAAATATTATCCGAATTCAACCCAAGACCCACAGACTGACCAAAGAGAACACGCATTTGCTACGTGCGCACAGAGTAGGTCTCAAGTGCGCTTTGCCCAGTCAGCTGGGACTGTAGAATACACCAATTGCTTCTCTGCAGAGGCGTAAGACCACCCCAACGAGTGTCCTAGATATGACTCTAAACATTCTGATTGTGAGGTTCCACTAATGCAGGAGCTTTAGGAATGCAGTGTACCCCTTCATTGCCATTGCTCCCACGTCCACTCTGGCTCGGAGTGGTAGCACCTGATTGGGTCCTATCAATGGATCAAATAGAACTAAATTGCGTACTTATGCTAAACTGAACTGGTTGTCATAGAATTGTTTTGACATTTAAAGTGTGTACTTATGCTAAACTGAATTGTTTGAAATATAACTGTTTATATGTTTAAAAATGGATTCGGCATTAAATAACCTACAATAGTAGATAAGCCATAAAACCAAAGCAAACCAAACCATATATATTTAATATATATGCATGAAGAAGATTTGGCATTAAATAACCTACAATGGTTGATATGTCATAAAAACCAAAGCAAACTAAACCATATATATTTAATATATATGTATGAAGAAGATTTGGCATTAAATAACCTACAATGGTTGAGATGCCATAAAACCTAAACAAAGCAAACCATATATATTTGATTTATATGTATGAAGAAGATTTGGGATTAAATAATCAATAATGGTTGATATGCCATAAAACCTAAACAACCCAAACTCAAGTCCGTTGTTCTTCCTTTGTCTATATTTCCCAGATGATGAAATACGAATTTGCAGGCCGAGTCTTTCAATTCAAATAATTTATGTCCGCTTCCTTCATGACTTATAATTCCCCTACTAACACATTTTCTCTATTATCTAATTGATCGATCTTGTCGCATAAAATGTTTTTCTTCTGATTGTGTCATATCGGGTCATGTAAAACGTTTAGTTACAGCAATAAGAAGGTAAGTTTTTTTTTAGTTTTTATATCGTACTACTTACGAGCATCTGAGCACTCTAATTTTTATCGCTAACGTTTGTTTTATCATATTTCTCAATCATATTAGAATATATACTGATATTGTCGCGGGTGTGCCACAAGGAGATACATTAGCCCCATAGACTTCGTACTTCGATCGTCGATAGATTTAATGAAAGAAAATGGCTTTACTTTGGCAAAAGCAAGAAGCAGACGATACATCGTACAAACGATTACGGACGTGGACGACGCTGATGACAGCGCGTTTGGCAGATACACCTGCCCAGGCCGAATCCCTGCTGCATGGTCTGAGACGGGCAGCAACTGGCATAGGGTCCATGTCAACAAACTTAGAATATATATTGATATTGTCGCAGGTGTGCTGCAAGGAGACACATTAGCCCCATACCTATTCATTTTCAGCCTAGACTTCGTACTTCGAGCGTCGGTAGATTTAATAAAAGAAAATGGCTTTACTTTGGCAAAGGCCAGAAGCAGACGATACACGGTACAAACGATTACAGACGCGGACGACGCTGATGACAATGCTTCTGGCAGATACACCTGCCCAGGCCAAATCCCTGCTGCACAGTCTGAAACGGGTAGCAAGTGGCATAGGGCTCCATGTCAACTCAAAGAAAACAGAGTTCGCGTGCTTTAATGAAAGAGGAGGCATCTCTACGCTAAATGTTGGTTCTCTGAAACTAGAGGACAAATTCACTTACCTCAGAAGCAGCGTCTCATCAACCGAAAATGACAGCAACACGGAACTAGCAAATGCATGGGCAGCTATCGATAGCCTATCGGTCAAATTGAAGTCAGACCTATTCGATAAAATAAAAAGTGTTTTTTTCCAAGCAGTGGTCGTGTCCATACTACTGTATGGATACACCACTTAGAAAAAGCTTGACGGCAATTACACAAGAATGCTACGAGCTGTATTGAACAAGTCCAGGAGGCAACATCCCACAAAGCAGCAGCTGTACGGCCACCAACCGCCCATCTCAAAAACCATCCAAATTAGACGAACCAGACATGTGCGACATTGCTTGAGAAGTAAGGACGAACTCTTAAGCGATGTACTCCTGTGGGGCCCTTCACACGGACGAGCAAGAGTTAGGCAACCAGCTAGAACCTATCTACAACAGCTCTGTACTAATACAGGATGTAGCCTGGAAGACTGACCGGGATCGATGGACGATAGAGACAAGTGGAGAGAGAGAGTCAGGGAAATCCATGCTAGCGGCACGACATGATAATGATGATATATATATATATATATATATATAAGTTTTGTTAAATGATATAGACATATGTTGTTTGTACAATTTTTTAAGATCCTTTCCAACTTCTGGATAAGTGTTTTAATTTCAGGTTTGAGTTAATAGATGAATGCCTTAGGGTTTTAAAAATTGTGAGTTATAAACCGAAATAAAAAAAACCCAGAATGTTTTGAAATATTCCATTTCCGTTGATTGTGTTATGTTTTAAATTTGTGTGATGTAACTAGAATCCAAAATTTATCAATGTTACCCTTCTTACTATCTCAGTTTAATCCAAATATATGTCTATATATCCAAGTAGAAAAGTGTTTTAGCAATTTAAAAAAAAGTATTCAAAAAACAAACTAATTTTACATTTGTGAGACCTCCTGTTGATGACCTATTGTTGGGGTGTCTCCCCTACAGATGGACTCGCCCTTTTGTGACATATACCGGCTAAGCTCTCTTCTGCGCAGTCTCGGCGAGTCGTCACCAAGAACGGTAATATTCATGATTGTGTTAAGCTGAGGATGGGTTTCTCCCAGCTATCGTTTATGTATGTATTATTTTCTTTCACTATATTTCTTATCACTCATTTCCGAGTCGTGTTATCATTTGAACCCCACCTGACCATAACACATATGAAGGATCCGAAAGCACTCTGGAAAAATTTAGTGAATTTAAATTCTAATTGAAATCAAAGTACTTGTCAGGAAGTTGGAAAGGATCATAATAAAATTGAATGGGCAACTTATGTCAATATCATTTAAACACACTTGTTTAAACAAGGACTACTGCTTAATTATATATATATATATCCAACCCCTCCCCACGAGCAGAATTTGACACAAGGTCAATTTTTAAACGGAGTGTAACAGATTTGAATTTAGAGTTTTCCTTCTCCCAGACTGGCTGCCATACCACGATGAAAGAGCCCAGTCTGCCCTACAATTTATACATAGCTGGAAGGAGAATAATTGGAGTCATACCTTTTGCAAAGGTTTTTTGGGCTCGTCTAGGATTCGAACTCGGGTTGTTGTGTCCATGTTTTCCGTCAGTAACCATTACACCATCTATGAAAAATAAAGGTCATTACCATTTATAAGTGAAAGTATGTGTGGATGAAAAAAGTTACATATTAACATATATTGCAATTTCCATCCGATCATTTAAACTTTAAATCAAAATAACTTCGTGGAATATCAAAGTTGTTATTATTAAAAGGTTTTTTGGACTAGTGGATAGAGTGTTCGCCAATGGCCTGGGGGACCGGGGTTCAATCCCAGGTCGATTCATACCAAAGACTCAAAAAATGATATTCGATACCTCCTTGTTTAAAACTCAGCACTATAAGGTACGTATCAAGAGTAAAGTAAAGCAATCCTGGAATGGGAGTAGCGCTCCCCCCCCTACACCCCATTGTTGTAGCTATTGAAAAAAGAGCCTTCGGGTCGCCCTCGACTACAGTCGCCAATTTTACTTACACAAAAAGATTGCTTCTATATATGAAAATAAAAGATATATTCGAAATTGATTGCATCTTGAGATGGAATCTTTCTCGAAAAAAAAACAAAAAAACAAAACAGCATCGTTTTTACCATTTTGATCTTCCTCAATCAGGTGTTACCACTACGGGTCAGAGTGAATCTGAGAGCAATGGCAATGAAGAGGTACTCCACATTCCCCAAAACTTCAGTAATTCAGCAGTCTCACTATCAGATTGTTTAGTATTTTATTCAGGACACTCACTGGGGGAGTCTAACTCCTGTGCTGAGATGCAGTCGATGTATTCTACAGCCCCAGCCAACTGGGATTGCTGATAGTGTGTACCCTTTATAAATATTGTAAACTTTCTCTCTATATATTATTTGCTGTTATTCAAAGAAGAGCATTTTTTAACGCATAAAGTCTTGCTCATAAAGAAATGACCTTTTGCTAAATTATGTATTCATATTGCTCATAAATTACTGGTCTTTTACCAAACTAGGTATCATATACGGTATCACCAATATCACTTGATATTAAGATATCAAAAAATATTAAGAATAAAATTTTCTTTTCTTCTAAACCATATATGATAAGATTTTATTTCTCGCGGTATATTATAAGGTCAAAACAGACATTATTAGGCATGATTTGTTACCAAACTCAGTAGCATTTAAACTGTTATCAAAATAATATACGGGGTGTGATATTTGTCACTGCCTCCACTGTAACGGTAGCACCATGAGACAAAAAATGAGGTAAAAGACTTAAATGGTAAAGAGGTTGTCTATTCGCGATAGGTCTTCGATCCTTCTTAAACCCTTCTTTGACCGTGAAACTAAAAACAAAATAGAAAACAACTTCTGTAATCCCTTTCATACAGATCAATAACTCGGGAAAATACAGATACAGTGTGTGATTCTTACCTCTGTTCCCCTCAAAGAATGCTCCCTTCGCAAAGTCTAAAAGTCGCAGCTCCGTCAGCCAACAAGTGTGTTATGCTCGGAGAAATGGTAATAAAAAGGGCCAACCCTTCTAACGGTGTCACGTGTGTGTCTGATCGGTGTACAATGGTAATGTGTACCCAATTCTAAGGTGCCCGTACCAAACAAGGGGGATAGCTCACTCATTTACACTCCACCCAGATAGGACTTGCTACAAGGTCAATGGCTCGAAGGTCGATTATCAATGTATGGAGTGTACTTATTTCTAGATAGTTGCATATTTACATTCTGGAACACCTATTTTGAATGCTTTTATTTTTTTGCATATTTGTATTTTTGTTTTGTGTGTATATGATTATAAATCGTATGTATGTTCATCCGCTGGATCATGGGTCTTAAATAACAAGTGGATTATTTTGAAGAAAATTAACGTTTCGTTCATAGTTCATTTCATCTTAGTAAATACAGCTTTAATCTATCTATCTATCTATCTATCTATCTCAGTCTCTTCAATCTCTCTCTCATCACCCTGGTTGGCGGCTGATGAGGCTAGGGTATCGCACGTGCTTTCACACGTTATATAATTAAAAAAAAAGAAAAAAATCTATCTATCTATCTATCTATCTCAGTCTCTTCAATCTATCTCTATCTCTCTCTATCTATCTCAGTCTCTTCAATCTCTCTCTCTCTCTCTCTCTCTCTCTCTATCTATCTATCTATCTCAGTCTCTTTAATCTCTCTCTCTCTCTATCTATCTATCTATCTATCTCAGTCTCTTCAATCTATATATCTATCTCTCTATCTATCTCAGTCTCTTCAATCTCTCTCTCCCTCTCTCTCTCTCTCTCTATCTATCTTTCTCAGTCTCTTCAATCTCTCTCTCTCTCTCTCTATCTATCTATCTATCTATCTATCTCAGTCTCTTCAATCTCTCTCTCTCTCTCTCTCTATCTATCTATCTATTTATCTATCTCAGTCTCTTCAATCTATCTACCTATTTATCTAAGTCACCTTGACGATATTAACGTTTGTTGGCGGCTCCCAATTTTCACTTTTCTAACTGATAGGAACAGCGGGACTTAAATAATGAAAACAAAAAAATTATTTTATGTTATAAACAGCTCATCTTTAAAAATTAGAGAAAAGTTACGTCAAATACATGACCCCTAGGACACATACTATAAAAATTCATCGCGGCATACGTAAAAAAAAATTTACAACCGAAAAAAAAACAACAAACTTTGACATTACACGAAATCCTTATAAATTGTATTTAATTTGACATTGCCTTAAGAAAAACGATTTCTTTTTCCCTCCTCTCTCATTTTCTCTCTCTCTCGCTCTTTTTTCTTTCTCTCTCTCTCTCTATATATATATTTATCTTTTGATTTGGGAGTGCATGTCTATGTTTAGTATATACTTGATTATATATGTATGACACACACACACACACACACACACATATATATATATATATATATATATATAACTAAAATTTTCATTATATTTCGATGTACGTAAATGAACCTAACGAAAACCGTACATGAACATGACATATTCATTCGAGCAATACACTTAAAATATTCTGAACTTTAAGAATAAAGCAGCATTCAGTTCAGTTTGCAGCTATATATATATTACTGGTCCATTGGCCAAGCATTTAGAGTGTTCACCAAAGTCTCCGGGAGACCGGGGTTCAATCCCAGGTTGAGTCATACCAAAGACTCAAAAAATGGTATTTGATGCCTCCTTGCTTAACACTCAGGATTATAAGGTATGGATCAAGGGTAAAGTGGAGCAATCCAGGAAAAGAAGTAGCGCCCTTCCATATACCTCAGTGTAGTAGCTATTGAAAAGGGAGCCTTGGGTCCCCCTCGACTACTACTGTATGTATGAGTGAATGCATTTTTGTATTACTCTATAAGTGGCCGAATGTAAGTATCTATATACATATATATATAATGTATTTCTGTATATATATATATATATATATAAACATATTTTATATATATATATATATATATATATATATATATATATATATAAATGCCAAGAATTTAATGGCCCAAGAGTAGCTACTTGGACAAACTTTGACCAGGAGCTTTGTTTTTATTCACCACCCATCTTAAGGGCCCGATTGATCAACAAATAACATCTTTCAGCAGAATTATATATGACGTTTGCCTCGAGTGCTTTGGTGCAATAAGGCATAAATAAAGATAAAACTGAAGGAAAACGAACCGAATAGATGACGGATATAGAAGGGATTTCAACATGAATGAAATGCGCGCGGAACCACCATTCCCGTGTGATTACGCAACATCAAGAAACGGTTGCACTAAAATGAATATGAACGAAAATCCAATGTAATCTCTGTTTTTAGTTGATCTGGCACACACACATATATATATATATATTAAATACCCTGCCCGGTGGCAAAAGCTGCTTCGTAGCACCAGGAGTGGCAGTACCGCTTTAAGCTACCGAAATTGTGTTATCACCCTGGTTGGCGGCTGATGAGGGCACGATATCGCACGTGTTTTCACACATTGTATGATGAAAATTTGAATACTAAGACTCCCAGGAAAGCAAGATGCCTCTTTGGAAAGACAAAGTGACCATTCAGAAAGTTGGAATGACATCTTGGAAAGACAGGAATTTAACAAATATGGATAGTACAACGAAAGAAAAATGCCCTCAGGGTATCTGTAGCGGGGAGGGAGAATATATCACCCATCATACTTGCTCATACGATAACGATTTAGATATGTACCTGGCTACAACTTGTGATTGAGGCAGAAAATTCAACAGCTTGTGAGTGTTACGAATCCACAAGGCACGCTCGTGCAAACAACGTAATTCTCCTACCGGAAAATGTAAATCGAATGATGGGTTTATGAATCAGGAATACCCCCACAGTATTCAGGAGCCTATTGATGAGTGTCAGCGTCCTGGAGACATTCCTAGCAAGCCAAGAATTTAGTGGCCCAAGGGTAATCAAATAGCTTCTTGGACAAACTTAAATCAGGAGTTTTCTTTTTACTCACCACTCATCTTAAGGGCCCCATTGATCAACAAATAACATCTTTCAGCAGAATTATATATGACGTTTGTCTCGAGTGCTTTGGTGCAATAACGCATAAAAAAAGATAAAACTGAAGGAAAACGAACCGAATAGATGACGGATATAGAAGGGATTTCAACATGAATGAAATGCACGCAGAACCACCATCCCAATGTAATTACGAAACATCAAGAAACGGTTGCTATGATATCAAGTAAACGCGTTTTTAAATCACAAACTGCACTAAAATGAAAATGAACGAACGTCCAATGTAATCTCTGCTTTTAGTTGATCTGGCGTATATATATATATATATATATATATATATATATATATATATCTTTTAAATACCCTGTCCGGTGACAAAAGCTGCTTGGTAGCGCCAGGAGAGGCAGTACCGTCTTGAGCAACCGAAATTGTGTTATCACCCTGGTTGGCGGCTGATGAGGGCAAGGTATCGCACGTGTTTTCACACGTTGTATGATGAAAAAAATATGTATGCGAGTGTTTATATAAATACATGTTTATATATAAGTATATATACCTTTTCATATATGCTTATATATATATATATATATAGACATATATAAATACTCACGCACATACATGTGCACATACAGATAGATTTAAACACATATAGACACCCAGTCACACACACACACACACACACAAACATATATATATATATATATATATATATATATATATATTCTTATGATACTGTTATATACGAAACTGAACTTAACAAAAAATGTACATGAAAACGAGATAATTATTCAAGCAATACACTTAAATTCTTCAAACAAAGTAAATAATCAGTTTGCCTGGAAGATAATTTTGTAGGGTGTGTTCGCGCTAAGCAACACTTTTAATTCTGCAAATTCAGGATGTAATAAAAAAAAATTATGAAACGCTAATTAGAATCTTTCGATTAGTCTCCTAGAAGCATCGCGAAACAAAATTCAGTATTATATTAACGCTGTATCACCTGAATTTTCCAATAGCATATTGTCACGTGGTCTACCGCTGAGAGGAGAGAAATAAGAAATTTCCCCTACCCCTCCGTGTTTGAATTAACAGGCCGCCAAATATTGACCGTTAAAAGAGGAATAAGGACTGTAGGTCAGTTCCTCGCGGCCGAAGTAACAAATCCAGGTCAGAATGAAAGCCAACAGATGTTTGCATTCTGTGACTGGATGGATAAAGAAGGGGGTATAGGAACATATAGTAGTCCTAATGAATCGACTGACAGGGTGAAGGAAGAAAAAAGAGGCCGAATGATTGGCCAGAACCCTAAAAACGGAAGTAGCACCCTTTTCGTCAGCGGAAATAGGAAAAATGAATTTAGTTTCGTGGACGGAGGTCACCGTGTACGGACGGGCGAATCTCATGCCAAACTCCGGGTGAAGAAGCAGCACCGAGTTTTAGGTCAGCAGTTGGTGTGACTAGATGTGTTGACACCGTCGCCAAAACTCAGGGTGAAGAAGCGAAATAGAGCTCTAGGACAAGAGATAGCAAATGCCCTCAAGCCGAGCTCCATAAAATCCCGCTGGCCCGTTAAAGAAAATACTCTTGGAAGAAACCCGTCGTCGAAAAGTTAAGTAAACCTTAAGACTGTTTTCTCCCTCCTCCTTGCTAAGTATTGCAATTACATACTCTCTCTCTCAATTTAAAGAAGGAAGAAAGAAAAGAATAAGGAAGAAAGACATTTGTATTTTGATATTATCCGCTGATAATATAGCCGACACGTTAAATATGTGCATCCGCATGTATAAAAAACATTGTTATATTTTATATCTCTCCTCGTGTCGAAATTTATTCATTGTGTTGTCTGCCTATCAAGTTGTCTTTTGCATATTCCTTTTCAGCTTCATTCGCCTCAATTTATTCTCGCTAAATGTCCTATTCGCCTTTAAAAATATTACGCGGGAAACTGGAATTGTCGGCTACGATAAATAACATTATATCTAAACCTAGAGGCCCATATCTTCCATTATCCTAGGGGTAGGAAGAGGTAGTGGCCTGGTGGGTATGTGCATGTGAAAAATGGAAACCCCTTGCCAGCAGCGGTCAGTCTAGCCCCAAATTAACCCACACATTATCTGCCAGTTCCCATATGCCCGAGAAAGGACTCTTAACTAGGACTTAATTTGTGAGGGATCAAGTGCCAGACTGCCCCGTTTTCACACGTGCGAAAAATAAACTCCCGTCTTGGGATAAATGTTTTTATGTCGCGTCACAATATGCACCGATCGTAAACACTAATTGGAACGTCAAAGCACTAAGACGGCCAGTCAGATCACCACAGTATGTTGTTTATCAGCACAATTTCAGAATAGCTCAATTGATTGGGAATTACTATGACTATAAGCACTAATGTTTAAGATTTGCATGTTTCATATATGGCAGATGTGATTCTGATAATGTTAGTCAATTGAAAAGACACGCATTGGCATTAATACTGATCTTATATAGCAAAATATTTTAAATTAGGGTTACTTGACGCTTACTTTATTGACAATTAAAATCTTAATTCTAAGATACTGCACAGTAATTTTAAAACGTATTTACTCATACACACTTATAAAGTTAAATACTAATAAACTTATATACTTTTGTTACAAATTATAATAGCCTGACCTCATGTAGGTTTACTGGGAAAGTTTTGGACACTTGTTGCAGTGCTTGAATCTCTTTAGTCAAAAAAGTTATTAACATCATTATATGGACTTATCAACGTATTGACTTATCAAATCACTCTTATATATGCTCTATCATGGACAGGGAGCACTAATTTTTTGAAATAAATGCTATAAACTTTACATACACATCAGGAGGTGTGAGTTTATGCTTCATCTGGATGCTGTATGGGTACAGTTGAAGATCCTTCTTTGAGATTCTTTGCAACGATGCACATAAAAGACCAAGTTCTTTGGAACGTCTTCGGAGGGACTTTTTCGGACTCCTTCCGACAGATTCTCTTACTGCATCCACATTGCCAGGACATCTTGCAGTCAATTTCCTGCAAGATCTGGGATTTTCTGCTTTCTTGTTGAGGTTGTTTACTGGCCCAATAGCTTGAAATTTGTGTAAAAAAAGTAAAGTTGGCGACCGTAGTCGAGGGCGACCAGAAGGCTCCCTTTTCAATTGCTACTACACGAAGGTTTAGGGAAGAGCGCTACTCCTTTCCTTGGATTGCTCCACTTTACCCTCGATACGTACCCTATATTGCTGAGTGTTAAGCAAGGAGGTATCAAGTACCATTTTTAAAGTCTTTGGTATGACGAGACCTGGGATTGAACCCAGCTCTGCCGGATCATTGGCGAACACCCTACCCACTAGACCAACGATAAATTTGGCTTTTCTAGGGATAATTGTTAAGTTAAACTTCCTACAAAATTTTGCTTGCACGATTTTGAATGATATTGCCTCCAAATAAGTAGTGGCGTAAAATATTTTCCCTCTCTTGTCCAAGGCACTGGGATCAAGAATAAATTATTGTTATAGTATACTATCGTATTATCTAAAAAAAACCCTGCAATATTATTTTTAGTAGACTTAGTAGCAGTCACACGGGTCCTATGTATAGTCAGACACCCTATATCAATGGGTTGCATATATTTTGAGACAGTTTTGAATGATTATTATCTCCAAATAAATAGTAAGATAAAATTTTTTTCTTTTCTTGTCCAAGACATTGTGATCATGTTATTGTCAAATCCGAAACAAAAAAGACCACAACATTAGAGTTAGTAGCAGTCACATGGGTCCAATGTATATTGAGACACCCAATATTAATGGGTTGGATTTACTTTGAGACAGTTTTGAATGATTTTTTTTCTCCAAATAAGTGGTGATGCAAAATATTTTTCCTCTCGGTTCTAAGCCATCGTGATCGAGGATTAATAGTTGTTATTGTATACTATTGTGAAATCCAAAACAAAAAAGAACACAGCATTATTAGTAGTGTAGCTGTCAAAATAAGAAATGCACCTGTGTAAATAACAGGTGCATCCGGTCGAAGATATCAGGGGACGACCTTGACTGTCGAAGGGTTGAATTGAGTGCGAATTGTGACGCTCGCAAGAAGTAGGCGGACGTCAAATTATTATATAACCCCAGCGACAGGAAGTTCAGATCTGTTGGAGAGAAGATGCTGGAATGAGAATTATGTCCCAGAAGAGGCTAGGTCCCCAGGCTCCCGGTTGAACAGCCCAGGAGAACGGGAAAGAAATGCTGCTGTAGCCAGAAGAGTTGATGGGGTCAATATTTTGCAGTTCTGTTCAGTCTCCAACTCACCTCTCACAGATAATACCTTTCGTAACCCTTTCGAACACTTTCAAATAAAGTGAGAGATATTTTTCTAAAGAACTGTGTCCGCTCGTCTTTATTGTGTTGAATATGTTTCTGCATGCATCTGCATATGAGTATGTTACATTAGTAGAGTTATTAGCAGTCACATAGGTCCCATTAAATTGTGACACCCTATATAAGCAGTTACATGGGTCCCATGTATATTGAGACACCCTGTATATATGCATATAAACACTTTATATAAGATTTGTATGTTTTATATACGGCTGATGTAGTTCTGATCATAGTGTAATTTTACGGACACCATAGACTACTGGAATTATGACAGTTTAATGAAACATAATCCCAGTTTGTTAAATATACATATATTGGTAATATTACTGTATAAATGTGCTTCTCGCAATCACTCAGTTAGTATCTATACTTATATGGCACAACATCTTGAATAAAGGTGACTTGAAAGTTATTTTGTTACATAGCCAGATAGACGGATATGTGTGAAATGGACATAGATTGTTCATTACATATATACATAGAACATAGGAATCCCGAAACACGAAAAGCACTTACGACTTCTTAGTTCAGGTACGAAACTTTTTATTACCTTTGAGTTTAAAGGTTCTTCGACATAAGGAGAGAGATGCACATTCTTTCTATTCTGGCTTTTCCATCTGCCCACCCCCAACACGTGCGCATCCGTCACAAGGCATCGGCGAGCAAGCGAAAGTCAATCGTCTTCTTCTGAGGCAGGATTCAACTCAACTGACTTTTTCAAAATCCCGAAAATCCTCCGCGCGCGCTTCCGGTGCATGACGTCATTCACATCCACTGGTCAAACTTTCTATCTAGGACTTTTATTTTGACATCTGTGAACAATACATCCTCCCCGTGCGCGCGTCAACATCTGCCCTCAAGGTTATAACTAACAAACCCATGCACAGAGCCGAAAGGTTCTCAGCCTAACTAAACCCAAAGGCAAGATATATAAAACGAAATCCCTCGGCCATTATATTACAATTTTATTGACAATTAAAACCTTGATTCTAAGATATTGCACTGTGATTTTTAAAGTATTTACTCATGTACATTGGTAAAGTTAAATTCCGGTAAAGCTATATGCTTTTGCGTCTGGTTATCATTGTCTTTTCTCATTTTTGCCTACTGGGTAAGTTTTAGTCTACTAGTATACTACTGTACGTTTTGGTATCGACCTAGACTGCAGATGTAAGTCTATCCATGATTCTTGAGCTAAAAATCTTTAGGTTGCCTCATACGCAAGGTCGACTTTTATACCTCAATTCATGGTATATATATATATATATATATATAGCTTATGGGTATCTGATAGCGGAAAATGTAAACAAACGAAAGCTAATACAAATGCGTAATAATTACTGACGTATGTCGTCAAAATGGCTAAGCAGTTAGATACCAAGTCTAGCGTAAAGTTAGGCGGATTTCGATCCCACCTGGAACCGTCCTGCGTGCGTAGCCACACTGAAGAGTTTTGATACAACGAAACAGTCTATCAGTCGATGAATTATATATCATCATCATCATCATCATTATGTCACGCTGGTAGCACGGATATACCTGACCCTCTCTCGCCACTCCTCCCTATCGTTCATCGCCCTAGGTAGGTCTTCAGGACAGCATCCCGTATCCTCACATAGCTGCTGAATGTATGTTCGTGCTGGTCGTCCTGCTTTTGCACGGCCATGTGTGGGGGTCCATAAGAGTACACCTCTTGTGAGTTCATCTCTGCTTCTCCAGCAGTGTCCTGCATGTCTGGTTCGTCTAACATGAATAGTTTTCATGATAGGGGGCAGGTGGCCGTACAGTTGGTGTCTTGTGTGGTGTTGCCGCCAGGACTTGTTCAAGATTGCACGTAGCATTCTTGTGTAATTGTCGTCTAGCTTCTTCTCCAGCCGTTTTGTTAGCGTCCATGTAGTGCATCCATATAGCAGTATCGATGTGGCCGCTGCCTGAAAGAAACTGTGTTTCATTTTATCGCTTAGGTCTGATTTCCATATAATCGATAGCCTATTGATAGCTGTCCATGCTTTCGTTAACCTCGTTTCGATGTCCTTTTCGGTTGATTCGACGCTGCTTCCTAGGTACGTGAATTTGTCTACTAGTTTAAGAGGGGTTCCGTCTAGAGTGGAGATGTCCCCCGTTTGATTATAGCACATATATTCCGTTTTGTGTGCATTAACATAGAGGCCTATGCCTGCAGCTGCTCGTTCCAAACTATGCAGTAGTGTTTCGGCTTGGTCGGGTGTATTTGCCAGTATCGCTATGTCATCGGCGTAGTCGGCGTCGGTAATTGTTTTTGCGGGGTACCTCCTGCTTCTTTTCTTCGTCAGCTCGAAGCCATTCTCTCTGATTTTGTTAAACGATGTTCTAAGTACGTAGTCTAGACAAATGATAAAGAGGTACGGAGCCAGCGTGTCCCCTTGTAGTACTCCTGCTACAATGTCAAAGTATTCTGTGTCTCCATCTGGTGATCGTACTTTTACTTTAGTGTTTCTATAGAGAATCGTTATTGCCGCTACGGTTTCTTTAGGTAGGCCGTATGCTAGTAGGATTGGTTCCATCTTTCCTCTGTGAATGGAATCGAAGGCATTGGTACAGTCAACAAATATTAATGTCGCTTGAGTATGTGTGTGTGTGTGTGTGTGTGTGAGTGAGTGAGTATATATATAGGTAGGACTGTCATGCCCTGTTTAAAAAGTAAACAAACCAGACCACCCCAATCCCTTAAAAAAATGCTACATCCGGCTACGACCGGAAATGATGAAATCACCCGTAGCCCTGACTAGCAGGGTTAGCGAAGATAGAAAAAATTATCTGTTTACAACATTAACAGTTGCCAGTTGCCAGTCTTGCGAAAGTCACTCTATCAAAATAACGTGGATAATCTTCAGAAGCCTATGGAGACCTCTAATAGTCCTTAAAAGGACCTTTTCACATATCTACGTAGGTGTAAGGCAGATACGACTACTAGATGTAGGATCACGCCTTGTGAGCTTCACGTACGAGTCCGGATTCTAAAGAATCGTACCAACGGGCGAGCCCTGGATTGTTAAAAGGGCTTGTCTATATATAGAACGAAAGTGATATCACATTACCGGGGCAGCCTGGACAGAAATTTCGTCTATAAAAATATCTGCCTTACACCTACGTAGATATGTGAAAAAGTCCTTTTAAGAACCATTAGAAGTCTCCATACCGAGTGTTGGAGCGTCTCTGACAGTTCACTTGTCGAAGCAGACGGCCGGGAGGCAAACACGAAGAGGAAAATCTAAGACGCGGTAGACTTAGCCACGGTTTCCCTGTTCGTTCCTTGGCTACACAGAGCTAAGACACGGCAGTCTTAACTACGATATTCGTTCCTTGTTCGTTCCTCGGCTATGCAGATCTAAGACACGGTAGTCTAAGCCACTAATTCCTTGTTCGTTTCTCGGCTATGCAGATCTAAGACACGGTAGTCTTAGCCAATACTCTCGTTTACACTTTCCTCGGCTCTGCAGTACTCGGTAGTTTTAGCCACGACACTCATTCGTTTGTTCCCCGGCTCTGCAGTATCCGTTAGTTTTAGTCATACCACTCGTTCGTTCGTTTTTCGGCACCGCAACGCTAAGACACGGTAGTCTTAGTCACTCATTCGTTCGTTCATTTCTCACCTACATAGACCTAAGTCACGGCAGTCTTAGCCCACTCGTTCGATCCTGCACGACCAAGCTACCAGCAGCAACTGCAGACCAACTTCAGCATTGTAGCATCTAGTTCACGAATGACTCACTCCTCGGACTAGTATCAACACTTGAGACCACATCGATACATCCCCTGTTCAACCAAGGTATTGCACAATCGGGACATCAATCATTCAGCTGTCTTTACTGCCATCGACGACCACCAGCTGTCTCTGCTATCGACGATCACCAGCCGTCTTTACTATTTCCATCGTCAATACGACCATAAATTGTAACCCTCGACAAAATAAATTGTCATTTGTTATTATTGTTATTTCGCCTTTATTTACTTCATTGTCTTCCGGCTGTCTATTTATCCACACGAACAACAGAACTAATTTGCAGGATCGACGTTCTTATTAACCCCCACAACAGATCTATTCCCTTTTCTGTCTTTTACAAGGCGAGGAGCAAAAAAAAAAAAAAAAAAAAAAAAAAAAACTTGCCTTTTTCGAGGCTTCAGCTATTACGTTGTATTGCCCTACCTTGTTCCAGCAAAGAAGACAATTCGATATTCTTGGTTTTGGGAATTGAGCGGAAATCGTGGGAGTTGAGATTATTTTTAAATCCCCCCCCCACTGTGAGTGAAAAAAATTACTTTTTGAAAACCCTTCCGGTGTATCTGTTGAAAACGCATCCGATGAAAGGGTTCCTCTAATTTGTTTTTATCATTTTAGATGAAATAGATGAATATGAGTTCCCTATTCTTTGTAATTAGTATATTCTCGTGTACTTTTGTGGTCTTGAAGGGCCAGAAATGAATAACACAAAGAGGTGTAAGACTTACAGCAGTATATATTTACGGAAATACAGACAGTAACGGTTACCAGTAACTGACTTGACTCACTTGACTCGTTTATCGAGTCAACCACAATTTATAGTATCGAGGAGGGTCCATGCAGTGACATCATGGTACATAACATGTACCAAAATTTATTCTATTGTGTATATATATATATATATATATATAATAATAATTTATTCTTGGGTGACGCTGTATATGTTCATTGTCTGAATTTCTGAGACGAAGCTTTATGATGTATATATTGGGTATATATTTTTTCTTTTTAGCTGTATTCTTATAAGAGGTGTAATCACTTTTGGACGGCGGCAGATTCATTACGTCTCCATCTTTTCTTTCTTTTCTTTGTTTCTGTTTTGTTCAGCCTGTAACTTTTGCAAAGAGAAGAAAGTAGTATCTGTGCAATGTTCAGTCGTTACAATATCGATTTTTTAAGTGCAAAAGTAGATCCAAATGATTATCTCATATCTTTTTGATTAATATCTAATACTGGCTAGAGTGGACTTGGAAGTAATGGAAATTAAGGGGTGGCTCCACTCACAATGATTGTTTGACTTTAGATCTAAAATTTTCCTAGTATAATATTCGACATAAAATTGTATCCATTGATGAGGCTCCAGCAACTCGGCAAAATGTGGAGAACCACTTCGTTCCCATTACTTTCAGGTCCACCTTCAATGGGATTTGTAGTACCTGTAAGGAAACCATTTTTGAGTCAAATATATCAGTTTAAAGATTATTTGTATTAGATAGGATTTTTGATACCTTATAACCGTGTGAAAATTAATTAGTAGAGTGTTCGCCGATGGTCCGGAACACAGGAGTTCAATCCCAGGTCGGGTCATACCAAAGACTCAAAAATGGTACTTGATGCCACCTGACTTAACACTCATCACTATAAGGTAAGGATCAAGGGTAAAGTGGAAAAATCTAGGGAATGGAATAGCGCCCTTCCCTACACGTAGTGTAGTAGCTATTGAAACGGGTGCCTTCGGATCACCCTCGACTAAAGCCACCAACTTTACTTTCTCAAACTTAATTTTTGTATTTATTTTATAACAAATTTTTTCGAGGGTAGGATTTGTTTAGCGTATATGCACATAAACTTGGACTAAATAAATTGATTACAAATCATAATAGGGTGCGGAAGCAAAACTAGGAATATTTTTGTATGAAAATAAACGACTCTATTATAAAATAAGATTAATTTCAATTTACAAAATAAACAAGAAAATAAGATGATTGACACAGTTCAGTAATTTTACACAATCTGATCACCATTTTTTAAATAATAGTATCAACACACCTTCGAAACGATTTGCATGTCTTCAAAATAATTCTTCAGCCAAAAAGAAAAACTTCCGTAGTGGAAAGAACATTTCAAGAATTTGCATGGAAATCCTCCTGAAATCATTGATAAACTTACAGAAAAAAATTATTAATAGCCAACTAGACATCAAACTCGGACTCATTAAGAACTACAGCGGCATAACCCTTACAAAGTGTAGATTACAATGCTACTGATGAAAGTTCGAAGAATCGACAGAGATATGAGGTTTAAAACACTACTGACATAGAGCTATTTAGATTACATACGTTTGACAAAATTTTGAATCTTCATTTTGTTGTTTCTTGTACAATTTGATGCATAGATTACAATGCCGCCGAAGAAAGTGGCAAATTCGAAGAATTAGCAGAGATATGAGGTCTTAAAACATCAGGAGACTCAATAAACTGACTTTCTCGTAAAATGCTTCAAATCTATTGTAAGAATCTTACTGGGAAGACCCGATGACCACTGAAGAATTGTTTAAATAAGTCAGAACTTATGTCCACAAAAGATCTCAGATGGGCTGGACATGTCAACGGGATATTAACACATGGACTTCCTCATGTTGTACTCTATCGTGTCCTGAATGAAGGGACACATCCCAGAGGCTGTCCAAAACAGCAGTTTAAAGATGTACGGAAAAGAAACTTTTGGTCTTAATTGTCACGACGTTAAAAAATAAACCGAATAAAAACCACTTTTTGTTGGTTGTTTAGTGTTTAATGGTATATCAATACGTGTGGTTTATTTCATGCCATTTCTTATTGATACATATATACTAAATAAATAATTAGTAAACTAATAGTTTTTAAATTAGCCAGAGTCCATTTGTTTGCACACAGTGAGGTGGTTTTAAGTATTAGTATTTATTGTTCGCACGTAGTTAAATGTTTTCAAGCATAGTGAAGGATTAAAAGTTCTATTTGACCTATAGATGACACCCTAACAAGTACTACCACTCCAGGTCAAAGTGGACCAGTGAGTAATGGCAATGAAGGGGTACTCTACATTCACCAAAGTTCTAAAACTGGAGCCTCACTACCATATTCAGGATGTGGTGTGCTAGTTGTTTCTTTCTTTTAACCCTCACCGGAAAATTTCTGACTATTGTGTACTTTCTTTATGGTTCCAAACAGATAAAAGTTTAAGATAGCATCCATGACGATGAAGTCTTACAGAATCTTAAGGACCGGACAGGTAACCCCAAGGTATAGCTAGACAACCTCACCTGACCTGGCTACTTCAAATAGAAAAGGAGTTTTTATTATTTGAATCGAAGCAGGTGCGAAGTGCGTTGTGTCAGTAGTTGTTATTGTCGGCGTCAAAACCCCAACACTTCCGTGAAAACCACCAGCCTCGGGGTTCTCGTGACGGCCTTGGGTAAGGCAAAATGAATTGATTGGGCGAAAACGTGACGCACACATAAACACTAACATATTTACACATATATGCACACAAACTTACATGCATTACACATATATACACGCAAACTTACATGCATCTAGAGACGCACACACGTATACATTTTAACGCACACACACACACACACACACACACACACAGAGCTGAAAATGCTGGTATGACTGCCTAAAGCATTAGTTCTAGTAGGAGTAAATACACGGTTTACACCTGATGATAAATTTGCACATACATGGGAACCACTTTGGGGTGTAATGATTAACAAGCTGGTTTTCGAGATCCATGGCTGCAAAGTAGTGAGTTCAATCCTGACTGGGTGTTTTACATAAGCAGCATTGTCTAATCTAAACAAAGCTCCCTTTGATTACTTTTAGGGCGCCTTGTGTGATATAATGCCAAGCAAGCTGATCATTTCTAGTGAATTCGATTCTCACTGGATGCCCTAAAGTTGCGGTCTGGCAACAAAGCTACGCTTTCTTTTCATTTTTGTTGGGGGCCCAGCTGGCTTGGTGTACAGGTTAGGAATCTAGGGTAGCAGATCCTTACTGGTGAATTCGACTCTCACTAAGGGCCTCACACTTAACGCTTTGTGGTAAATCCAATCATGCATATTTTTCTTTAAAATGACCCATATGAAATAATAATTAACAAGCTTGAGTAGCTGATTATTAATCGTGAGTTTGATTCTTACTGGGTGCCCCAATAGTAATACTTATGGGTAAACAAATTAGTTCAGAATCATTGAACGTTTTCCGTGCGCGTAATATTTAGAAATAAATCTAATTTCGTCATTACGTTATCCACAAGGAGTTGATATGCCATTAAACTATGATTACAATTAAACATTTGCAAATGAATTAAATTTCGGCATTAAATACCCCATAAGGGGCTTGTATGCCATTAAACTATGATTACAATTAAACATTTTTAAATGAATTAAATTTCGGCATTAAATGACCCATAAAAAGTTCGTATGCTATTAAACTATGATTACAATCAAGCAATTACAAAATGAATTAAATTTTTGATTAAATATCCCAAAAAGAGTTTGTATGCCATTAAATTATGATTACGATCAAAAATTTACAAATGAATTAAATATTAGCATTGAATACTCCATAAGGAGTTCGTATGCCATTAAACTATGATTACAATTAAACATTTATAAATTAATTAAATTTTGGCATTAAATAACCCATAAGGTTGGTTGGTTGGGTTTTATAGCATGTCAACCCTTGTAAGTTATTTTATGCCAAATCTGGTTTAGATATTAAGTAAATGATTAGTAAACGATTAGTTTGTAGTTTTACTCAAGCCAGAGCTCATTTGTTTGCACACAGTTAAATGGTTTCAAGTATACCTATTTAATACGAATAATTCTATTTAGTATTAATCATTTCTTTGCACACAACGGGTTTCAGGTATTACCACGTAACCCTAACACAATTAAATAGTTAAACTGTTCTATTTGACACATCGATGGAAACCCAACAGGTACTGCCACTACGGATCAGAGTGGGCCTAGTCGTAATGGCATTGAAGTGGTACATAACATTCTCCAACGTTTCAGGACTGGAGCCTCACCATCAGATTCTTTAGTGTCATATCCAGGACACACTTTGGCGGGGTTTTACTTCACTTCCGATTCGCAGTTGACATATTCTACTGCCCCAGCCGACTGGGTCGTAAGGAGTTGTTGGTTTCGTTTCTTTGTTTTATGGCATATCAACAAATATATGAATTTGTGCATATAGATGGCCCAGTCAGCTGCAGAATACACTAACTGCATCTCTGCAGAGGGGTAAGACTCCCCCAACGTGAGTCCTGAATATGACACTAAACAATCTGAGGGTGAGGCTCCAGTAATGCTGGAGCTTTGGGGAATGCGAAGTATCCCTTTATTACCAACGCTCCCCAGTCAACTCTGTCCCGGAGTAGTAGCAACTCATAGGGGTCCCATCTATGGGTCAAATAGAACTAAAGTGTACTTCTGCTAAACTGAATTGGTTGAGATAGAACTGTTTATATGTATAAAAATGGGTTTGGCATTAAATAACCAACAATAGTTGATATGCCATAAAACCAAACCAAACAAAATATGCATATATATACATGTCTAAGAAATGACTCACATTTCACCATAAAATAACCTACTTGGAGTTGAAAATAAAACGGGACTTCTTCCGAGCAGCGGTGGTGTCAGCCCTACTGTATCGATGTACCTTATTGACACTGACCAAAAGCATTGAGAAAAAGCTAGACAGGAACTGTGCAAGAAAGTTACGAACTAAACTGAAAAAAATCCTGGAAGCAACATCCCATGAAATATTAGCTTTACGGCTACTTACCTCCCATCTCAAAAACTATCCAAGTAAAACGAACAAGGCATGCAGGCCACTACTGGAGAAAGAAGGACAAATTCATAAATGGGGTTCTCTCATGAACTTCATATGGTCGTGCCAATGTTGGCTGAGCAGCAAGAAATTATTTACGTCAGCTCTGTGAAGACACTGGATGCAGTTTGGAAGAACTGCTGTGAGCGAAGAATGATGGGGAGAGAGAGAGAGAGAGAGAGAGAGAGAGAGAGAGAGAGAGTCAGGGAAATCGGCGCTAATGGTGCGAATTGGTGCGGTTGATGCCGTTAAACAACTGGGCCGAGCCAAACTTCGATCAGAACGTCTTTACTTATTTTATACAATTTGTTTTTTCGTTTTTATACGATTGCTTTTAGAGAAGCTCAGTTGGGTGTGGCTGTAGAATACATCTACTGTATTTCTGCAGGGAGGTAAGACCTCCACCCACTACGAGCGTCCTCGATATGACATCTGATGGCAAGGCTCCAGTACTGGAAATAGGGCGAATGAGGAGTACCCCTACATTTTCATTGCTCCCAGGTCGACCAACCTGGTGTGGTACCACTTGATAGGGTCCTATCTATGGATCAAATGGAACAAACTCTTTGTGCAAACTAATGACTGATATTATATTAACTGTGTGCAAAATAGAGCCCATATTCGCTTTATGAATATTATCTACAAAATATGGTTAGAGATCATAAATATATTTAGTATATATGTATAAATACGATTTGACATTAAATAACCTATAAAGGTTGATATGCCATAAAACAAAACCAAATGGTTTAATGGCGAGAAAATGAACGCAGAAGACTTGATCAGTTTTTGATTTTCATTCAATTCATGCGCCACCTGTTGAGTATTTTTGAATTGAATAATAATTGAGTTTTATGATCCTTTCCAGTGCTTCAATTCTTTTGTTGGAGTCATGTTTTCTTTCATCTAGATATGCTCAACAGTTGCTTTCACTGAGAAGATGAGAGAGGTATGGACTCTCTTCTTATCTTCCCGGTTATGGTTTAAATAGTATCCCAACCGTTCTTCTACGGAAATAATTTTGGCATTTCATAATCCACAAAGTTTGATATGCCTTTAAACAAAGAAAGCAAATCAACCGTTACTTGAGGTCTGAAAAGACTGTTTTTTTAACTGTGTGTATTTATCCAAAACCTTCGTCAAGGACAATGTAACAAAGGGTCCATTTTTAAGCGGAGCAAATCTAGTTTGAATCGTGTTTCCCTTCTCCTAACTCAGTCGGCCCAATTATTTAGGTATTTATCAAGCTTTTTGGTTTGTCGTAGCACAAGGTCGAGTAAATGGGGCACTCAGTGAGACTCGAACTCACTCGTTAAGTTTAGCTATTCAAGGTTGTTAACCATTAATACACCATTCGCTCGAGGCGCCCGGCACTTCTATTTAGTAATTTACTAAGCTTTTTGCTTAGATATAGCACAAAGTTGAATGAATGGGGCACCCAGTGAGACTTGAACTCACTCGGGAAGTAAGCTAGTCGAGCTTACTAACCATTTCACCATTTGAGGCACCTGGCACTACTATTTAGTAATTTCCTTAGCTGTTTGGTTAGATGTAGCACAAGGTCGAATGAATGGGGCACCCAGTGAGACTCGAACTTACTGGTGAAGTATTGCTAGTCTAGCTTGCTAACCATCACACCATTTAAGGCGTCCGGCTCTACTATTTAGTAATTTCCGAAGCTTTTTGATTAGAAGTAGCACAAGGTCGAATGAATGGGGCCCGCAATGAAACTTGAACTCATTCGTGAGGTTTAACTAATCTAGCTTGTTAACCATTACATCATCTGGCCCTACTATTTACCCATAGCTGAGAGGAGAATAGTTAGATTTATACTTTTCCGAAGGATATCAGCGCCATGTTAATTACTAACAACCTTGTTCAGGATTTTATCTGCCTTCTAACTGGAGACGGACTTGCACATAAAGGTTTTATTGGTTGTTAATGTCATATAACATTAGGTTATTCCATGATATGTTTCTCTGCATGGCTTCGAAAGAATTATACCATTAACCAAACTATTTGGCATAGTTTGTTTAAAGTATATTCTAAGGAATCAGAAACACAGCCATTAGAGAAAAAATATTTTTTGCATCTCTTCTATTATTATCTTTTACTGCTAAGCAAATATTTTTTGCCGGAAGTTTTAATTGAAAACATGAAAAAAAAAGCGCTTAGATGCATTGTAGCAGGTAGTCGTGGTTTAATAGTTATCGTTCTTGAAACTAGAATCGGTGACCTCCTGGTTGCATCCTGGACGAGGCTGTTAACATTTCACTTAGCATTAGTATAACTGGCAACAGTTTGAATCCAAATATTCTTCCTTCATCTATGGATAGATAGTCGGGCAGACTAGGCTTTCTGGCATTGATATGGCAACCAGTCTAGGAGAAGGAAAACTCTGAAACCAAACCTGTTAAACTCCGCTTAAATGACCTTGTGTCACATCCTGCCCAAGAGGAGGGGTTAGTAAATACAAACATTCATTCACAGTTCTCAATACAACCAACCAGCCAACCAACCAATGGCAAATCTTGTTTTTTTTGGCATATAGAACTTGTATGTGAGTAATTGGTAAGGTTAGTTATTTTGTGTAATTGTGGGAAATCGTCCTCGGGTCATGCACTTCACAGGGTGGAGAGGCAGAGAAAAGCATTATTACATGTTGCTTTGACAGCAGGAATTTGAATGGAATAATTGTTTTGATTGTCCATCGCTTAAGAAACGAAATCGACGGTAGATTTGACCCTGAAAGCAGGGCTTGTGAATCATCATTCCAGGTGGTAAAGTACAGTTATCAGCTGGAAACGAAAATCTAATATAACATTTCTTTTTCGAACTTCAAAGCCATGAAAAAGGTTTTTTTTATTATAATTTTCTTTAAAACATTTTCTGATGCAAATACACGTCAGCATAAAAGTAGTAGGAATTCCAAATTTGGGGAAGACCACCCCTTTTGAGTGAAGATTGAGGGGAATCGAATATCGAAGAGGCGGAATTAATTATTGAAATCCAAATTAGGAGAAAATTGGTATTGTCAATAACTTCGCCACTGTTCCCCCTCACTGAGAGAAACTGTATTGATACGATACTCAAGGAGGCCAGTAGAAGGCAGCTAAGACTCCACCTCATTCTGGGCTCTGGCCTTACGCCAGACCTCTCAGACTGGAGAGGCAGAGAAAAGCCATTTTACATGATTGGACATGATGTAGTCTTACTGATAGATAATCTTATAAAGAAGCGAAGAACGGCTGAGATAATACGTTACTTCAGGATGACCTTGTGCCAGATTTGTGAAAGTAGACAATTCCATTTTTATACACACTACACGTAGGCAAACGCCCCCTATATATATATATATATATATATATATATATATAAAATTTGGTTGGTTGGTTGGATTATGTTGGGGCTTATGGCATATTAACCATTGTAAGTTATTTAATGCCAAATCTTGTTGATACATATATATTAAATATATAGGATTTGTAAACATATTTTGTTGATAACATTTTAAAATGAACCTGACCTCATTTTTTGCTCACAGTTAAATGGTTTCAAGTATTCCTATATAACAGTATCAATTTAGCATCAGTCGTTTGTTTGCACACTAATTTTGCTATTGTGCAGACAGACTTTTGGTATATTCCACAGATTCAGCCAACTGGGCTTTATGGGTTTGTATATGTGTGTAGTTGTGTGTGGAAAATCAATTGTTAATTTTTGTGCAATCAAACTCAAGACTCAGAGTTTCATGTTGTCGATTCTCTGGGTAGGTAGTTTTCAGTAAATGTTGTTAAGACGGGTGTGAACACTAGCCCATCTGCAGATCGGCAACGTGGAACTCCGAGTCGTTAGTGTTTATACTGCTTTATTTTCCTCCGATTTTCTATCTATCTATCTCTATACACTGACATCTCTCTCTCTCTCTCTCTCTCTCTCTCTCTCTCGCTTTCTCTCTATCTATTTATCTATAATTCCATAATAGTCTATACACTCAGATAAGCACACTCATCTATCTATCTATCTATCTATCTATCTATCTATCTATCTATCTATCTCCACACAGATATATTATCTCTCTCTATATATATATTTATATACATGTATACATATACATATATATATATCAATCTATCTATCAATAATTCTATTATAATCCACATCCACAGGCACACATCTATCTATCAATCTATCTATCTCCAAACTCAGACACATTTCTCTCTCGCTCTTTCTCTCTCTCTCTCTTGCTTTTTATCTATCTATCTGTCTATTTCAATACAGACATATTCTCTCTCTCTGTCTCTGTCTCTGTCTCTCTCTGTCTCTCTCAATAATTCTATTATAATCCACATCCACAGGCACACATCTATCTATCTATCTATCAATCTCCAAACTCAGACACATTTCTCTCTCGCTCTTTCTCTCTCTCTCTCTTGCTTTTTATCTATCTATCTGTCTATTTCAATACAGACATATTCTCTCTCTCTCTGTCTCTGTCTCTCTCAATAATTCTATTATAATCCACATCCACAGGCACATATCTATCTATCTATCTATCTATCTATCTATCTATCTATCTGTCTTATCCTCTCCACACACAGACACATCTCTCTCTCACTCTTTCTCTCCCTCTCTCTCTCTTGCTATCTATCTATCTATCTTGTTCATCGTCATCTGACTAGCTTCTAGGTATTCCCCATGAACTCATTTCTTCTGATCACGAATTTCGTTCAAAGCGATTTTGTAGTTTTCATATTTCTGAATGGACTCCACTCTTTCCTTGAAGGTCGAAATGCAGTCGGTAAAGTATAACGAAAGGCTGAGTTAAGCAGGTTCCCTCAAGTTCAAGACAAATCACATTTTAGGATCTTTGAATTTTTTGAAAGAATAAATCCCATCAATTATAAATTCCATGTTTCATTTATAGAATGAAAAAGAAAATATAACAAAAGAGGAACACGGATCTAATTTGTTATGTATAAAATATCTTGCTGTAATTTCGATGTTTTTTTTTCATCATCCCTGGAATACTGTTTTTATATTATTACACACAGCTTAGCAAAAAAAAGTGTTCACTGATGTTCTCGAACTAATGTCGTCTCTAGCTTTGTTGCTGTTATAGCCACAATCCACCCTACTTCAAATGTCAGTTGCAGCTTTTTGTCTGGGACTGAGGGAAAATTATCAAAAGATGCAATCAGTAACTATTTACCTTGCAGCTGATGATGATTCTAAGCGCTCCTAATACTTCTGAGTTTAATCTTTACCCAAATTTACTCCGTATTTTATCTAGTTTACTTTGGTTTATTTTTTTGACGGCATATAAACTCCTCATGGGTTAGTTAATTCTGAAAGTTGATTTATTTATAAATGTTTAAATATAATAATAACTATTTAAATTTTCGTGCCGCTAATACGAATATCCCTGATCCTCTCTCACCACTTCTCCCTATCGTTCATCGCCTCTGGCAGATCTTCAGGGCTACATCCCGTATCCTCACGTAGCTGCTATATGTATGTTCGAGCTGTTCGTCCTGCTTTTGCTCGGCCACTAATGAGTTTGTCCCTGCTTCTCCGGCAATGTCCTGCATGTCTGGTTCGTCTAACTTGGATAGTTTTCGTGATGGGAGGCAGATGGCCGCATAGTTGGTGCCTTATGGGGTGTTGCCGCCAGGACTTGTTCAATATTGCTCGCAGCATTCTTGTGTAATTGCCGTCTAGCTTCTTCTCCATCCGTTTAGTTAGCGTCCAAGTTGTGCATCCATACAGCAGTATCGACACGACCGCTGCCTGGAAGAAAATCTGGTCTGAAATCAGATATACCTAATATATATAATAAACTGGCTTTGGCATTAGATAACCTAAATAGTTGTTATCATTAAGGGTTTTTAGACTATTGTCTTCATCTTTATTGTTATTGTTATTTTCACAAGGTTTCGACCGACATGTGGTACTATAGCTTCGCGATACCTAGTTGGCCGCTGGTCTCGTGATGACCATATGTGTCGACTGGTCTTCCTCGGTTTCTTTCCACGCCAACGTTGCTTTAAGATCTGAGGAAAGAGAAGATGGATGTGGTCCAGTCGATGAAGGTTGGAATTCGTGTTGGAGAGAAGAAAAGTTGTCAAGCAAATAAAGAAAAATGACGAAAAAGCGTTTGTTATAAACAGTAACAAACGTTTATTTACACAGTTGTACAAATATTTTTCATCAAACACCGCGAACTGGGGGCGAAAGTAGTTGACTGGCAGAGTCTTAATTGCAATTAGGCCGTGTCAAAATGGCGAATGCAATGGCAACGGATTTGGTTCTTTAAGCAGCGAATTCCTGAACCAACTCGATTTTTCGCTTTGGGTGTCCTCCATTTATGGGCCCGAATCCCGAATAATCAGTTTCTGATTGGTCAGCCAATGGGGACTGCCGACCAATGGCTATCATCGTAACAATCTCCCCAGTTTGCCTCCGATTGGTTTAGACAATCGGCCAATCAGCCACAGTCATAGGTAGGGGCTACAAGGAGCAGTCCTGTGGTTGGTTGACCAATGATTTAGTGATTCAAGGCCTTGTGCCAAACTTGGTGACACCAACCTAAATTGTCCACCATCTTAGAAATACATTTTTTTGTTTATGTTTTGAAATCCGATGAGTCTTTTGACAGGTCTTGCAGGTGTGCGAATGTTTATTTTTGGGGGGACAGATTTATAGGTCAACAAGTTCTGATCGGATCTCAAACTTTTTTGTACTTAATGATTTGGTGTTTATTTTATACACGATTCTCAAAAAAATACTTGGACACCCAAAATGAATCTATTTTTGATAAAATATTGATTATCATGATTTGATTAGATTAATCCTCTCATTCAATAAAATTAACTAATTTCATTTAATTAATTTCGCCAGCCAACTCCTTGACACTTAAATGAAAGTCTCATACTCCGGCCTTCTTCATGTGTTTGTCGAACACGGCAACGTACACGGAACTTCGAACTACGTCCTTTATTGAATCCATGGGGTTCGCCCGTTCTGATTCCGTTAGCCATAACCGGGTACAAGTGTTAAGTATTCCTGTACTGTTACTCGCCTGCCGTCAAGATTGAAACCTCTAGATAAATGTCTCCTTAGAAGATTAGGGAACCAACGCCTATATCTGTTACGCTATGTGTCCTGCTGGACAATTTAGAGTGAATTTTTTGGACTTATAAATTTAATGTTCTTACTTGACTAGGATTACTACTATTATGTATGATTTTTTTTTTTACCTATGCTCATATTCAGATTTTATTTTTCCGTTTTTTTCTTTCATCTATCCTTTTTAATTATCGGTTCCCATATTGTATTCAACTGTATACTTGGTCTACGCAGCAGGTCATTGTAGCCCAACATATGTGCTGATTCCTTTAGGCGTCTAATCTTCCAATGTTCAGCCCTATCAATTATTTCAATTTCATCCCATAAGGGCAGATGGTTTCCCTTTTCCTTCCATATATGATACGCCATATAGTCAGGAATACTTAATTATTGGTTCCCATATTGTATTCAACTCTATACTTGGTCTACTCAGCAGGTCATTGTAGCCCAACATATGTGCTGATTCTTTAAGGCGTCTAATCCTCCAATGTTCAGGCCTATCAATTATTTCAATTTCATCCCATAAGGGCAGATGGTTTCCCTTTTCCTTCCATATATGATACGCCATATAGTCAGGAATACTTAATTATTGGTTCCCATATTGTATTCAACTCTATACTTGGTCTACTCAGCAGGTCATTGTAGCCCAACATATGTGCTGATTCTTTAAGGCGTCTAATCCTCCAATGTTCAGTCCTATCAATTATTTCAATTTCATCCCATAAGGGCAGATGGTTTCCCTTTTCCTTCCATATATGATCAGCCATACCGGACTTTTCAATCTCACCTCGCACTACTGCCTTCTGATGTTCTTCTAGCCTTACTTTTAGTGGGCGACCTGTCTCACCTTTGTATATTTTACTACAACTGCAAGGGATGAAGTAAACACAGTTCTTGATCATGTTAAATTTCGTTGGTGGCTTGACCCTGAAGAGAAATTTAGACAACTATAATGATTGATATGCCATAAAACTAAACTAAACCAAGCATTTTTCATAGGCAGTTAAGTATTAAGGCTAATGATCTTCAAAGTGATCGATTAAATTCCTCTCTACTAGCACGACGGTAAAACACGACTTGTTGGTACTTGGTTACATGGTACAGGTAGTATTCGCCAAATATCTGATCTTGATATAGGTACAAATAAACTATATAAAGGGGTTTTCTTTCTTTCTTTCTTTCTTTCTTTCTTTCTTTCTTTCTTTCGTTTTATATTCTCCTTTCTTTCTTTCTTTCTTTCTTTTTATATTATCCTTTCTTTCTTTCCTCCTTTCTTTCTTTCTTTTTATATTCTTCTTTCTTTCTTTCTTTCTTTTTATTTTCTTTCTTTCTTTCTTTCGTTTTGTACTCTCCTCTCTTTCTTTCTTTCTTTCTTTCTTTCTTTTTATATTCTTCTTTCTTTCTTTCTTTCTTTCTTTCTTTCTTTCTTTCTTTCTTTCGTTTTGTACTCTCCTCTCTTTCTTTCTTTCTTTCTTTCTTTCTATATTCTTCCTTCTTTGTTTCTTTGTTTCTTATAAACGCATGCAACCCCCCACACACCAGTCGAAGCAGTTTACACGGTCCCAGTTGCATTTAAAAATAATATCTGACATTACTGTCAATACATACATCTTAAGGGTCTCCGTGGCGTAGGGGCTAACGTGCAGGGCTGATACATCGCACTAAGTGAGTTGCTCCATTGCGTTGAATAGTAACGTTAATTGTATGAAAACAAATCACAAATATTAAATAGAATTATTTGTGTTAGATAAGAATATTTAAAACCATTTAACCGTAGGCAAAAAAATGATTAATATTAAATAGAATTATTAACATTAGATAAGAATACTTGAAACCATTTAACTGTGTGCGAAGTATGACTAATATTAAATAGAATTATTAGTATGAGACCGAAATAATCGGAGCCATCTAACTCTGCGCAGACTAAGGATTAAGATTCATTATAATTATTAGTGTTAGATAGCAATACTTGAAACCATTTAGCTATGTGCCAAAAAAAAAAAAAAAAAAAAAGAAAAGATTAATATTAAATAGGATTATTAGTGTTAAGAATATTTGTAACCATTTAACTGTGTACAAACGACTGAGTAATAATAAAAAGAATTATTAGTGTTTGATAGCAATAGTGCCAAAAAATCTTTGCGTTGTTTAAAAATAAAGTTACCTACAAACTATCCCCTTAATGTAAACAAAAGAAAGCTACATAATGCCTTATAATTCCCGAGCTGACGTGGTTCGCTTGCCAGTTGAGCTTTATGATACTAAGTCTAACGTAAAGTTGGGCGTGTCTCGATCTCAGCTTCAAGCGTCCTACATGTCTGGCCATACTGAAGAGTTGTGATACAACGAAACAGTCCGTTCGTGGATGACAATATATATATATATATATATATAGTATGAGCCGACTGTATCGCTGAAGAGACGTAAGACCCCCCCTCGCAACCAGTGGCCTGAATAGGACATCTGATGATGAAGCTTTAGTCTTGGAACATTGGAGAATGCGGAGCACCCCTTCATTGCCATTGCTCCCAGGTCCACTCTGGCCCGGCGTGGTAGCACCTGATAGGACACTATCTATTGATTAAATAGAACTAACAGCGTACTTATGCTAAACTGAGTGTTTGAGTAAACTGAATAGCTTGGAATAGAAATGTTTTTGACAATTAAACTGTACTTACTTTTAAACTGTGTGCTTATGCTAAACTGAAACCTTTCGTACATTTAAACAGCATGCTTATGCTAAACTGAATTATTTGAAAAAGAACCGTTTCTTGACAGTGAAACTGTATTTACACTAAACTGAATTGTTATATATCGAAATGTTTTGGCTTTTAACTGTATGTAAACAAAATCTGTACTTACGCTAAACTGAATTAGTTGAATTAAAACTGTTTGAATGAACTGAATAGTTTGAAATAGAAATGTTTTTGACAGTTAAACTGTGTACTCATGCTAAAACGAATTTTTTGAAATAGAACTTATTATTTGTATAAAAATGGACTTAGCATTAAATAACCTAAAAAGGTTGATATGCCATAAAACCCAACCAGCCATCTAATTAAAAAAGAAAATGTAGAATTATACATATTAAATAGCAATACTGAAAACTGTGTTCCTAAATTGAATTATTGGTTTTATATAGCAATACTTGAAAACATTTGATTGTGTGCAAATAAGTTAATCGTGTTGAATATAATAATTAATGTTAAATAGCAATACTTGTAACCACTTCACTGTCTGCAAACAAATGATTAACATTGAATAGAATTATTAGTTCGAGATAGCAATAATTAACTGTGTACAAACAACAGCAATACAAGTGTGCAAACCAATTAGTTCTAACTCATTTAAAAATGAAATTAACTACAAACAATGTGTGCAAATAAATGACTGATGTTAAATTGTGACTTATAAAGCAATATTTGAAACAATTTTACACTGAGCAAACAAATGATTAATAGTAAGTAGAAATTCTTGGAAACTTTTACCTGTCTTAAAAAATGGTATCTACAAAATGTGTTTATAAATCATATGTACTTAATACCCATGTATAAATAGGATTTGGCATTAAATAACCTATAATGTTTGATATGCTATAAAACCCAACCAAGCCCAGTCCTATATATTTAATATATATGTATAAAGAGTATTTGGCATAAATAACCTACAATGGTTGATATGCCATAAAACCAAGCCAAACCAAATAAAATCATATATATTAAACATATATGTATAAACAGGATTTGGCATGAAATAACGTACAATGTTTGATATGCTATAAACCCCTGCCAAGCCAAATCCAATATATTTGATATATATGTATAAAGAAGATTTGGCATTAAACAACCAACAATGGTTGATATGGCATAAAACCAAACCAAACCAAACCAAATCATATATATCTAATATGTATATAGAGTATTTGGCATTAAATAACCTTTAATGGTTGATATGCCATAAAACCTAACCAAAACAAATCACATAAATTTAATACATTTATATAAAGCGTATTTGGCATTAAATAACCTTCAATGGTTGACATGCCATAAAACCCAATCCAACAAACCAATATAAATCAAGGTTTGTCATTAGATAATCCACAAAGTTTGATATGCCATAAAACACCTATCGTTATTGTTGTAGATAGTGAGAACTTTATAAAGGAGCCTTCTTTCTTGCTGTCTTTCTTTCTTTCTTTCTTTCTTTCTTTCTTTTACAAATGCATCGCACCCCCCTAAAAATAAATAAATGAATAAATAAATAAATGAATCAAAATGAAATTGCCTTAAAGAAAAATAGTCAAATATCATTTTTACTAGTAGTGAGTTCAAACTGATAGGAGTTGTCCTTCAGTTGTGGTCCTGTACTAGACGAACCTTTGCTTAATACCCAGAGGCGCTTATACACGTGCTAATATTCGCAAGCGGCCATTAAAACTGTCAACTTAAAAGCCTTCCTGGTGCTATTTTTTAAACGTTGAATTCTTTGGTTTTGTTTCTTTGTTTTTAAATTTTTTTTAAAAAATTTAAACCGTTATAGAAACGAAAGCACCTGCATAAACAATTTCTTTGTTTCTCTCATTAATTCGCTGTGTGTATTCTAAATGATGTAAAATTGTTTATTATATTTATTTAACCGGGCTATTGGTCTAACGCGTAAAGTGTTCGCTAATGGTCCGAGAGACCGGGGTTCAATTCCACGTCGAGTCATACCAAAAACTCAAAAAATGGTACTTGATGGCACCTTACTCAGTACTATAAGGTAAGGGCAAAGTGGAGCAATCCTGAGAATGTAGTAGCGCCCTCCCCGACATTTCCGTGTAGTAGCTATTAAAAAATGGGACCTTCAGATCAACCTTGACTATGGTCACCTACTTTACTTGTATTTATTTATTTTTCTGCGAGCAATCTTGAACAAGTCCTGGCGGCAACACCCCACAAGACACCAACTGTACGGCCACCTGCCTCCTATCACGAAAACTATCCAAGTTAGACGAACCAGACATACAAGACACTGCTGGAGAAGCAGGGACGAACTCATAAGTGATGTACTTTTATGGACCCCCACATATGGCCGAACAAAAGCAGGACGACCAGCACGAACATACATTCAACAACTATGTGAGGATACGGGATGTAGTTCAGAAGACCTGCCGGAGGTGATGAATGATAGGGAAAAGTGGCGAGAGAGGGTCAGGGATATCCGTGCTACCAGCAAAACATGATGATGATGATGATGATGATAAAACTCGCGATCGTTTCTTGATTTTTTTTTGTTTTTGTTTCTCTTTTTGATCTCCTGGAGTTCGCCTCATCAACAAATTTACTCCGTTTATTAAAATCAGCAAACGTTTTCTACTGGGGTGTCATCATGATAGTAACCAAAAAGACAATACAGGTATTTTCTTCGTGGTATCCAGTAATAACACGGCTTGTACAGTTTTCGTAGGCCACCACAGTCACCGCCTTTTAAGAACATCCTCAATAATATCTTCACAGCCAGTGTGACTGCCACTAGGAACTTTGCTACCATTATCTCCACGAAGATCATCATTTGATTGTTCCAAACACAATCTCCGCTGCCACCACCAGCTCCACCACCAACACCACCACCACCACAAACAACAACAACAAAACCATTGTCATCACGACCATACACCACCAAGAAGATTCCATTATCAAGACCAGGACGACGACGACCGCCACCATCACTAGAAATATTGCAACTGCTATCTCCACCACCACCACCCAAAACATCGCAACCAATATCTTCTCGACAATCTCCACGACGACGATGACGACCACCACCACCACCAAAAACATCGCAATCACTACTTCCACCACAAAGCCCACCACGAATTCCACCACCACCACCACCACATCATTCATAATTCACCACCACCACCAGCAAAAACATCGCAACCAATATCTACACCAATTCCTCTAACCACCACCACCACCACCACCAGAAACATCGCATCGACTATCTGTACCACAAAATCCACCACCGCCACCACATCATTCATCAATCACCACCACCACCATCAACATCGCAATCAATATGTACACCAATTCCTCTAACCACCACCACCTCCACAACCTCCACCACCACCAACAGAAACATCGCATCGACTATCGCCTCCACAAAATCCACCATCACCAACAAAAGTATCGTTAACACTATCTCCATCACGACCACATCGACCACCACCACCAACAATAACAACCACAAAGACATCACAACCACTATTTCCACCACCACCACCACCAACAACAACACATCCACCACCGCTAGCAATAGCATAAAAAAAGATTACATCCACTGTCTCCATCACACCACCACTCCGCAACCATCAGAAGTGGCAACAAAAACAACGCAACCGCATCCTTGAAATCGAAATAGCAGATTACGATCAGTGGCTTGCAGGATCTTGCGCATCACCAATGAAAATGCAGGGAGTGGAATTCTTGAAAATAAAGTTGGGCAGCTGAGAACTTACTTTCTCTAACGACGTTAATGTAGCTTGCTTTGTTTTATTTGCTTAACGGCATATTTAACGGCTATTTAAAACCAAAGTTTAATTATGACATCATTTGCTTTGATTTATTTATTTAACGGCATTTCAACTCTTTATGGGCTATTGAAAACCAAAGTTTAATTATGACATCATTTGCTTTGGTTTATTTATTCAACGGCATCTCAACTCTTTATGGGCTATTGAAAACCAAAGTTTAATTATGACATCATTTGCTTTGGTTTATTTATTCAACGGCATTTCAACTCTTTATGGGCTATTGGAAACCAAAGTTTAATACAAATAATTGACTGACTGTTGATTTGCTATGGCTTCATTTGCTTAGATTTATTCACTTAACGGCACATCAATTCCTAATGGGCTATTGAAAGCCAAAGTCTAATACAAATAATTTACTGACAGTTATCCATTTTCGAATTAAATGATTTATAGACAATCATGGTTTCGTTTTCTTTGATTTATTTACTTAACGGCATATCAACACCTTATGGGCTATTTAAAGCCCAAATCTAATACGCATAATTGACAGTAATCCATTTTCGAATTATCTGATTCATACACAATTATGGCGTCATTTTGTTTATTTTTGAACATGTCAACAGCTTATGGGTCATTTATTGCTATGTTTAAATTCATTGGTAAATGTTTGATTACAATTATAATATTTTTGACATTCCATCGAAATCGTTTTTTAAAAGTACTTTTTTTTTACAATCAAAATCATTTGTTTACAGTTAGATGGTGTCAAGCATTCCTATGTTGACAAATTCATCTACGGGGCAAGCAGCTTCTCATCTACGGAAAATGACATCAATACGCGACTAACGAAGGCGACAATAGCTGTCGATTGGTTATCGGTCATATAGAAATTAGACCTATCTGATAAAATAAATGGCAATCTTTTATCCAGCAGGATTTGTGTCCATTCTACTATATGGATGCACCACATGGACGCTGACGAAAAATATATAAAAAAAAGCCTGACAATAATTGCACAAGAATGCTACTAGCTACATTGAACAAATCCTGGAAGCAACATCCCACAAAACAGCAGCTGTATGGCCACTTACCACCTATCCAAATTAGACGAACAAGACATGCAGGACACTGCTGGAGAAGTAAGGGTCAATTCATAAGCGACGTTGTCCCATAGACCCCTTCACACAGACGAGCTCTGTATAGGATGTAGTCTAGAAGACCTGCCGGAAGCGAAGTGAGTGGCGAGAGAGAAAGAGAGAGTTTGGGAAATCCATGCTTGTGACACGCTGATCTATTCGACTTCTTTGCCCAGTCGGCTGGGATTGTGGAATACACAGACTGTTTCTCTGCTGAGACGTAAGACACTTCATAACGAGTGTCCTGATATGACACTAAATAATCTGATAGTGAGATTCTGTTAATCCTGGAGCCTTGGGGAAAGTGGAGTACCTCTTTATTGCCATCGCTCCAAGGTACACCTTGTCGCAGAGTGGGAGCACCTGATAAGGTCCTATCTATGGGTCAAAAACAAGTAAATTGTGTTCTTATGCTAAACTAAATTGTTTGAAATAGAACTGTTTTGACATTTAATCTGCGTTTTTATACTAAAATGAATTGCTTGAAATAGAACAGTTTTTGACATTGAATTTGTACTCACGCTATGCTGAATTGTTTGATTGGTTGTTGGTTGTTTGGGTTTTAGTGAATATCAAACTTTGTAGGTTATTTAACGCCAAATTCATTTTATGTAAATAATCAGTTCTATTTAAAACAATTCCGTTTAGCATGAGTACACAGTTTAATTGTCAAAATATTTCTATTTTAAACTATTCAGTTTGTTCAAACAGCTATATATAACAATTCAATTTAGTGTAAGTACAGTTTCAATGTCAAAAACTGTTCAATTTCCAACAATTCAGTTTAGCACAAACATGCAGTTTAAATGGAAGTAGAGTCAAATTGTAAAAAAACATTTCTATTTCGAACTATTCAATTTTGTCAAGCAGTTCTAATTCAGCTAATTCAGTTCAGTATAAGTACAGATTTTGTTTACACACAGGTTGAATTGTTTGAAATAGAACTGTTTCGACTTTTAATCGTGTGTAAACAAAAACTATACTTATACTAAATCGAATTGTTTGAATTAGAACTGTTTGAACCAAACTGAATTGTTTGATATAGAAATGTTTTTGACAATTAACCTGCGTATTATGCTAAACTAAGTTGTTTGAAATAGAACTGTTTATTTGTATAAAAATGGACTTAGCATTAAATAACCTAAAAAGGTTGATATGCCATAAAACCCAACCAGCCATCTAATTAAAAAAGAAAATTCATATTGAATAGCAATACTCAAAACTGTGTTCCTAAATTGAATTATTGTTTTTACATAGCAATACTTGAAAGCATTTGATTGTGTGCAAATAAGTTAATCGTGTTGAATATAATAATTAATGTTAAATAGCAATACTTGTAACCACTTCACTGTCTGCAAACAAATGATTAACATTGAATAGAATTATTAGTTCGAGATAGCAATAATTAACTGTGTACAAACAACAGCAATACAAGTGTGCAAACCAATTAGTTCTAACTCATTTAAAAATGAAATTAACTACAAACAATGTGTGCAAATAAATGACTGATGTTAAATTGTGACTTATAAAGCAATATTTGAAACAATTTTACACTGAGCAAACAAATGATTAATAGTAAGTAGAAATTCTTGGAAACTTTTAACTGTCTTAAAAATGGTATCTACAAAATGTGTTTATAAATCATATGTACTTAATACCCATGTATAAATAGGATTTGGCATTAAATAACCTATAATGTTTGATATGCTATAAAACCCAACCAAGCCAAGTCCTATATATCTAATATATATGTATAAAGAGTATTTGGCATTAAACAACCGACAATGGTTGATATGTCATAAAAGCAAACCAAACCAAACCAAACTAAATCATATATATCTAATATGTTTACTGAGTATTTGCCATTAAATAACCTTCAATGGTTGATATACCATAAAACCCAATCCAACTAACCAATATAAATCAAGATTCGTCATTAGATAATCCACAAAGTTGGATATGCCATAAAACACCAATCGTTATTGTTGAAGACAGTGAGAACTTTATAAAGGAGCCTTCCTACTTTCTGTCTGTCTGTCTTTGTTTGTTTGTTTGTTTGTTTCTTTTATAAATGCATAGCCCCCCCCCAAAAAAAATGATTAAATAAATGAATGAATCAAAATGAAAAAGCCTTAAAGAAAAATAGTCAAATATCAAGCAAACAATATTCGTCCTCTCAAAAATAGTTTAGAAATAGGGAACTGAGATCAGATTAACCAAATATGGTTCTATCGAAAAAGAAAGAAAAAATCAATTATATAAAATGCAAGGGAAGGAGTTTAGTAAGTTGGGTGGTTGGTGTTTTATGTCATATCAAACCTTATGGGTTATTTATGATATACTGTTCACACACTTACACACACACACACACACACACACACACACACACACACACACACACACACACACACACAAACCGACTCAGGATTAGGTACTCTGATGAGCCGCTTTGGCGAAACTATAGTAGGTTAGTTCCTGACTCACTAAGTAATTATCGTTACTATTTTGCTCTACTTAGTATTGAGCACTTTTTGCATTGTAGCTGAGCAGCCCGCACGGTGGCTTTTTTCTTTTGACCAACCAATTGCGTTTCTTTTGATTTTTTTCAATAAGCTTTCGATCATATGGAAATCAAACCTGACCGATAAAATGAAACGCAGTTTCTTCCAGGCTGCGGTCGTGTCGATACTGCTATATGGATACACTACTTGGACGCTGACTAAACGGTTGGAGAAGAGGCTAGACGGCAATTATACAAGAATGTTAAGAGTAATATTGAACAAGTCCTGGCAGCAACACCCCACAAGGCATCAACTATACGGTCACCTACCACGAAAACTATACAAGCTAGACAAACCAGACATGCCGGACACTGCTGGAGAAGCAAGGACGAGATCGTAAGTGATGTACTCCCGTGGACCCCCGTATATGGCCAATCAAAAGCAGGACGGCCAGCTCGAACACACATACAGCAGCTATGTGATGATACGGGATGTAACCCTGAAGACCTGCCAGAGGCGATGAATGATAGGGAGACGTGGAGAGAGAGGGTCAGGGATATCCGTGCTAACCGCACGACATGATATATATATATATATATATATATATATATATATATATAATTTGTGAGCGAATACTTTGTAGATAAATTTATTTCTAAACGATGGTTCGGTTTGGTTTCTTTGTTTAATGGCTTATCAACTCTTTTTAGGTTATCTAATGCCGAAGCCATTCTCCTAGAAGAACAGTAGTGGTACTATTTAACCCATAGCTGGGAGGATAAGGGGGTTCATACCTTTCCCAAGGGTATATGGCCGAAAGTGAACGTAACAACGCGATTGGAGTACGAACTCGCGTACTACGATTCCGCAGTCCAAGGACACCCCATTTCTAAACGAGTTAGAGCTCATTGTGTGGTTAAAAGATTTCAAGTATTGCTTTTAAACAATAATAATTATATTCAATATTAATAATTTGTTTCATCACAGTTTAATGGTTTCAACTATTGCAATCTAATACGAACAATGTTCACACAGCTGAATGATTTCTAATAACCAAAGACATGAATTGTTAATAAATGATTCAGCGGTTCTGTTTGACCCATAGATGGGCCGTAATTGGTATAACCATTCCAGGTCAGAATGAACCTGTGAGTAATATTGCACATTCCCCAAAGCTCAGGAACTGGAGCCTCACTCTCAGATGCAATTTAGAGTCATACCCAGAACACTCAACATTTTCTTTTGCTCAACGGGATTGACGGTCTTCTAGTACCTTTAAGATAAAAAGGGCAGGGTGTTTGGTTTAGTTTGGTTTTATGGCGTATCAAATATTGTTGGTTATTTAATGCCAAATCCTATTTACACATATATATTGAAGATATATGGTTTGGTTCAGTTGGGTTTTATGGCATATCAACCATTGTAGGTCATTTAATGCCAAATTCTTTTTATACATATATATTAAATATATATGATTTGGTTTGGTTGGGTTTTATAGCATACCAACCATAGTAGGTTATTTAATGCCAAGTCCTCTTCACACATATGTATTGAAGGTATATGATTTGGTTTAGTTGGGTTTTATGGCATATCAACCATTGTAGGTCATTTAATGCCAAATTCTTTTTATACATATATATTAAATATATGACTTCAAAATTCATTTCGAAGAAAACATTTTTAATCAAGTATGAACTCGTCCTTATTCTTTGCACCAGTTAAATAGTAAGTAAGTAAAGTTGCCGACCTTAGACGTGGGCGACCAGAAGACTCCCTTTTCAATAGCTACTACATCGAGGTGTAGGAGCGGGCGCTACTCCTTTCCTTGGATTGCTCCACTATACCCTCAATACGTACCTTATATTGCTAAGTGTTAAACAAGGAGGTATCAAGTACCATTTTTAAAGTCTTTAGTATGACGCGACCTGGGACTGAACCCCGGTCTCCCGGACCATTGACGAACACTCTACCCACTAAACCAATGAGCCGGTTATACAGTTAAATAGTTTCACTTAATTTCAAACAATCGAGTTTAGCATAAGTACAGTCTTTTGTTTACAAGTAGTTAGTCATTGGTTTAAATACATTTTTTGTTTACATACAGTTAAATGTAAAAACAGTTCTATTTCAGACAATTCAATTTAGCATGTCAACGAGTGAAATAGTTCCAAGTATTGTCATATATCACTGACAATTCAATTAAACATCATTCATTTGTTTTACACGTAGTTAAATGATCAAACAGTTCTATTTCAAACAATTCAGTTTAGCTTAAGTACAGATTTTTGTTCACACACAGTTAAATGTAAAAAACAGTTAATTTCAATCAATTCCTTTTCGCGTGAGTACACAGTTTAGTAGTATTTGACCCATAGATAGGACCCTTTCAGGTGCTACCACTCAGGGCCAGAGTAGACCTGGGAGTGATGGCAATGAATACGTACTCCGCATTCCCCAAAGCTGTAGCGATACTGAAGTCTTACCATCGGATAGTTTAGTGTCATATCTGGACGCTCATTTTTTAAAGCGGGGCTTACCCCTCTGATGAGATACAGTTGGTGTCTTCTACATCCCCTGCCTACTGGGTTAAAAACAATCTGCAGAAAATTGTTAGGACTTAATCATATTGGGGCAAAGCCTTGAAGAATTGCCGATTGATCAGATCAGGCCCTTCCGAACGCCTGCGTTGCCCAGTAATAGCTAAAGTGACATGTTGCTGGTTTATGATCACTTAGGCTGCCGGGTTACATACTGCTCTGTCACCAGGATCCTGTCCTGAAGCATTTTGGTTCGCCACCCGTGGCTAACAGGAAACCTCGTTGGGCGGGGAGTTGCCTCGTTGTAGAGGTGGGTTCGGCATATTCTTCTGCTCCCAGCAACAGACTAATTTAACAAAACCATAAAAAGAGTTCAGTTGCTGGGATTATTTCTTTGATAGCCTCCGGCAAATTTAGCTTTTAGCGCCATAGTGGAGCCTCAGACGTAAAAAGAATGGTTTGGTTAGGTTTGGTTCTATGACATATCAACCATTGTAGGTTATTTGATACCAAATCCATTTTTACACAGATAAACAGTTCTATTCCAAACAATTCAGTTTAGCATAAGAACCCAGTTTACTTCTATTTGACCCAAAGATTGGACCCTATCAGATGCTACCATTCGGGACCAGAGTGGACCTGGGTGCGTTCCCCCAAAGCTCCAACATTACTGAAGCTTCAATATCAGATTATTTGGTGCCATATCTCGGACACCCGTTGGGGGAGTCTTACCTCTCTGCAGAGATGCAGTTGGGGCCACGTTAAAAGAAGTTTTACTGTATGTTTGTCACATTCCTTTACTATTCTTGTCGCCCGAACGACCCTTTGTGAACCACGCATATATTGGGGTTGGTTATCAGTTATCGGTAAATGTTGTTGCCAAGGAGGATATTTTTTTGTTTTTATGGCACAAGGATGTATGAATAGGATACCCAAAGAGACTCAAACACATTCGATATAAGTTTGCTCGCTAGCTTGCAAACCATTACACCACCCAAGGTGACCTGCCAGGGAGGATATTTAGTCACTTGCCAGCTCCCAAAAAGTGTAATATTAGAATAAAGGCATGTCAACAGCATGGTTTCCCTTAACTCTCACTAGCCACCCGTCCCTATCAGCCATTGCTCTCAGTCAGTCCTTTGAACGGTATTCAGCGTCTGCTCAGAGCTAATGAATATTAGTATTTGCTAGTTGGCCAACAGTGGGCAGAGCATGTGTACAGTGTGCGGAAGCAAAGCATGGAATAATTTCTAAGACGCTTAGTCCAATTTTTGAAAAAACAAACAAAACAAAAACAAAAAAAAGCAAACCTAAAAAAATAAATCCCCCCCAAAAAACATGAAAAACGTAAATTTTCATGACCAGCTCCATTACTCAAGCGCCTTTTTTATTTAAATTCAGCCCAATATGAGTGAGTTAGAGAAACGACAAAGAATCTATGATTTGCTTGACGCCGAAATCAAACCAAATTAATTTTTCAAAATAATTATGCTTTCTTAATGGCATCCATCAGGTTCAAACGCTAATCTCCTTGATTACATTATCACAGTCGTTTTAGAAAGCAAAAACAAATACAACTGCCTATCCAAATATTGGTTCGCTAAAGATTGCTATTGAGGAGGAATAAAATAAATTGTCTGAAGAATTTATTTTGAAGGCATGCAAATCACTTTAAAGGTGTGTTGATACAAGAATTGAAAAATAACAGACATATTCAGTGAATTTGCTGTTTTGTGTTTATCTTCTTATTTTGTTGTTTATTTTTTAAAATCAAAATGAATCTTGTTTTATAATCATCATCATCATGTCGCGCTGGTAGCACGGATATCCCTGACCCTCTCTCGCCACTCCTCCCTATCGTTCATCGCCCTAGGTAGGTCTTCAGGACAACATCCCGTATCCTCACCTAGCTGCTGAATGTATGTTCGTGCTGGTCATCCTGCTTTTGCACGGCCATGTGTGGGGGTCCATAAGAGTACATCTCTTATGAGTTCGTCCCTGCTTCTCCAGCAGTGTCCTGCATGTCTGGTTCGTCTAACTTGGATAGTTTTCGTGATAGGAGGTAGGTGGCCGTACAGTTGGTGTCTTATGGGGTGTTGCCGCCAGGACTTGTTCAAGATTGCACGCAGCATTCTTGTGTAATTGCCGTCTAGCTTCTTCTCCAGCCGTTTTGTTAGAGTCCATGTAGTGCACCCATATAGCAGTATCGATGTGACCGCTGCCTGGAAGAAACTGCGTTTCTTTTTATCGGTTAGGTCTGATTTCCATATAATCGATAGCCTATTGATAGCTGTCCATGCTTTCGTTAACCTCGTGTCGATGTCCTTTTCGGTTGATTCGACGCTGTTTCCTAGGTAAGTGAATTTGTCTACTAGTTTAAGAGGGGTTCCGTCTAGAGTGGAGATGTCCCCCGTTTGATTATAGCACATATATTCAATTTTGTGGAATTAATCTATATATATAAATATATATATATATTGAGAATTTTAGCCATATATCAGATGACTAGTGGTTCTGTTGAGTTCGCGATGTAACAAAGGTCCATAGTGATATTTATGCTTCTGTCTAAGAGGGTGGCAGATATCCTTG
This sequence comes from Sepioteuthis lessoniana, assembly GCA_963585895.1. Lineage (NCBI taxonomy): Eukaryota > Metazoa > Mollusca > Cephalopoda > Myopsida > Loliginidae > Sepioteuthis > Sepioteuthis lessoniana. The sequence continues at coordinate 122,780 of CAUZXS010006417.1, forward strand.
TAACATTTAACATATAATTGATTGAAGAATAATGCCCCGTGAAAACGAAGATATCTACAAAACTGTCATTGTTTGAAATTGGATAGAAATTACCTTTGTAACTTTAAGAGCAATATAAGTATAACAATAAAATATACATTATATATATATATATATATATATATATATATATATATATATATATATATATACTGGGTGAGATGGGGAAATTGTTGCCATATAAAACTATTCATTTCTTGCATACACTTTCTTGGTTTCAGGTTGTGTATACTGTGCAGCGTACTAGAGTCGGCTGGACATTGAGAAAAAAAACAAACAAAAAACAACACCATGACAAAATTCCTTTCCCTGAAATTTGGAAACGACATACTGTGCTCGTTATTAAAAACGGAAGCACCTATACGAAGATTTCACAGTGTTTGGTTATCAATCTGAGGATAGAGCAGAGAATTCAAAAAGACTTGGATGAGTCCTATGCTAATGACGATGATACAACAGCTCGGAAGCTTCAAATGATCGTTTTGATAAAAAAAACACCGGAATTTGTTAGTGTAATCCAGGCTTCGATTGGCAAAAATCCCAGTCAGTCAATAATCATTATAGCCAGAGACTTGAGATGTGTCAGGGTTTATTATCAGGTAGTTAGTGCATGAAAAACATTCAGTATGTGAAAGGACCAATTTTTTTGATCAAAAACCATGAAAGACAAGAAAAAAGACCGCGCCGCCAAACTATTTAACAAACTCAAGCATTCCCTTCAACAGAATATATTTTAGTTTTTCTTAAATGAGAAAATTTCTGCCTGGATCAGACAGTGAACTCAGAGCCATAGTTGGCCCGCTCTGCTCCCATAATACGTATCGATAATGATGAAAACCAAATAGCCAGTTCGCATCATTATTTTTCGGGTGGTCAATTACAATGATGACGTTATGGCTCCATTCCTCTTCCCACGTACGAGGTGCATACGATAAGTTTCCAGACTTTTTTCGTATGGGCATTTAGAATTGTCGAAGACTCTTGAAAATTCAGTAGGTTATTGCTATACATCTTATGAGATGACTAATTTTTTATGATTTCAGTTTGAAATGAACAGCTACAGCAGCAATTGGAATACACCCTACTAAAGCCTAATTGTCACAGCTGGTGAATTTCAAAAATGCAATCTGGTCGGGAGGACATTTTAGAATTACGATATGCAATAAAAATCTGTTTTAAACTTGGAAAAAAATGCTGCCACAGAAACGTATGGAATGCTTCAGACTGCTTTTGGACCATCTTGCATGAACCGAGCATCAGTTTTTGAGTGGCATAAGAGATTCAAGGAAGGCAGGGAGTCTGTGAGGGATGATGAGAGGTGTGGGAAGAGTAAAGAAGTCAATATACCAGAGTTGATTGGCCAAAGGGTTAGGGTTAGGGTTACTATGTTGAGGTTTTAAGGGAGTTCAGCAAGAGATTCCGTCAGAAGAGGTCAGCACTCTTCAAATCGGCTCAGTAGCATTTCCACGAAGACAATACACTTGAGAAGATGAAATAGGCCGTAACGAAGGTCATTAACATGCTCACACAAGAGGACTTCCATGGGGCCTTCCAGAAGTTGTTGGAATAGTACAACAAGTGCATTGCAACTGGAGGAGATTACTTCGAAGGGGACTAGAGTTTCATGTGTGTACTATCAATAAAAGTGTCCATACGAAAAAAGTCTGGAAAATTATCGTATGCACCTTGTAGCCTCAAACTCAACTTGAAACCCAACCGGACTTTACGCTCTGCGTCACAAGCAGAGGACCCAGTCATGGCTGTGAGAAAATCACTGTAACCACGTCCCCTCTAACATCTGGCCGCCTGACTCCCCATATTGTAATCCACTTGATAATTAAGTGTGCAGCGTGGTTGAGCAATAGAGCAACAAAACTCTCTGAGCAACCCGAAAAATAAACTGAAAGCAAGGATAACTGTAGCATTTACTAAATTAAGCAAGGAGACAAAGAGGTTTGACGGTGAGTGCAAAGTTGTTTAAAGGTCGAGGTTGAAGCCAATATCATTTTTTGATTAATTCAATCCATAGTATCTCAAAATATTCTAATGTAAGCAAAAAAGTTAAGTAAGCGACTAATGTCGCTTACTTAACCGAGCCGAAGGCTCCCTTTTTGATAGCTACTACACCAAGGTGTAGGGAATGGCGCTACTCCTTTCCCTGGATTGCTTCACTTTATCCTTGATCCTTACCTTATAATGCTGAGTGGTAAGCAAGGAGGGATCAAGTACCATTTTTGAGTCTTTGGTATAACTCGACCTGGGATTGAACCCCAGTCTCCCGGACCATTGACGAACACTCTAACCATTATACATCTAATAAAGTGATTGGTTTGGTTTTATTGGATATCAACCATTGTTGGTTCTTACATATATATTAAATATGATTTGTAAACACATTTTGTACATTAACACAGTTAAATGATCAAACAGTTCTGTTTCTAACAATTCAGTTTAGCATATGATAACCAAGTTAAATGGTCACTAACAATTCAATTCAGCATCCGTCATTTTAAGATTTTACCAAGTATATATATATATATATATATATATATATTAAATGGAGGAATTGATGTTATCTTAGAATTATCATGAGAAGAAAATCCGGCAAACGCCTACATGCGACATACGGAGCACTGAACAGCTTTTTCGACCTTATTAGGTCTCATCCGCTGTGCACACCGTAATCATCACTACATGTCAAGGAGAATGAATAAGAATTTGATTTGTAAGCGTATTTGCGCGGTTGTGTTTTGGTAGGCTAGAATCACTGTGGGTATAAGTAAGTATTATGTACTATAGATCTCTTTAGTGGTATGTGCGTAATAAAATAATGAAGGGGTTATAATAATAGTTCGTGTGTTTGTGTACCAAGATGATTATAACTGAGGGGTTGGGTGTCGTCATAGAAAAATTAAGAAAATTGATTAAATAAATAGATGGCGGGTTTGGGTGATAGTTGGGTGGTTGGGATTGTTATTTAATTGTTATATGTTTTTTGTCGATGTTGTGTGGTAAATACACTATTGTAGAAAAGTTTAGAGTGAATTTGTAAGGTAAGGTACTATTTACCAACCCCTCCGCTCGGGCAGGATATGACACAAGGTCAATTTTTAAGCGGAGTTTAACAGGTTTTAATTCAGAGTTTTCCTTCTCCTAGACTAGTTGCCTCACCAAGGCTGAAGAACCTAGTCCGTCCTACTATTTACCCATAGCTGGAGGGAGAATAAGGGGGTTCATACCTTTTCCAAGGGTATTTGCCCGAAAGTGAACGTAATAGCGCGACTGGAGTACGAACTCGCGTACTAGGATTCCGCAGTTCATCGCTTTAACCATTACACCACGAGGACAATTTGTAAGGTAAGGTGAATGTAGAGCGTTGGGGCCTATTTTTAATGCTCGTAAATAGTGGAGACGTGTAGATAAGAGTATGGGGGTTAATAGAAAAGATGGTACATATATTGTGTGGCGGGTGTGATGGTTGGAGGGAGAAAATGATACTTACGGTGCTTCATTTTTTTTATATATATACTTGAGGTGTTAGGTGGGTGACATGTATGGATCAAAGTGTGAAAGAAGGTGTTTGTTCTCATGCCAACATTTTGAAAGGATTTCAGATTTTTTATTAAGTAGGGTATTTTGTGATGGGTAGGTGATGATGGCTAAATTTTTGTGGAGGCAAAGAAGGCATTTTTTTAATGTTTTGTTGTAGGCAGGTGCTTGTTTTAGTGTCTCCCAGGTGATTATGGGAGAGAAGTTTATGTCTTTTAGTTGCCATATGTATGAGGATAAGGAGGTATTAGATGCGTAACTTCTGTTTTTGAAAGAAAGATTATGGTTGTAGATCCTTTGTTTTATGGTGCCCTCCGTTGCACCGATGTAATGTTTGACGGAGTTGTTTGTTTTTACCGTGGATTTGTTTATGACGTTTTTATACAGGCAGTTATTTGGTAGGGGGCATGTGTTTTGACCCTGTCATTGTATTGGTTGGAGGGGTGTGGTGTACTGTTGGTGGATGCGATTTATTTGTTGTGTTTTTTTATTATCTGTGCCATGTTGTTTGTGCAGCTGTAGCTAACCTTGATGTCGTTTTTATTGAAGATTTTGGCTTGGGGGCTATTATTGGGGAAGTGTTTAGACATTAAGTTCAGGAAGTCCCTACCTATACCCACATACACTCACACACTTACAACCACACATAAACAAAATCCCAACGGCTTTTTGTCTGTATTTATTCGTATTTTCCATTTTCAATTCATTCCATCTTCTTAACAGCCTGATGATTGTTGCTTTGCAAAAAACTCCATGAAACCCAGGGTCGTAGTCTATATTCCATGAATTAAATATATATATGTATATCTAATATGTATATATATATATATATATATATAGAGAGAGAGAGAGAGAGAGAACACACATATATGTATATTTAAAGGGATATATATATATAGTGAACCAGCTCATTGGCCTAGTGGGTAGAGTATTTGCCAATGGTCCGTGAGACTTGGATTCAATCCCAGGTCACATCATACCATAAACGTTAAAAATAGTACTTGATATCTCCTTGCTTAATTCTCAGCAATGTAAGGACGTATCGAGGGTAAAGTAGAGCAATTCAGGGAAAGGAGTAGTGCCCTCTCCTACACATCGATGTAGTAGCGTTTTAAAATGGAGCCTTTTGGTCGCACTCAACTACGGTCGCCAACTTATATATACGAGAATCATAAAATAAGTTTCCAGACTTTTTTCGTATGGCCACTTTTATTGATAGTACACACATGAAACTCTAGTCCCCTTCGAAGTAATCTCCTCCGGCTGCAATGCATTTGTTGTACCGTTCCAACAACTTCTGCCAGGCCCCATGGAAGTCTTCTTGTATGAGCATGTGAATGACCTTCGTCACTGCCACTTTCATCTCCTCAGTTGTCTCATAACGACAGCCTCTGAGCTTAGGGAATAAGCAAAAGTCACAGGGAGCAAGGTCTCGGCTGAGGAACTGTCTTGATGCCCATCTTGGTCAAATAGACTGTGACAAGGATGGAGTTTTTGACTGGTGTATTGTCCTGCTGGAAATGTCACTGACCCGATTTGAAGAGTGCTGGCCTCTTCCCAAGGAATCTCTTGCTGAACTCCCTTAAAACCTCAACATAGTAACCCTAACCCTAACCCTTTGGTCATTCAGCTGTTGTGTATTAACTTCCTTACTCCTCCCGCACCTCTCATAATCCCTCACAGACTCCCTGGTTTCCTTGAATCTCTTATGCCACTCAAAAACTGATGCTCGATTCATGTAAGATAGTCCAAAAGCAGTCTGAAGCATTCCATACGTTTCTGTGGCAGCATTTTTTTCCAAGTTTAAAACAGAATTTTATTGCATATCGTTCTTCTAAAGTGTCAGATTGCATTTTTGAAATTCACCAGCTGTGACAATCAGGCTATAGTAGGGTGTATTCCAATTGCTGCTGTAGCTGTTCATTTAAACCTGAAATCATAGAAATTGGTCAGTCATCTCATGAGATGTATAGCAATAACATAGTGAATTTCCAAGAGTCTACAACAATTTTAAATGCTTGTACAAAATAGCTTGGAAACTTATTGAATGCACCACGTATATATATATATATATATATATTGAAAGAGTGAGAGATGCATGTGTGCACACAAGAGGACATACTGCCAACTTTAGAAAATCATATACATGGGGAGTGGCAGAGATATAGCCTGTTGAAGGGGTAAGTAAAATGAGAGAAACGATAGAGAGAAGATACACAGAGAAGATAAGAGAGAGAGAGAGAAGATACACAGAGAAGATAAGAGAGAGAGAGAGAGAGAGAGAAATTTATACTAAGAAAAATAAGAGAGACGGATAGGGAGAGATTTACAGACAGGGAAGATAAAAGGGGCTGAAAAAGAGGGGAAAGAGACAAATACTAGATAAGAGAGTCGGAGAAAGAGGAGAGGGTCAAACTCAAAGAAGCTAAGAGAAACATGGAAAGAAAGAGAGAAAGGGAGGGCAGGAGAATTAAAAAGAAAGCGAGAGTCAATTATTGACTAAGAAGATAAAAGAGAGGTAAAATAAAAGAGAGAGAGAGAGAGAGAGAGAGAGAGAGAGAAAACAAAAGTTAAGAAGAGAAGATAAGAGAGATGGAGAGATTCAAAGGTAGAGAAGAGACAGTGAAAGAGAGAGAGAGAGAGAGAGAGAGAGAGAGAGAGATGGAAAGTGTCAAATTTAGAGAAGATTATAGAGACGTAGAAAAAGAGAGAAAGACATATATATGTATATATATAGAGAAAGAGAGAGAGAGAGAGAGAGACAGAGAGATGGAAAGTGTCAAATTTAGAGAAGATTATAGAGACGTAGAAAAAGAGAGAAAGACATATATATGTATATATATAGAGAGAAAGAGAGAGAGACAGAGAGAGACAGACAGACAGACAGACAGACTAAAACCTTGACAGAGAAGATAAAAGAGACGGAGAAACAGAAAGAGAGAGAGAGAAAGAGAGAGATATAGAGCCAAACTTAGACAATGAAGATAAAAAAGACGTAGAAAGAAAGAAAGAGAGAGAGAGAGAGAGAGAGAGAGAGAGAGAGAGAGAGAAAGAGAGAGAAAGAGAGAAAACAACCCGTAGATGAAATATGGTAGTCGTCTGTGTGTGTGTGTGTTTGACGTGTAAAATTGTTGAATTATCGAAATTTGTGATATTTGTGATATTCATATCAACACAACGAAAGATTTTTTTGTTGTTTCTTAAAAAAAAAAAAGGACGGACAAAAAGGAGGCCATGATTAAAAGCAAAACGTCATTAGCATTGCACATACAAGAAGGTTTATGTTGATGTAACGCAGAGAAAGCAGAATGAACTGTGTATCACAAAAGAGATATGAATAAGCTTTAGGGTCTAAAATAAAATGTGTAGACGCCAATCGAATTGTTCTCCTCATTTGCTAGGATTCTTTTATCTTCCGACACTCGAAGCTGGAATTAATTTTGCCTCCTCCTCCTCCTCTGACTTCTCCCATCCTCCTTCTCCTCTACTTTTTCTCTTCTTTCTTACCTCCTCTTCTTCCGGTTTCTCAACCTCCACCTGCTTCGCCACTTCCTGTTTTGACATTTACTTTTTGCCCTTATCTTCCCAATTTTATCATTTTTTTTTCTTTGTCTGTCTTCGTTCGGAACAATCTTACCCTTTTTTTCTTTTCTTTTTTTTGCTTTTTTATTTGTCACTTTTCTTTTTTTTTTTTTTGGTTTGTACTCCTCTTCCACTATCTACTTGGACGTTTCCTTCCTGCTCTTTTTCATTCTTTTCTTCCTTCTCGTTTTCCTTCTTCTGTTACGATTCCATCCTCTTCTTCTTCTTCTTCTTCTTCTTTATCGATTCCGTCTTGCTTTTTCTCCTTCAACTCTACCTTCTTCTTCTTCTTCTTCTTCTTCTTCTTCTTCTTCTTCTTCTTCTTCTTCTTCTTCTTCTTCTTCTTCTTCTTCTTCTTCTTCTTCTTTATCAATTCCGTATTGCTCTTTCTCCTTCAACTCTACCTTCTTCTTCCTCTTCTTCTTCTTCTTTATCGATTCCGTCTTGCTCTTTCTACTTCAACTCTACCTTCTTCTTCTTCTTCCTCTTCCTCTTCTTCTTCTTCTTGATCTATTCCGTCTTGGTTTTTCTCCTTCAACTCTACATTCTTCTTCTTCTTTTTCTTCTTCTTCTTCTTCTTCTTCTTCTTCTTCTTCTTCTTCGATCCTGTTGATATTCCCTCACTCAAAAACTTGACTCTTACCTTTCTGTCAACTCAATAAAAAAAAATAACCGAGAAATAAACAATGGGAAAGCGACAAGCATTCGACAAAAATAAGCACGAAGTTAATACGTTTACACGAGATTAGTTACACCTTTGGCTCGTTGTGCTAACTGTAAGAGGAGTTATCACGACAAGATGAGTTTTCATTCGAAAAAAGATATACAAGCTCGTGTTTTGCCAAGTGGCTATTTCTTGGTTTGGTCATCTAGTTTAATGGCGTAACATTCCTTGTGGCTTATTCAATTTTTTGGTTTGTTGGTTATTTAATGCCGAAACTTGTTTTACAGATATATTAGATATATTTGTTAACACATTTTCTAGATATTCACATTTGAATGTAAAAACAGTTCTATTTCTAACAATTTAATTCAGCATGAGTTGACTAAGTTAAATGGTTCCAAGTATTGTTATGTATCATTAACAATTCAATTAAATATCAGTCATTTATTTTACACTGGTCCATTGGCCTAGCGGCTAGATTGTTTGCCAATTGCCCGGGAGACCAGGGATTAATCCCAGGTCGAGTCATACCAAAGACTCAAAAATGGTATTTGATACCTCCTTGCTAAACACTCAGCATCATAAGGTATGGATCAAGGTAAAGTGGAGCAATCCAGGGAAAGGAGTAGCGCTCTTCCCTACACCTTCCCTACACCTCAGTGTAGTAGCTATTGAAAAAGAAGCCTTCGGGTCACCCTAGAATATGGTCGCCAACTTTACTTATTTTGTTATATAATTGCGGAAGGATTTTTTTTTTATATTATCATTTATCGTTTTATATATCTTATCTTTCAGTTTAGTTAGGCTTAGAACAATTTTGCTTAGTGCATGGGTAGATGCAGACATTAACGTAGGTGTTCACGCGCGCGCGGGGAGGATGTGACAATCACAGATGTCACAATAAAAACCCCAGATAGGAAATGTGATTGGGGGTGTGAATAACGTCATGCCCGGAAGCGATGGGCTGGGATTCTTAGTGATTTTGAATAAAAGCAGAGAGTTGAGATTTGAACTTAGACGGGAGTGAGTTGGGATTCGAGTCTGGGCAAGGTCAGTCCAGTTTGTGGACTGCGGGGTGCACGCGTGCGTTGGTTGGGTCAGTGAGTTGAGAGCTGACGATGGACGAACAGTCAGCATAGAAAAATTGTGTGTCTCTCTCCTCGTGTCTAAAACCTAAACTTAAAGAAGGTAATAAAAGTTTCGTACCTGAACCAAGAGAGTCGTCAGTGTTTCGTGTTTTTCGGATTCCTATACGTGTGAACATCCGTATATTTGTATAGTCGTATTATGGCTATGTTACATTGGGCGCTTCGGGTGGTTTAATGTTTAGCAAGCCAGAATTTAGCAAACCTTCACGAGTGAGTTCGTGTCTCATTAGGCGCTCCATTTTATACGGCCTTGTGCTATATCTAAGCACAAATCTTCGTAAAGAGAAATAGGTTAATTTTAGTTTGGTTTGGTTACTTTGTTGAATAACATATCAACTTTCGTGGGGTATTTAATGCTAAGACTCCCTTTGCAGAAAGAGAGTAATGGTACTTATTTAACTCATAGCTGGCGGGAGGCGATACAAGGCTTTCATACCTTTCCGAAGAGTATTAATCCACGACCTTATCTCTCTGTTTAGTTAGGCTTAGAACTTTTCGGCTTATGGTCTAGGGATCGTTTTATTTTGATGTCGTTGGTATTTGTTTATAGCGTTCAAATAACTATATGCATAAAAATTATACCAAATAAAAATAATCAAAACGTTTTCGGCATAAAATAACCCGATGGGTTGGCATGCCGTAAAATCCAACCAACCAACTATGGTCTAGCGGGTGTGGCGCGTTGTCGGGTCAGATGAAACAGTCAGCATAGAAAAATTGTGTCTTTCTCTCCTCGTGTCGAAAACCTAAACTTAAAGAAGGTAATAAAAGTTTCGTACCTGAACCAAGAAAGTCGTCAGTGTTTCGTGTTTTTTGGATTCCTACGCGTATGAACATTCTATGAACATTATGAACGTTTTATACATCCGTATATTTGTATAGTCGTATTATGGCTATATTACAATTTGACACTCAGTTAAGTGATCAAACAGTTTTATTTCTAACAATTCAATTTTGTATAAGTCATTTGTTTGCACTTTGTGTAAATGTCAAACAGTTCTATTTGACCCATAGATAGGACCGAATCAGGTACTATCACTCCTCGCCAGAATGGACCTGGGAGCGATGGCAATGAAAGAGTATTCTGCATTCCCCAAAGCTCCAGCACTATTGAAGTCTCACCATCAGATCGCATCCAGGACACTGGTTGTGGTGGTCTAACCGCTCTTCAGATGTGCAGCCGGTGTATTCTACATCCCTTGCCAGTTGACTGGGGGTTATTTAATACTAAATCCTATATATACATACATATATATTTATAATTTGTAAGTGAATAGATTTTAAGTAATATTTTAATGAGTTTGAGCCTAATTTTTCTACTCAGTTAAAAAGTTTCAAGTACTGCTATTGGCCGAGTGGGTAGAGTGTTCGCCAACGGTCTGGGAGACCCGAGTTCAATCCCAGGTCGAGTCACACCAAAGACTTAAAAATAGTATTTGATACATCCTTGCTTAGTATAAGGTACATATCGAGGGTAAAGTGGAGCAATCCAGGAAAAGTAGTGCCCTTCCCTACACCTCGGTGTAGTAGCTATTGAAAAGGGAGCCTTCTGGTCGTCCTCGACTACGGTCGCCAACTTACTTACTTTTTGCTAATTCACATTAGTAATTCTGTTTAATATTAATCATTTGTCGGTATACAATTAAATGATTGCAATCTAACACCAGAAATTCTACTTAATATTAATCATTTGTTTGCACTCAGTGAAGATGGATTCAAATATTGCTATCTTATCGCTGTTGACTCTCTGCAACTGCCTCCTAGCACCTTTAAGAGAAAACAGGGTGGGTTACTTGTTTGTCACGTGAGCAATTTGAAGAATACGGTCGGGTCAGTCATATAGTTGCTAGATCCTGACGTGATCAGCCGACTGATTGGATTGGGATTCTGCAACCCCACGTCTAGCTAATTCTGAGCCAAAGTAGAGGGTTGCAAGTCAGTTGACCCCTGAAGGTTGCTGGGCAAAGGACTGTGCAATCACTAGGGCCCGATTCTTTTACATTAAGGTTCACCAGTCACGGTCAAACAGGTGGTGTCATTGAGCAGGACAGGTCTCATTGCTTAGCAGATATGTAGTCAGCATATTCTATAGCCTCAGCAGTGGTTATTTCTTTTTAACATTCTAATCTACAGAGTAGCTGTGATGAAAAGTAACTGAAATTACAATGGAAGAAATACTTGTCAAAATTTCCTTACACAGAATACTAGCAGTCGTATCTGCTCTTCTCTGTGACATTTTTTCAATGATGCTAAAAATTATTCATAGTATGGACCTTAGAATTCGCTGACTGCATCGCGTCATAAAGTGGTGTCCTGGTGTCATATTGACCTTTGAAAGAGCTGTCAGTTGTGTATTTCTCGATCAGGATGCACCCGTGTAAACAGGCGGAAGCTGATGCGTGGGTTAACAGCCGGGAAACACGTAGGCGATGTGAAATCATATAAGCAGTCACCCACGGCAGACACAGTCAATCAGTCTCAGATACACGGTCGGGTAGTCTATAAATCCGTAGAACGCAGCGAGTGCCCTGAGGGGGCCAGTGTCCCCCTCCCCGGTCGATAAGCAGAAGAAATGCTTATTTGGACACTGATTATGAAAGAACTGCATGGTTTATAAGTTAAGGGTCAATATAGTAGTCCTCCATCTGTCTCCGTCTCCCGGTTTTTCTCTCACACATTTTTCTGAATCCATCCTCACATCCTCTCTTTACTCAACAACTAACAGACTCCACAATGAAGTGGGATGGCTTATTAACTTGACTTTCATCAAGGGCAAAATCATCTACCTTAGAACCTTTCCCACTTTCTTCTCCCTTCTCTATCTCCTCTGCCATCTTCATTTTTACCTGCAATTAGTTTCTTTTATTGACCCTAGCCAGAAATAATATGTCTCTCTTCCAACCTCTATCCCTCCCCCTTTCTTTTTTCTTTCTTTCTTTCCCATAGTCCCTCAAAGTTGTTAATATATAAATTCTCAAATATACATACCTCATCTTTATTATATATAAGATAGTGGGATGGATGGTTGCTGCTTGCTATTAATATATATTTTATGAATGATACATATACGAGGATCATTACATAAGTTTCCAGACTTTTTTCGTATGGGCTCTTTTATTGATAGTACACACATGAAACTCTAGTCCCCTACGAAGTAATATTCTCCGGCAGCAATGCCCTTGTTGTACCGTTACAACTTCTGCAAGGCCCCATGGAAGTCCTCTTGTGTGAGCATGTCC
>CAUZXS010006417.1:140000-153119 GCA_963585895.1 Sepioteuthis lessoniana
ATTAATGTTCACCTAGTCAAGCTTGTTAACCATTACACTTCGTAAAGTATCTTAAGCTTAGCGTAGTTTGGCACAAGGCCAAAGTAGAGAGCATCCGGTGGGAATTAAACTCACTGATAATGGTCTGCTAGCCTGGTTCGCTGCACCTCCTCCCCCAAACCTGGCTCACTGCAAAACAAAACAAAAAAGCAAAAAACAAAAGAAAAAACAAGAAAAAATCAAAGCAAATCAAAACTAAACAAAAACTAAAACAAACAAGCATTACTAAGATTTGGCACGAGACTGTAAGTGTAGGACACCTTGTGGGGATCAAAATCATCAGCAGTAACTAAAGTGCCTGACGAGCTTGCTAGCCATTACACCACGGCGAGTTGCGCTAATCGTCGTTGTAAATTGAATCAACGCCTAGAGCTCGAATCCTATATGAGGCAGTTTGTTTTTTCAGCTCTTACTATATGCACTTCAACAGACGCTGTTGTATAGCCACATACAACTGCACGTATACAAATATATACGGAACATAATCAACTGATAATGACGACTTCAATAAACGAATGAATACATTTCTTATAAAAATATAAATCTCTCACACTTTATTTTTGACAGGGTGATTTTTGTTGTGAGTGAGAAATGAGTGGAGACGAGGAGGGACTGCTATATTGACCCAAGTTCTTCTCTCGACCATAGCAGAACTTTTTTCGCATCTTAGCTTGGTTTGCTCAACCGGGGGTCACTAAGGGCCCAAAGCCCACAATCTACAGCTAGTTCTCACTTCGGCATCCTGTCTCCAACTGACTCGAACCGCCCGGGCACCTGGTTATATTATTTTCTAACACCCACCTGCTTCCGCTGTTCTTCCGCTGTTCTTCCGCTTATTTACACAGGTGCATCTCTTGATTGATCGCTCGGTCGAGGGTCAATATATAACAACACAAGGCCACCGTTGTGAGCAATCCAGTAAACATTGAATTGACTAATCTAACAAATTGTTCTAATTGAAGAATCTCCAAATCTCCTGGTCATTACTCTACAATTGTTATGGGTATTAAACCCAACTTAGCCACCACGAGTTGGAAGTAACACAAGATCAGTTTGTCCGTGGAGTATAGGGGGTTTGAATTGAGAGTTGTCTTTCCTCTAGATCGGTTGCCTACCAAGGCCAAAGATCACTGTTTGCCTTACTATCTATCTGTGCCTGAAAGAAGAAGAGATGGATTCCCAAAATGATTAAAGAAATCTTTTTCTACATAGATTGTTTAATATCTATCTATCTATCTATGTGTGTGTGTGTGTGTGTCTCTCTCTCTCTATATATATATATATATATAATTTTTAGGGTCAATTAAAAGCACTTGACAGCTCTGAAAAGTTACTTTACCTTTATCTTATTTAACTATATTGTTCCTAATTAATGTGAGAGGAATATCTCCGATGATAACAGCTGAGATAATTAACAGATAAGTTAGGAGTAAATGTAAAATATATATGGGATAATCATTAGTTCCTCGATCGTAATTTGTTGGGAAAATCACACCTGCTACTGGACAACCCGACAAGTACGTAAATTAGGATGGGTTGACCTACAGAGAAACTCCACTTCTGTTTCTGAAAGCTTCTCGCACCTAACATTTTGGCCCTCTCCGCCCTCGCCTGTGAATTTGAATAATTTGTATTTGTGGACCTGGGAGCAATGGCGATGAAGGGGTACTCCGCATTCCCCAAAGTTTCAGCATCACTGCAACCTCACCATCAAATTGTTTAGTATCAAATCTAGGACTCTCGCCGGGGGTGGGTCTTACCATTCTGCAGAGGTGCAATCAGCGTATTCTACAGCCCCAGCCGACTGGCCAAATACTTATATATATATATATATATATATATATATATATATATATACTACCCAGATGTCCAGAATTAGAGTCTTACTATCAGATGTAATTCACTGTCGTTTCCAGGACATTTTTTTACATGGGGAGACAAGTCTTGAAATATAGGCTATATTTATAGCCAGAAAACCCCTCTTCAGGGTTGACAAATCTTGCAATGCAGACTAGTGTTATGTCTATGACACTTCAATTTTTGAGCTTGACACATCTTGAAATGCAGATTAGTGTTATGAACATGACACACCTACATCTTGAAATGCAGATTAGTGTTATGAACATGACACACCTCTTTTTGTTTGTAACACATCTTGAAATTCAGATTAGTGTTATGAACATGACACACCTCTTTTTGTGTGTAACACATCTTGAAATGCAGATTAGTGTTATGAACATGACACACCACTTTTTGTGTGTGACACATCTTGAAATTCAGATTAGTGTTATGAATATGACACCCCTCTTTTTGTGTATAACACATCTTGAAATGCAGATTAGTGTTATGAACATGACACACCTCTTTTTGTGTGTGACTCATCTTGAAATGCAGATTAGTGACATTTCTATGACATTCTTTTTTTGTTGAGGTGACAAATCTTGAAAAACAGGTCAGTGTCACTTCTAGGACACCCGTTTTAGAGATGAGTGTTGATTGACGAATCCTGAAATGCTTTTTAGTGTTACACAGAAGACCCGACCCGTAGCTTTATTGGTAGACAATAAATTTCCACGTGGCTTATAAACATGAAAAGGCATTTCTTTAAATTACTAGGCCAATGACTAGTGGGGACACTCACTATGACTGACACCTACAGTAGATCAACGATTTGATTGAAGGAACGATAAAAACAACCAAGATGAAGATACTGGTACACCAATGAACTAGCCTCACAACAAATAAGTGTTTTTTTTTTTAATTCGTCATATCAGCTGTTTATTTAATCCTGTGACGAAAAGAAAAACCATTGATCCAAATAACGTTTCCGAAAATCTACGACGAAAGAAAGAAAAAAATTGTCTTGCTCAAAGCAAATTTATTTATTTTTTAAATCAACGAAAAAAAATGTGTTCATTTGGATTCAGGTTTGCGATGTGGTTGTTCTCTGTGGAAATTTCAAAACGGAAGTTAGCTGTTCGCATTTAGATGCTAAAAACATGCGTCATTTAGAGCACCGCCAGCTAAAGACATTCGTCATGAAATTCGTGAAATGAAACCGATAAAAAACAAACAAAACAAAAACAAAACAAACAAAACAAAAAAACAAAACAAAACAAAAACATACAAAACATCTCGTTGAAAACGTTCATAAATTATTTTAATCCCGTATGCAAGTAGATGTAACTGCAGGTATGAAAGTAGGTACGCATGTATTATGAATTAAGTTTAGTCTGACACAAGGTCAAGAAAAATGGGTCACCTAGAGTTGACTGCTGTAAGTGCATTTAGACATTCGTATTATATATGTACATACATTCGAAGTCGAATGTTAAAAAGCATTTATTTCGTGCAGCATATATTTATTTTTCAACATAGTCTCTTCCATAATCAATGCACTTAATTGGCGAAATAGTCTTAAAACCGTGTAGACATTTGGGTGAATTAAAACATTCTAGTATACAGTGCGTATATCACGTGACCGAAGCAGTTCCGGCCGTGAGGTACCCATTGCGCGTGGTAGTATCGTGGTAGATGGTGTGCTGACAGATTGTTGTGTGCGATTTGACAGCCACATAGAGGATGCACACAACCTAAACAAGCTGGAGGAGGGTGGGAAAAGAAAGGAGTCGCAAAACCAAGGAGACAGCGTGTATCAAGCTTTTGATTTATTTGTCGGCTGAAAAGTTCGTCAGCTGACCAAGATAGTCTCATGGAATACGACAAAATGAGGTGTATTTTTCAACATTGTCCCCCTTGCAGTCCAAACCCTTTCTCCATCAATGTTACATTACTTGGACCCCATTGGTAAAAAAGTCAAGATCTGCCGATATAACGTCACATATGAACTTTATAGCCAGTACTTGTACCTTGCGTATAAAACTGTTACACAAATGTGTCACACACATACACACACACACACACTTGTGTGTGTATGTCTGTGTGTAAGTACGTGATTATATGAGTGTATATGAGTTTACATATATGCTAATATACATATATATATATATATATATATATATATATATACATGAACACATATATGTATATGTATACAGAGGCACACAGACATATATAAGCATATATGGTAATATACGTGTTGTATTCAATAAGTTTCCAGACTTTTTTGAACAGGCATTTAAAATTGTCGTAGACTCTTGAAAATTCAGTCGGTTATTGTTATATATATTATGAGATGACTGACCAATTTTTATGATTTCAGGTTTAAATGACCGGTTACTGCAGGAATTGGAATATACCCTACAAAAGCCTTATTGTCACAGCTGGTGAATTTCAAAAATGCAATCTGGACGTGAGGACACTTTAGAAGAACGATATGCAGGAAAATTCTGTTTTAAACTTAGAAAGATGCTGCCACAGAAACGTATGGAATGCTTCAGACTGCTTTTGGAGTATCTTGCATGAATCGAGCATCAGGTTTTGAGCGGCATAAAATATTTAAGGAAGGCAGGGATGATGAGAAGTTTGGGAGGAGTAAGGAATTCAATACACCAGAGTTGATTGGCAAAAGGGTTAGGGTTACTATGTTGAGGTTTTAGGGGATTTCAGGAAGAGATTCTGTCGGAAAAGGCCAGCACTCTTTAAATCGGGTTAGTGGAATTTCCATCAGGACAATGCACCTGTCCACAACTCCATCCTTGTCACAGACTATTTTACCAAGGTGGGCATCAAGACAGTTCCCCACCGTCCCTATAGTCAAGACATTGCTCCCTGTGACTTTTGGTTATTCCCTAAGCTCAAGGAAAAACTTAGAAGCTGTCGTTATGAGGCAACTGAGGAGATGAAAGAGGCTGTGACGAAGGTCATTGACACGCTCACACAAGAGGACTTCCATGGGGCCTTCCAGAAGTTGTTGGAGCGGTACAACAAGTGCATTGCAGCCGGAGGAGATTACTTCGGAGGGAACTAGAGTTTCATTTGTATACTATCAATAAAAGTGCCCATACGAGAAAATGTCTGGAAACTTATTTAATGATCCTCGTAATTAGGTAAATGTGTTTATGCTAACTTACATATACGCGCGGTCGTGTGTTTGTGTGTGTGTTATTTTGCTTCATGTATTACCAACCCTTGTGTGTTATTCAATGCCAAATTTTGTTTGTCTATTACGTGTACACACACACACACACACACACACACACACACACACACACACATTTATTTATATTGGTTTAGTTTGATTTGGTTTGGTTTTATAGCATATCAACCATTTTAGGGTTTTTTTAATGCTAAATCCTCTTTATACATATTAATCAAATATATGTATAATCTGCAAACTTATTTTGTTAATAACATTCTCAAACGAGCCTAAGCTCATTTTCCCACACTGTTAAATGGTTTTAAGTATTGCTATTTTACAGTCAAAATTAAACATCAGTTATTTCTTTGTGTACAATTTGTTCTATCTGACCCATAGATAGGACCCTATCAGGGTCGGAGTGGACTTGGGAGCACTGGCAATTAAGGTTTTCTCTACATTCCCCTAACCTCTAATGCTGGAGCCACGCCATCACATGTTTTAATGTCTTATCCAGAACACTAGTATTCTACAGCCCCAGTCGACTAGGCTCTCTCTCTCACTCTCTCTATATATATATATGAGTTATAATCTAATAGTTTATTGGCAAAGATTTTTGTTTTTCAGAAGCATTATTAGATTGGTTTTGTTTTGTTTGTTTAGTGAAATCTCAATTCCTTGAGGGTTATGTATTGCCAAAACGAAAAACGCGGGAAATAATCAAATATAATATCAACATATAAAATGTAAAAATCGTGTAAAGGTAATTTAAAACACTTTAATTTTTGGGCTTGTTTAAAGATGTATAGATATTATTATATTATAAAAATACAAGCTCACTGCTTTCAAGAAAGGCGCTCTAACATCATCCAAAATATCATCAAAGCTTTGGAACGAGCCGCCGCTGGCATTGGCCTCCACGTCAATGCACACAAAACAGAATATATGTGCTATAATCAAACAGGTGACATTTCCACACTAAAGGGAACCTTTCTGAAACTGGTAGACAAATTCACCTACCTAGGAAGCAGCGTCTCATCCACCGAAAAAGATATCGACACACGGCTAACGAAGGCATGGACAGCTATCGATAGGCTTTCGATCATATAGAAATCAGACCTGACCGATAAAATGAAACGCAGTTTCTTCCAGGCAGCGGTCGTGTCGATATTGCTATATGGATACACGACTTGGACGCCAACAAAACGGCTGGGAAAGAAGCTAGACGGCAATTACACAAGAATGTTGCGAGGAATATTGAACAAGTCATGGCGGCAACACTCCACAAGGCAGCAACTATACAGCCACCTGCCTCCCATCATGAAAACTATCCAAGTTAGACAAACAAGACATGCAGGACAGTGATGGAGAAGCAGGGACGAGCTCACACGTGATGTACTCCTGTGGACCCCCGCATATGGCCAAGCAAAAGCAGGACGACCAGCTCGAACAGCAGCTATGTGAGGATACGGGATGTAGCCCAGAAGACCCGCTAGAGGCGATGAACGATAAGGATAAGTGGCGAGAGAGTGTCAGGGATATCCGTGCTAGCAGCACGACATGATGATGCTGATGATCTTGGTCGAATGGAGACGGAATCAAAATATTCAATCAGACAATGTATTAATGTCTACGGAGCCTGACATGCAAGTCATCAAGGAAGTTCCGTGTGTTCAAGTAGAGACAAATGGCTGATATTCATGAGGCCAATACTGAGTCGAGACAGGGCAAACTCCTCCTTCCTTGACACTATCACGCTGTTACACTGAAAGAGAGAGTTTTAATCACTGGAGGGAAAATTGTTATTCAAGGGTAGCTGTCAATAAGAAAAATTATACGTTCATATATATATATATATATATATATATATAGAAGTATACGTTCATATATATATATAGAAGTATATATATATATATAGAAGTAAGTGGCGGAAACTGATTATACGTTCATATATATATACATAGATTATACGTTCATATATATATATATAAAAGTATATATTATATATAGAAGTATATATTATACGTTCATATATGTATATATAGAAGTATATATATATATATAGAAGTAAGTGGCGGAAACTGATTCACGGAAGCATTGAATCCTTTGAGAATAGCCGTATGCAGTACAGCGCTTACAAACGTTTGATTCACAAAGGCGAACAGGGTCCAGCACCGGGTCCACAAAGTCACCACGCTAACTCTGACATATGTGGAAAATTGTGCCTATCTCTTGCGGGTCTCAAAAGCTATCTGCGTAAATGTACAAAATTTCGGTCGCAGTTTGGCTGGCCTGATGAGTCACCTACGAACACATACAATTAAAGGGGAGAATAGGGGAGGGGGGAAAGGACATGAGATAAAAAAAGGTGGTCACGCTCGAAACCGAGAGGACAGCCATCACATATAAAATTGTAAATGTGCCGTCGAGAGATATTTTGGAGTAAATTTAGCTGTCGAACCGGCCTTGTGTTTTCGATGTGACTTGAAATCCAACAAAGCACAATTTCTTCAGTATTCGATAGAAATATGAATCTGAATGACAAGTTAATGATTAGAAGGTTATATAGTATTCTGTTTTTGAGTGCTGTTAATACTGATGATTTATCTGGGAAAAAAATGTTTATTATTTTTTGTTTGTTTCGAGAGACGATTTCAGCACTAAGAATAGATGCTTCCCTTTGGGTGGTGCTTCTGAGCAATTTTGATCTCATGAACAGTAGCGCATCTCATTGTGTCCTCATTTTTAAATCAATTCGTGAAAATACAGGCGTGTCTAGGATAGTGTTATGTGATTTTGTTTAGTTTTTCCTGGGAAAAACAAGGAATCTGTTGCTGTTTTATTGAGATTACTTAACTCGAGGTGAATTTTAGGTGTTTTATTTTCCAAGTTAGAAAGTTCAGTACCATTGTATCATGCATATTCTTAAATGGAATTTTGGATTTTTCGATGATGGATTCGATACAGAGTCTAAAAGGCTTAAATACATTTTTCATTCTCTGGAATCGATAGCCCAATCGGTTAGGGCTGTAGAATATACCGATTATATCCCTATATAGGGGGAAGGCTTCTCCAAAGAGTGTCCTAGTGGCCGATTCGGCTGGGGCTGTAGAATATACCGACTATATCTCTGCAGAGGGGGAAGACTTTTCCAATGAGTGTCCTAGTGACTCAGTCGGCTGGGGCTGTGGAATACACCGATTATATCCCTATATAGGGGGAAGGCTTCTCCAAAGAGTGTCCTAGTGGCCGATTCGACTGGGGCTGTAGAATATACCGACTATATCTCTGCAGAGGGGCAAGACTTTTCCAATGAGTGTCCTAGTGACTCAGTCGGCTGGGGCTGTGGAATACACCGATTATATCCCTATATAGGGGGAAGGCTTCTCCAAAGAGTGTCCTAGTGGCCGATTCGACTGGGGCTGTAGAATATACCGACTATATCTCTGCAGAGGGGGAAGACTTTTCCAATGAGTGTCCTAGTGACTCAGTCGGATGGGGCTGTGGAATACACCGATTATATCCCTATATAGGGGAAAGGCTTCTCCAAAGAGTGTCCTAGTGGCCGATTCGGCTGGGGCTGTAGAATATACCGACTATATCTCTGCAGAGGGGGAAGACTTTTCCAGTGAGCGTCCTAGTGACTCAGTCGGCTGGGGCTGTGGAATACACCGATTATATCCCTATATAGGGGGAAGGCTTCTCCAAAGAGTGTCCTAGTGGCCGATTCGACTGGGGCTGTAGAATATACCGACTATATCTCTGCAGAGGGGGAAGACTTTTCCAATGAGCGTCCTAGTGACTCAGTCGGCTGGGGCTGTGGAATACACCGATTATATCCCTATATAGGGGGAAGGCTTCTCCAAAGAGTGTCCTAGTGGCCGATTCGGCTGGGGCTGTAGAATATACCGACTATATCTCTGCAGAGGGGGAAGATTTCTCCAATGAGTGTCTTAGTTGCCCAGTCGGTTGGGGCTGTAGAATATACAGACTTCATCTCTGCAGAGGAGTAAGAATCCCTAAACGAGTGTCCTTGATATGATATTAAACAATCTGATGGTGTGGCTCAAGTAAAGCTAGAGCTTTGTGAAATGCAGAATACTCTTTTCATTGTCATCGCTCCCAGGTCCACTCTGGTCATGAGTGTAGCACCTGATAAGGACCTATCTATGTGCTAAAAGGAACTGTTTGACATGTATACAGACTGCAAACAAATATCTAATGCTAAATTGAACTGTTTGATCATTTAACTGTGTGCAAACAAGTGACTGGTGTTTAATTGAATTGTAAGTTATACATAGCTTTTCTTGAAACAATTTAACTGAATGCAAACCAAAGAGTAATGTTGAATTGAAGGATTTCTCTTAAATAACAAGACTAGTAACCACTTCACTGTGAGCAAACAAATGATTGGTATTGAATATAATTAATAGTGTTTGCAAGAACTCAGACCATTTAACTGTGTAGAAACAATAGCAATATTAGTGTGAAAAGAAATTACTTCTGACTCATTTGAAAATAAAATTACCATCGAACAAATCTCTTATATATAATTTATATCTATTTAAATGTGTGCAAACAAATGAATGATGTTAAATTGTGAATTTTACATAGCAATACACCGAACTTTAAACTGTAAAAATGAGCTCAGCCTCGTTTAAAAATCTTATTAACAAAATTTGTTTTCAAATTTTATATATCTAATATACATGTATAAATAGGATTTGACATTAAATAACCTACAATGGTTGATATGCCATAAAACTAAACTAAACCTCTGATATAGATCTCTGTAGTTTGGTTAATATATAATATTGTGAGCTGGGTTTAGCGTGCACGATTTTAATTTTAGATAAAATTTTAGAGCTAATTTCTTCCTCCTTAGGGACCGACAATTTTCATGTAATTCCGCATTGAAAGTTTCCTCTGGGGACATGCTGAAAACTCCCAAGGTTAGCCTAAAACCTGGTTGATACACAATTTCTAGAACTCTTTTGTTGGATTTTGAGATTGACCAGTAAACGAAGCAAACCCAGTCCAGTTGGACTCGTTTTAGAGTCTGATATAATTTTAATAATGTACTGTTATCTGCTGGCCTAGTCGGCTGGCGCTGTAGAATACACGAACTGCATCTATGCAGAAGAGTAAGACTTTAACGAGTGTCCTGGATATGACAATAAACAATCCGATGGGGAAGCTTCAGTAATGCTAGAACTTTATTGAATGTAGAGTACCTCTTCATTACCATCGTTCCCAGGATCACTCTGGCCCGGAGTGGTAGCATCTGACAGGGTCCTATCTATAGTTCAAGTTGAACTGTTTGACATTTAAACTGAGAACAAATAATTGTCTTAAGCTAAACTGAATGGCTTGAAATAGAACTGTTTAATCATTTAACTATAATCCTTTATTGGCCCGGAGTGGTAGCACCTGATTGGGTCAATGGGTCAAATAGAACTAAGCTGTGTACTTATGCTAAATTTAATTGCTTTAAATTGGATTGTTTTGACATTCAAACTGCTTACTGATACTAAAATGAATTGCTTGAAATAGAACTGTTTTGATATTTAAACTGCGTACTTATGCTAAACTGAATTTTTTGAAATGCACCTGTTTTGTATGCTAAACTGCACTGTTTAAAATAGAACTGTTTTTGACGTTGAAACTGTACTTACACTGAACTGAATTGTTTAAAATAAAAAAGTGGATTTTGAATGAATAATTTACAATGGTTGAGGTGCCATAAAACCAAACTAAACCAAATTTACCTGACACAGGTACCCGGCTTTTTAGCTAGGCTGTTTCGTGGCTGAATGGCTCCGGTTTCGGCCGGGCCACATTCGGTTGGGTGAAGAGTCATTGACAGCATAGTATAGCACAAGAGCTTCGGGTCCAGTTTAACCTACGTGCCGGAATCACATAGCACTTAGTGATTCCAAATTCCCGCAGAGTCATCTGGCTAATATTGCATTAAGTGAACCTATGACCAAAGTAGTCCAACAGGACACAATTCTTGGCTCGAGCACTGCCTCCACTAAAAAAGACGTTGTGTGAAAACCTATCATCAACTTGTTTTTTTTAACAAATACCATCTGGGTCTGGTATTTATAATCTTTTATCGGGTTTTACAGATGCAGCTTGTCAGGGTCGGTAATTTGTTCGATCTGAAAAGAAATTTTGATTTCTTGATATGGAGATTTTGATCGCTATGTAGATACATCGCCTGTGGTCCATATTTTGTTGTATATAGAGAGGAAATGCTCTTTTAAGGGAGGTTTCTCAGGAATTTGTAATGAATATTATTTCGGCTGACAACTTTTGCTCAGGAGTCCAGTTGTTTGTTTATTGTAAAAAGATTATTGTATTCTTAGGTGATTATTGTTTGGAAATTTCTTTTTTTTATTGATATTTTTAGAATTTGTTTTTTTTTTTAGGATGAGTTTAGTTTAGATATTTGTGTCAGAATGTTTGTTATTTCTTTTTTGTTCGTGGTTTTTATATTATTGTGGATAATATATTTTTTACGGGGGATTGTAGTTTTTTTCCCATATATTTTTTTCATTATCTTCCATATACTTTTTATTTTAGTAATTATATGAATTTTTGATACGTAGTTTCTCCATTTTTTTCATTTGGAATCTTTAAATATTCGACAGGTTCTGGTTGAACATTTTAAATTTTCCCTTGTGGGATTTATCTAAAATTTTCCCAAAGTCGCTCAACATGCCCATACAGCCTTTTAACAGTTCTCATTAAACCAGGGCTAACTCTGTCTAACAGAGGGGAAAGTTTTGAGGCGCTGATTTTGGCTAGTAGTCTAGGCAGAAAATAAACAGTTATGCGGGTTAATGTATCCGCTTACAGCAACCCTGCGACAATGTCAAAGAAGTCTGTGTCTCAATACGGTGAACGAACATTTACTTTTGTGTTTTTATATATCATCATTATGGCAGCGACGGTTTCTTTGGGGAGACCGTAGTCCAGAAATATTTGGTCCATCTTTCCTCTGTATATGGAGTCAAATGTCTCGGAGAAGTCTACAAATAATAGTGTCGGCTCGAGGATTTCTGTGCGACAGGGACTACGTTGATGACAGCACTTCTGGTATATACACCTGCCCAGGCCAAATCACTGCTGCAAAGTCTGGAACGGGCAGCAGGCGCAATAGCAAAATATGGAATAATTTTATAGGTTTTTTTTAGTCTGATTAGTCCAATTTTTGAAAAAAAAAAAAAAAAAAAAAAAAAAAACGGGATAAATCTAAATTTTCATGATTACCGTTATTATTCAAACACAATTTTATTAAAATTCAGCCCCGTATGAGGGAGAAATGATAAAGCATCTATGACTCGCTTAAAGCCGAAACCAAGCTTTAAAAAATTTCCAAAATAATTGAAGTTTCTTTATGGTCTGCCTCAAACTCAGGCCTTAACCACTTTGATTACGCCTTTAAAAAACAAAACAAATGCAACTCCCCATTCAAATATTTGTTCACTTGAGACTGCATTTGAGGAGGAATGGAATAAAATGCCTGAAGAATTTATTTTGATGCAAATCGTTTTGAAGGCGTGTTGATACAATAATTAAAAAAAAAATGACGGCCATAATGAGTACATTTACTTTTTTGTTGCTATTTTCTTATTTAGTTGATATTTTTTAAAATCAAATTTAGTCTTGTTTTATAATAGAGTCGTTTACCATTATACTAGAATATTCCGAAGTTTGCTTCTGCGCCCTGTTATAAAAAAACAAAAAACAAAAAACAAACAAAACATCCTAATAGACAACATCACAGAAATAAACGTGCTCGTTTATAAGGGAACAAAACTAATCTGTGATAAAATTGACATAATCACTAGAAATGCAAACAGAAAGACAAATCCTGGATAGGAAATGAGGCTAGAAGGACTAATAAAAAAACTGCGCAAACAAGCGTAAGTACATAGGAAAGTAAAAACACACTGGGACACAACAGAATGAAAAAAAAAACGAAAAACATCAGATAAGACTGACAATAGGATTGGAAAAAAATAGATCAAAAC
>CAUZXS010006418.1:0-45000 GCA_963585895.1 Sepioteuthis lessoniana
ATATTTCTTCTTCTTCTTCTTGTCATCTTGTTGTTACTGTTGTTGTCGTTCTTCTTGTCACCTTGTTTTTGTTGTGTTCCTTCTTCTTACTTCTCCTACTCACCTCAGTTACCGTGTTGTTGTTGTTCTTTTTCTTCTTCTTGTCACATTGTTTTTGTTGTTGTACTCCTTCTTCTTGCTTCTCCTACTCACATATTTCTTCTTCTTCTTCTTCTTCTTCTTCTTCTTCTTCTTCTTCTTCTTCTTCTTCTTCTTCTTCTTCTTCTTCTTCTTGTCACCTTGTTTTTGTTGTTGTGTTCCTTCTTCTTGCTTCTCCTACTCACCTATTTCTTCTAATAATCCTACCAGTTACCGTGTTGTTGTTGTTGTTGTTGTTGTTGTTGTTCTTCTTCTTCTTCTTCTTCTTCTTCTTCTTTCATCTCTTTCTCATCTCTTTTTTCGTTTCTTTTTGTGTTCTTCCTTCTTGTTTCTCTCTTTTCTTTTCCTTGCATGTTTTTCTTTTTCCTTTTCTTTTTCCTTCCCTTCTCCGATATCCCCATCTTCTACCTTTCTCTTCATCATGCCCTTACTCGGATACATATTCTACCTACACAGCTTGAAATATCTTTCCTCGCTCACATCTTTCCGGGGTCGACCATACCATTCATCTAATCAGCCGGGATGACAGACTCGCGTTTTCCCCTTTTACTTTTTGATGCTCGTCTTCCGAGACGACGTCGACCACCAAGTGATGCCGTGCAAACATGTGCAGTGCATTGGAAAATATACGCTTAATTAGTCACTGTGTTTGACAACGCCCGCTATTTGTCAATTGTCACCATTTGGTGTTCGTTCAGGATTTGTTTCAAAGATAAACTCACGCTTTCTTCAGTGTTTGATGAGTCAAGCATTTCAGAAAGCCATACACAGCGGGACTATCTATCTATCTAATTCTCTTCAATATCTATCTATCTATTTATCTATCCAATTCTCTTCAATATCTATCTATCTATCTATCCAATTCTCTTCAATATCTATCTATCTATCTATCTGAATCTGCTCATATTTATTTAACAATATACCTATCGGTTCACACATACACACACACACACATATATATATATATATATATATATATATATATATATATATATATATATATATATATATATATATATATATATATATATATATATATATATATATATATATATATATATATATATATATATATATATATATATATATATATATATATATATATATATATATATATATATATATATATATATATATATATATATATATATATATATATATATATATATATATATATATATATATATATATACCTGGCCATTGGCCGAATGAGTAGAGTGTTCGACAGTTGTCCGGGAGGGCCGGGTTCAATCCCTGGTCGAGTCATACCAAAGACTCAAAAATGGTACTTGATGCCTCCTTGATTAACACACAGTATTATAAGGTAAGGAACAAGGGTAAAGAGGAGCAATCCAGAGACTGGAGTAGCGCCCTCCCTACACCTTAGTGTAATAAGGTTAGCGGTTGTAGTCGAGGGTGACCTGAAAGCTACTTTTTCGATAGCTATTACACCAAGGTGTAGGGGAGGGCGCTACTCCTTTCCCTAGTTCGGGTCACCCTTGACTAAGGTCGCCAACTTATATATACATATATGTAATTAGGGCCCTAACAAAATTTCCTTCTTCTCAAGTTTTGCCATTGTCGATCTTGAGGTTGGCAAGGCAGCAATATATATATATATATATATATATATATGAAAATGTAAAGAGATGATAATCATAAGGTCTTTAGAGAATGATTTTTCTAGTAAAGATATTTTCCAATGTTAAACGTTTCGGTATTTAGACCTTTATTCGGTCAACTTTGGCAAATGTTTAAAAAAAATCCTCTAGAGATATTGTTTTTTCTTTTATCTCTATACATTCTTATACCATTGGATTTCTTTTAGTTCCTCCCACTATATATATATATATATATAATTTTATAGTATTGAATTAATTTATAGGGCTATTGCAATGCTAAATAATAATTATTTGAGTCTGAGACTTTTTTTTTAAATGAACACAATAATGGAGGTTCAAATTTTTTGAATCTCCTGTGTTCATTTATAAAAAAAATGTCTGACGATGAAGTTTTACTTTGAAATTAATTAGACTCAAATAATTATTATTTCGCATTGCAATAGCCATCTAAATTAATTCAATACTATAAAATAGATAATTTGTGCAATGCTTCAAGCAAATTACAAAATACTTACATATATATATATATATATATATATATATATATATATATATATATGTAAGAGTGGAAATGGAAATCAATCTGACGGTATGTTAATATAGAAATATGAAAAAAAGGTATTCTGAGGATGTTGTTGCTGTTGTTGGTTTTCTTCTTCTTCTTCTTCTTCTTCTTCTTCTTCTTCTTCTTCTTCTTCTTCTTCTTCTTCTTCTTCTCTGAGGGGGTCAAGACGTAGCCATGGAGATGAATGTGTCCTCTGTAAGAGTACGGATGTAACTACAAAACACTTTAGGGCAATTGGCTGCACATTTACGATAACTATTGCCCAGTCGGCTGGGGCTGTAGAATATACCGACTGCACCTCTGCAGAGGGGTAAGACCCACCCAGCGAGTGTCCTTGATATGACACTAAACATTTACTATAATTTTCCGATATCTTTCGTTTTTTTTTTGTGTTCTTCCTTGCGGATAGATTAATTGAATAACTGAAAAATAAAATTTTACACATTTAAGATATTCTGCCTACGTTAACCATTCTAGCTTTTATGTAACCATCATTAAGACAATGTTAATATGCGATGTATCTTCTGTGAGTATATATATATATATATTGGTACAGCATATACAAGTGATTATTTCAAGTAGGAAGGTTATACCTTAATGAAAAACATGACTAAAAACGTAACTTAAGAAAATACAATATAGGGCCCTTTCGACCGACGCTTTATCAGTTGAAAATAACCTGTAAAATTCATTCGAATTATTTTAAAATGAAGTAATGAATAACAAAGTCCTAGAGAGGAGGGATACAGGAAAAAATAAACAAGCAAACAAAAAATAATGAAAAAAAAAACAAACAAACAAACAAACCCAACGGCTCTTAAGATTCTCCAAATAACCGCAAGGGGTATTTGAGTTTTCTCTACTTGCACTGGTTAGCGCAATGTTCAACTCTCGTTAAAGGGTTAGCGCAATGTTCAACTCTCGTTAAAGCCTTCAATATGGTTAGATGTTTATTGTTCCTAGCCTAGTGCAAGACAGTGAAACACTCATCCGAGTAATTTGTCCGGCATGATTATTGGTCGTACAAGTGTACGACTGTGAAAGCCCGGATGTTATTGATTGTGACCACCTACGTGTTTCTTGTGGCACGTGCTGCCCAATACGTCCTTCCAGACTCTGAATTTTCCTACCTATATTGTCATCATCCCACTGACACTGAAACCTATAAATCACAATTATTTGTTGCAGTATAGGTAGGATATCCTTTTGGAAGATAAGAAGGCAGATCTAGTGGTAAATATGGTTCTAATCATGACAGAGTAAAAACAACGCATATATGTATATAGTCATCCACAGACAGATCTGTTTCGTTCTATCAGAACTCATCAGTGTGGCTAGACAGTATCTTCCCGTAGCTGGGATCGAAACCCGGTTGACTCAAATGCCAAGCTAAAGCTTCTAACCATTCAGCCACGAGGAGATATTAGCTGCGAAGTAAATTTTAAACGGTTATGAATCACAGTTACTATTGTTTACATACATCCGTTCAACGGCTGCCGAGACCTCAATTCATCTACGAAGAGGCTTGCAATAGACGCTAATGGCAACACGATTACTTCTTCGCCAGAGAACTCAACCCCACGGGGGTAGGGGAGTATATATATCTCTATAGTCATCCACAGACAGATCTGTTTCGTTCTATCAGAACTCATCAGTGTGGCTAGACAGTATCTTCCCGTAGCTGGGATCGAAACCCGGTTGACTCAAATGCCAAGCCAAAGCTTCTAAACATTCAGCTACGACTTTCTTTAAAGAAAGTATATATATATATATGTTCAGCTCTTGAATGATTTTCTTGTCCTGAAGGAATTACTCCCAACTCTGGTTTAACTGGATCGAATAATACCCCTATATATATATATGTGTGTGTGTGTGTGTGTGAGTGTGTGTGTATTTGTGCGTGTGATTATGCAGAATAGTACGTACGTTTCATGCCTTTCGGTTATTTCTTTCTTGGTTTGGGCGAGAACTTTTCTGTACCACTCCTATATATTTGGTTTAACGCAATGATTAACGATATAATCTTGTAAATAATCTTTAAAAATGTGGGTCCTGATTGGTTCCATTGCGAATGATAATATCTCTCCTTTTTTTTAAATTGCTATTCGTCAAATGAAAACATCTGGTTTAAAATTCTAAAATGAAACATTTCGATTCATAGCCTCGTTTTCGAGTTTGGATCAGAATCTTTCGACCCGCATGTTTTCATTTCCTCCCCAAGAAAAACAAACAAACAAACAAACAAACAAACAAAAGAACTGTCCAGCAGGACACATAGCGTAACGATTATAGGCGTTGGTTCCCTAAGCTTCTAAGGAGACAATCATCGGGTGGTTCCAGGTTCAATCCTGACTGCAGGCGAGTAACAATACAGGAATACTTCACACTTGTACCCGGTTATGACTAACGAAATCAGAACAGGTGACCTCCGTGGTTTCAATAAAGGACGTAGTTCGAAGTTCCGTGAAGGTTCCCGAGTTCGACAAACACCTGTAGAAGGCCGGAGGACATATCAGCCGAAACGTTGTGGAAATAACAATAACAATAAAAATGAAGACAATAGTCCGAAAACCCTTAATGACTCTATCATTAATTAGTGTTCTTTTCTGCCTCTCATCTTGTTCCTTTTTTAACATCGCTTAACAATTTCTAAAAAGTATTATCTCTTTTTTGTTTAATTCTATGCTAGAAATGCACTAAAATAACATCCTTTACTGCTGATTATTATCACATAGCATGAACACATACATGTTGGTCTTTATGGCATATCAAACCATTGAAGGTTATATAATGCCAAATCCTCTTTATACATATGTATTGAATATGATTAATAAACAGACGTTTTCGAAACGTTGTGGAAATAACAATAAAGAGGAATACAATAGTCCGAAAACCCGTAATAAAAAAAAAAAAAAACAATTAAAAAAAAAAGCAAAAGAAAGAAAGAAAGAAACAAACAAACAAACAAACGCTTTCATTTCATTATTCTACTGGCTAATTAATTTTAATTAACTGAAAAATGTCATTAAAATTAGTGCAAAAAGTTTATGAAAGACAGTATATTCGGTATGTGCAAATGTTTCCAGCATTTTTTATTGATGAAAAAACAGGTTTTCTGCTACATATTTGCTTCTAATTTTTTAACAAGAGGCCTCTGGGATCTTTTTACACACCCAATAATAAATGCGTATACAGATCACAGTAACAAATATAAGCAATATTTTGTGTTCTCATGGCAGTATGAGCACATAAATGTTGTGGAAGCCTTACCCATCTCACCATAATGGACTCTTCTCACCGTTATTAGTACTGAGAGATTTCGCTGCCAGAGGGGCAGATCACTAGCGGTCTGACACCTCTCCAGGTATCGGGTAGCACTTCGGCCGGCCGTGTTATCTGCGGCACGGATCTGGCCGAGTGTGTCTCAGTACCTGGAGATTTCCTTCGGCCTCAGGGGGCCTTCCCCCAGGCTTTTACCCCCCTTTCGAGGGGGGTTGGGTTCATTGCCCGGCGCCTGAGGCGCCCCTAACAAGGGGAATGCCGACGGGGCCGAGGGCATTTTTGGCAAACTCCGGGCGCGTGTGGGCTACGGCCCTGCGCCCGGTCCCACCCAAAAAAGGCCTTGTGCCATGCATGCACGTAAGGTAGGGCGTGCATCAAATACCGCAGATCACTATCGGTCTGACACCTCTCCAGGTGTCGGGTAGCACTTCGGCCGGCCGTGTTATCTGCGGCACGGATCTGGCCGAGTGTGTCTCGGTACCTGGAGATTTCCTTCGGCCTCAGGGGCCCTCCCCCCCAGGATTTTACCCCTTTCGAGGGGGTTGGGTTCATTGCCCGGCGCCTGAGGCGCCCATAACAAGGGGAATGCCGACGGGGCCGAGGGCATTTTTGGCAAACTCCAGGCGCGTGTGGGCTACGGCCCTGCGCCCGGTCCCACCCAAAAAAGGCCTTGTGCCATACATGCATCAAATACCGCAGATCAATATCGGTGTTATCCGAACAGTACGAGACTTCTTAACTTTTTCTATGTAACTCTATTTTTTTTGTGTAATATAATCTGTTATTTAATATCTGTGTTTGCGTTTTCATTAGTGACCCTTTCCGGGGTTTGCGTTTTCATTAGTGACCCTTTCCGGGGCCACAACAATAAGACAATATGATACGTATGACAGGCAGTGTAACAAACTTGTACATAATAACTTCAGGTGACGCTTGTAATTATCATTATAGTAAATGGATCCACCGAACGGAGTTCAAATCCTGGCCGAGGCTGTTTGCATTTCATTTTGCGCTTCCGCATAAAGAAAAACCAAGAATCCGTATTTCTCCATCTAGGTCAGGGTAAAATAGGTCAGACTGGTGTCTTAGTATGCATATTTATCCGTGCGTCCCACCAGGCAGGATTTGACAAAAAGTCTTTTTTTATAGTGGGGATTTAGGGGAGTGGGAGCTCGAGCATGAGCCAAAAACTCATGCCCTGTCGGACTACGCTAATTATAGGATCACTAGGTACAATTTGAACTATATTAGCCTTTTCTAATTCTCCCGGCACGGAGCCAGGTGACCTTGCTGGTCATAGATTCACTAGCCCCGAAGGTCTAGTACAATGTGAATCTATGCTTGTCATTGGTATTCTACCCACCACGTATGGGAAGCAGCCCAGCCGAGGTGTTATATTTTGACCTTCGACCCGGCCCAAATGCCATTCAAGGTGATGCACCAGAAGGAAGTGACACATTCCAATGGCAGTTAGGAGAGGAAATCACGGGGGCGGAAATTGGTTAACAAAATGGGACAAGCTAAAAAATCCCATGATACTCTCATATACTGACGCACCGGAAGAGAGTGACCTCTGAACTGCCTGACAGTTATTTCCGCTTGATGACGATTAAACATGCGATTTCAAAGATCGAGTGGGCGATCGAGTGGACGTTGAACTATTATATAACTCAGTCAAGACACAGTTCCAGTGGCAGTTGCAGTAGAGTTGGAGGCGAAGATAGACGAGATGTGGTAGGGAAAGCCATACCCAGCCGAGGGGGCCCTCGGGAACCCCGATGGAGTTTGGGGACCAGAGAAGTTGCTGATAAGATGCAGTAAAGAAAGCCAGCACCCAGCAGAGTGGACCCTAGGGCCTCCGGTTGAGCATCAGGAGAACGAGAAAGACACAACGTTGACGACCATAAGAGTGGGGGTCAAAATATTGAAGTTTCTGTTCGGTCTCCAGCTCCCTCTCACACGCAAACCTTGAATAACCTTTTCGAACACTTACAAATAAAGTGAGAGGTAAATATTTTGTTAAAGAAGTCTTCTTGCGTCTGTTTATTATTGTGTCGTTATGATGCTGTAGATGACGATATAACAGAGGTTGAATACCTTCGGAATAAGCTCCGGGGTCTTAGGCAACTGGTCAAAGAGAAGGAAACTTTAAATTGAAACCAGGTCCATTTTAATTCTGTCAGTGACGGAGGGGTTGGGTAATGCATATTTGACTTGATGTCACAATGCATTGTCAAAGCAATATAAGCACACAATTCGTTACACATATAATGTATATTCGAGGCAATTCGAACACACAAGGCAATATGATCTGTGCCAACAAGCAATGCAAAAATATATACGTGGGGCCTTCAATAAGTTTCCAGACTTTTTTCGTATGGGCATCTAAAATTGTAGTAGACTCGCTATGTTATTGCTATACATCTCATGAGATGACTGACCAATTTTTATGATTTCAGGTTAAAATGAACAGCTACAACAGCAATTGGAATACACCCTACTAAAGCCTGATTGTCACCGCTGGTGAAGCTCAAAAATGCAATCTGGACGTGAGGACACTTTAGAAGAACGATGTGCAATAAAATTCTGTTTTAAACTTGGAAAAAAATGCCACAGAAACGTATGGAATACTTCAGACTGCTTTTGGAGCATCTTGCATGAATCGAGCTTCAGTTTTTGAGTGGCATAAGAGATTCAAGGAAGGCAGGGAGTCTGTGAGGGATGATGAGAGGTTTAGGAAGTCAATACACTAGAGTTGATTGGCAAAAGGGTTAGGGTTACTATGTTGAGGTTTTAAGGGAGGTCAGGAAGAGATTCGGTCGGAAGAGGCCAGCACTCTTCAAATCGGCTCAGTGGCATTTCCACCAGGACAATGCACCAGTCGACAACTCCATCCTTGTCACAGACTATTTGACCAAGATGGGCATCAAGACAGTTCCTTACCCTCCCTATAGTCCAGACCTTGCTCCCTGTGACTTTTGCTTATTCCCTAAGCTCAGATACCGTCGTTATGAGACATTTGTGGAGATGAAAGATGCTGTGACGAAGGTCATTGATACGCTCTCACAAGGGGACTTCCATGTTGCCTTCCAGAAGTTTTTGTAACGGTACAACAGGTGCATTGCAACCGGAGGAGATTACTTCGAAGTAGACTAGAGTTTCATGTGTGTACTATCAATAAACGTGCCCATATGAAAAAAGTCTGGAAACTTATTTAATGATCCTCGTATACAAAAATTTACATAATATTTTCTCAAAGTAATATGAGCTCCCGAGGCAATATAATGCGTACCATGGGCAATATAATAAAAATATACATAATGTAATATCACAATATGTACTCAAGGCAATATGAGCTTACAAGGTAATATGATGCGTGCCACAAGTAATCTAATAAATAAGTTAATATCATAATAGGATGTTAGGACAATGTGAGCACACAAGGCATGAAGATGCGTATCATAGGCAATGAAACAACGTATACATAAGTTAGTATTACAGTTTGTACTCAAGGCAATATGAGTACACAAGGCAATATGTTGCATACCACAGGCTATGTAATGAACATAAACATACGGCAACATCATAAGTGACTTATAATTTACTGTGCAAATGAGCTATTAGAATTCGTACTTTAGACCTGGTATTACAATCGCTAATTTCTTGCATATTTGCCGTATTATCCAGCTTTGTAGGCGCATCTTAAAATAACTTCAAATTTATACTAGTCGGCTATTGTGGATCGGGACCATCAGAGGTTTGTGATTAGCTATGCAGTCTAAAAAAAAGGTCCCCTGTGAAATACGTGCTTTATAGTCTGCAAATACGATGTTGAAATTACAAATCAGTTATTCGCGTCTTTATCGTTCCTCAGTGAAAAGAGACGAAAAAGAGTTAGAGAGTGAGAAGTGTCACTCTTCATGCCATCGGCAGATGTCGCGACAGTCGACTGATTTATCACTTTGTAGTGACAAGCAGAATGCAAGTCCCTTAGCGTGACATACCACAGATATCTGGTTTGGAGAAAACGGGAGTGGGAGAGATATTGTCTCAATCGAGAAGTTGTTTCTCTTCTTCTTCCTTCGAATCAAACGAAGGAAGATGGAGACATTGAATATATTTTGTTGTAATTACATTTAAAAGTCGACATGAATTCGGCGGGACATATGAAACTAATAATAATAAGATGAAAAATAATAAAAAAAAACCCAACAAAAACGGAAGTATATCTGTGTCCTGCTTTTAAAGGGTTTAAATACATCCATATTACCATTACTGTTCAGGCACTTTAAGCTCTGGTTTCTGTGATTCATACAACGCATGCGCCATGCTCTCAAATATTTTGGCTTATTATGTTAGGTAATTAATTTTCTGTCTTTTCGCTGTCAATAGAAATTATTGTCATACTGGTTAGAGCGTTCGCTTGTTTTCCAGGAGACTGCGGTTCAATCTCATGTCGAGTCGTACCAAAGACTCAGAAATGGTTGTTGATAACTCCTGGCAATCCAGGGAAAGGAGTAGAACCGTCCCCTATATCTTGGTGTTGTAGCTTTTGAAAAGAGAGCCTTCGGGTTGACTTCGACTTCAGTCAGCCAACTTACTTATTCATGTAGGTTTTTACGGTGAGTCACAGTTTGTTGCCGAAGTCATATTTTTGGAAAGTAATTATATTGTTTTAAGCATAGATTGACCCATCCCCACCGTCACGAGCAGGATGTGAAACTAGATAAATTTTTCGTTGGAGAAGTACAAGGTGCATATGATAAGTTTCCAGATTTTTTTCATATGGGCATCTAAAATTGTCGTAGACTCTTGAAAGTTCCCTATGTTATTGCTATACATCTCATGAGATGACTGACCAATTTTTATGATTTCAGCTTCAAATCAACAGCAAGAGCAGCAATTGGAATACACCCTACTAAAACCTGATTGTCACAGCTGGTGAAGTTCAAAAATGCAATCTGGACGTGAGGACACTTTAGAAGAACGATGTGCAATAAAATTCTGTTTTAAACTTGGAAAAATGCCACAGAAACGTATGGAATACTTCAGGCTGCTTTTGGAGCATCTTGCATGAATCGAGCTTCAGCTTTTGAGTGGCATAAGAGATTCAAGGAAGGCAGGGAGTCTGTGAGGGATGATGAGAAGTGTGGGAGGAGTAAGGAAGTCAATACACCAGAGTTGATTGGCCAAAGGGTTAGGGTTACTATGTTGAGGTTTTAAGGGAGGTCAGGAAGAGATTCGGTCGGAAGAGGCCAGCACTCTTCAAATCGGCTCAGTGGCATTTCCACCAGAACAATGCACCAGTCGACAACTCCATCCTTGTCACAGACTATTTGACCAAGATGGGCATCAAGACAGTTCCTTACCCTCCCTATAGTCCAGACCTTGCTCCCTGTGACTTTTGCTTATTCCCTAAGCTCAGATACCGTCGTTATGAGACATTTGTGGAGATGAAAGAGGCTGTGACGAAGGTCATTGATACGATCACACGAGAAGACTTCCCTGGGGCCTTCCAGAAGTTTTTGTAACGGTACAACAACTGCATTGCAGCCGGGGGAGATTACTTCGAAGGGTACTAGAGTTTCATGTGTGTACTATTAACAAAAGTGCCTATACGAAAAAAGTCTGGAAACTTATCGTATGCACCTTGTATTGGCTTGAATTAAGAGTTTTCTTGACCGTTGGCTAGAAAACCCTATCTAGCCATATTTAGGAAAGAACAGATGGATTCAGGCCATTCCAGAGTGCGTTAGAGCAAACGGTCTCGGTCCGGACTCGAACACTGGTCACCGATTTTATTTCCCACAACGATAACCGTTACGCCTAGCGCATCTCCAGGCTAATGATGCATCCGTAATAAGTAAAAGTAATGTTTGCGACCGTTGTCGAAGGCGTCCCGAAGAATCCCTTTTCAATAGCTACTACACCAAGGTGTAGGGGTGGGCGCTCCTCTTTTCTCCTGGATTGCTCCTCTTTACTCTTGATACATACCTTATATTGCTGAGTGTTAAGCAAGGAGGTATCAAGTACCATTTTTAAAGTCTTTGGTATGACACGACCTGGGATTGTACTCAGGTCTCCCGGACCACTAAGTCGCCAAATAATTGTATGTCAGTAGCTCCTTCACAGGTATTGTGACTTAAGTGTTTTCAACTAAATTTTGAAATCGTTGGGTCCAGAACCTGAAGAGGTTTTAGAGAGCTGTCATTTGCCATATACCTATATATATATATATATATATAAATTGGTCAACAAATGAATTTGTAATTTACTTAGCTTTTTGCTTAGATGTAGCACAAGGCCGAATGAATGGAGCACCCAAATGAGACTCGAACTCACTCGTGAAGGTTTGCCAGTCTAGCTTGCTAATCATTACACCTCCAGAGGCGCCTTGGTCAGTAAATAAATTTGAATTTTATACTTCAGGTGTTTATTTCATATAATTATGCTCTACACGTGTTTCGGACTTTGTGATCCTCTTCAGGAAACTAATAAATATCTAGGGTCACCTCTGCTTCTAGCTTTTACAGTGAAGATTGTTTTGATAAGGTTGAGAGTTTTTTTTAATTCAAGGTTTATATATATATATATATATATATAACTCTCTCTCTCTCCATCAATCCCTATCATCCATCGCCACCGGCAGTTCTTCCAAACTACATCCTGTGTACGCACAGAGCTGATGTAAATGAATTCTTGCTGGTCAGTCAACACTGAGTCTGTCCTTGCTTTTCTAGCAGTGTCCCGCATATGTTGTTTGTCTTACTTGGATGGTCTTTGAGATGGAAAGTTAGTGGCCGTACAACTGTTATTTCGAGAGGGTGTTGCTTCCTGGTTTTGTTCAAAATAGCTCTTAGCATTTTCGTGAAGTTCCCATAGCTATTGTGTTTTTTGTTAGCTTGTTTGTTCGGCTGAGGGTTCTTTATAAAATTGTGTCATGTTATAAAACAACAGTTTCTTTTCGCTTCCTAATTACTAAACCCTTCCGCTACGACAGACGTTTGAATGTTTAGTGTGAAGCTCTCACGAATGTGTGGTTGAGTCAGTCCTAAAATTTACCTCGTCTTTGTCAGCATTCGCCACCTTTTGAAGAGGCGTCTCAAGCATCAGGCAAATGACCCGAGTCTTGTCCTTTTAGATGAGAGAGCAGGTGCTCTTGGTATGAGGTAGTCAGCTGAAGCCTCTCTCTTCAGTAAATAGAGAAGAACCAAAACTCCCACTTGTTTCCGCCTCAAATGATTTTCTGAGTGGTCTGCTATTTAACTTGACATAAGTAGCAAGTTTTCTTATGCAATTGTCTTTACTGGGAATCCTTTTTTAGATGAGGCTTCTTAATCTGAGTATTAATTTTATTGCGGACTTTTGTCCTCATCTCGGTTGTTTTTGTTTTTTTTTTTCATTACGTTTCAGGTGATTAACCGCGACCTCGTATAGGAAAGCTGAGTTTTGTAACCGTATCCTCAGTAATTACTGCCTTCCATAGTTGTTGTCTATCGCACCACGTTTTGACCAAGTAAACCTCTGGGTAGGAATTGAAACCGGTATCTTCTGACAATGCTCACCTGGAACCGTAGAGACTCCGCGCCTCTATTCGCTGCGCCACGGGCCCCGTAGCGATCAAGGTTGGATTTTTTGGTCTTATAAATCCAATTATTTGTTCTCTTTATCCGGTCTTCCATAGTCGGGTCCGTACCGAATTTGTAATTGTCTTTATTGGGAATCCTTTTTG
Organism: Sepioteuthis lessoniana; assembly: GCA_963585895.1. NCBI lineage: Eukaryota > Metazoa > Mollusca > Cephalopoda > Myopsida > Loliginidae > Sepioteuthis > Sepioteuthis lessoniana. Next base: position 13,340 of record CAUZXS010006418.1, read on the forward strand.
AGATGAGACTTCATAATCTGAGTATTAATTCTATTGCGGACTTTTCTCACTACGTTTCGGCCAAATTTCACCTCTGGCCGTCTTCAGGCGATTTTCTTATGCAATTTGCATATTTTGCTTTAAAATCGTTTATTATAAAATGAATGACTATATTTTATTAACCATTATATCGGCCCATTGGCCAAGTGAGTACAGTGTTCGCCAATGGCCAGGAAGACCAGGGTTCAGTTCCAAATCGTGTCATACCAAAGGCTCAAAAATGGTACTGGATACCTTCTTGCATAACACTCAGCATTATAAGGTACGTATGAAGGGTAAAGTGGAGCAATCCAGGAAAAGAAGCAGTGACCTCCCCTATACCTCAGTGTTGTAGCTATTGAAAAAGGAGCCTTCGGTCGCTCTTGACTACGGTCGCCCTCGACCACGGTCTTCAACTTTACTTTTACTGTGTTAATAAAGCAACTCCAGCAGATTTTTACTCAGAATTAGATTAGCATGCTTGAATACTAAATTCTCAAGACCAGCGTTCAATTCTTAGAAAAAAAGAAAAAAAAAAAAGAAAAAAAGAAAGAGGAGGATTACTTACCTGGTGGCGTTGACATCGGGGGTAATAATCCAAACTGATTCCAAAAACGACAAATGGATAAATAGACAAGAAGGAGGGGTCGGAGTCACTTTACTTTTGTTATAAAATCTGCCTTGGACCAGTCAAACCGAGCATTTTACTGGCGACAGGTTATTGCAAACCTCTGTCTAGTTTCCTTCTACTGAAGTCGTTACCACCACTTCTTGGCAGAGCAGATATCTCATCCCTTGTTACGAGTTGCTCTCCGTCTCGGCCACCTTACCTTACTTTGTTAATTGACCCCAATGGGGGGGGTCGCAGGGGGTATTCCTTTGCAACCCCTAAACCTTACGCAACCACTTGGGTAATCCCTCTTCAACGGAATAGGTTTTTTCGACAATTCCTAGTCGAGTCATTCCAAAGACTCAAAAATGATACTTGATACCTTCTTGCATAACACTCAGCATTATAAGGTACGTATGAAGGGTAAAGTGGAGCAATCCAGGAAAAGGAGCAGCGACCTCCCCTATACCTCAGTGTTGTAGCTATTAAAAAGGGGGCCTTCGGTCGCCCTTGACAACGGTCGCCCTCGGCTACGGTCTTCAACTTTACTTTTACTATGTTAATAAAACAACTCATTTAAGATAAATGTGGAATGTCCAGCTGATTTTTCAAAATCAGGTTAGCATGCTTGAATACCAAATTCTCAAAAAGAGAGAGAAAACTATGGACCTATACCTACCCAAATAACGCCAAACAACATATAGTCATGAAAAGAAATGAATAAATAGCGTTGTGAATTGTAAGGAAGGAATATAATTTAATCGCAGAATCGTTTCTGCAAAGATTCACCCGAGCCTACACAGAAAAAGACACAGACCAGTAAATTTTCACAACGTGTCTGGTGCTCACTCACCAAAAATCAAATTAAAAATCATTATAAGAAACAAGTTTGTGGAGGTGCCCGTGGTGTAATGGTTGTCGTCGTAGGAAATGGACACGGCGACACGAGTTCAAATCCTGGACGAGACTGATTGCATTTCACATAGCACTAATACCCTTGGGAAAGGTATGAATTCAATTATTCTTCCTCCAGCTATGGGTAAATAGTAGTGAGGCGACTAGTCTAGGAGAAGGAAAACTCTGAATTCAAACCTGTTAAACTCCGCTTAGAAAATTGACCTTGTGTCATATCCTGCCCGAGCGGAGGGGTTGGTAAATATGATAAGAAACAAGTTTGATATTCTTCAGGAACACATACACCAAATAACAAAAATGTAAACTTTGTTACGCCCCATATGTGGCACAATGTTGGGCATTCGTTTCTGTGGGTGTGGGTGTGTGCCTGTCAGAGGATCCCTTTGTCTGTTTTGGCGTGAAACCACACACTACGAAGCCGGAAGAGGACGAGGGAAGGAAGGTCTCAGAGAGAGCAGAAGAAACCAAACGACAGAACAGGGCAGTCAGCAGGAGAGAGTTGTCAACAGAAGTCGGTGGAAGCCGACGGTGAGAAAAAAGCGACTGCCGGGACCTGTGGATCCAGAGGCCGGGTTGACCAACGTGAGTGGATGAGTCAGCATTCCTGGTGGCTTTGTGGGGATTTCGCTCGAATTCACGCTCCCGATAGCCCACAGATACAAGGAAAGCTACACAAAAGTGTCACAAACTTCTCACATCTTGTGCTTGGAGCTAACCCAAGTCCGTGTTTGTTTGTTCTCTTTTCCTCCACTCTCTCGGTTGTGTATGTTGTGTTTTGTGTGTCGGTAAAGAAATGGGAAATACCCCTGGCCGGAGATGAGAGAAACTACGATCGAATGGCGATGAGTGGTTTAGGAGGTTGAGATAGTGGGGACCGGCCAGCGGTGTATTGTCACACATATAGAAGTGTTTGGGTATCCCCTATAGATGGACTCGTCCTTATTTGACATATACCGACTAAGCTCTCTTCTGCGCAGTCTCAGAGGAGTCTCAGTCTTCGTCTCAGTCTCGAGCAGTCTCAGCGAACCGTTACCAAGAGCAGTAATATACTTGATTGTTAAGCTGAGGAGGGGGTTCCCCCAGAAATCGTTTGTGTATGTATTATTTTCCATCAATATATTTCTTATCACTTATTTCCGAGTCGTGCTATCATTTGGACCTCCCCTTGACCACAACAAGTAGTACCAGCAGCCGAGTCCATTCCAACCAAACTAAAAGCCAAGAGTTGAATTCCATGGGAAGTAATAGCAATTAAAGAAAAACGAGATAATATGAAAAAAGTAAAGTTAATAAAAGAAACTTAAATATTAATGCAGAGAAAGTTAAGAAAACCTAGAGATAACTAACACACACCAGAAATACTAACTAGAATACATTCATGGCAAAATCAATAAAATCAAAAACTCTGTAGAAGATAGACAATCCCGATTAGCATGACAGGCAGTAAATGAAGCGAGAAGAAGGAAGAGCACCTCGAAACCAAAACTAAAAGATTCCAATCAAGAAAAAATACAGGAGTGGAAAGAACATTCCCAGAATCTGCTTGGAAACTCCCCTAAAGTCACTGATAAACCTATCCAAATAAATTACCAATCGCCAACTAGACATCAGACTAGAACCGTTCATGGAGGAAGAACTAGATATGGTACTGACAAAAATTAAAAGCTGAACATTTGCAGACCTCGAGAAAATACTTCCTGGAGTATGGAAGACAAGGAAATTTGAAAACATACTTCTTGAATAATGCAACGCTGTGTATAAACAAAACTCCAGAGAGAGAGAGAGAGAGAGAGAGAGAGCTGCATCCCTCTCTTTCCCAAAGAAAGGCAACCTCGGAATCACAAAGAAGTTGCGGCATAACTCTTACGTCTTTAGCTGCGAAGATTTGTAATTTTCTGCTCCTCAACCGTATCAAAACTGAAATCGAGAAAATTCCCAGGGAAAAATCAGAACGGATTTCGGAGAAATCAATCCATAACTTCCCATATTTCTGATTATCCGTCGAATCATCTAAAGAGTACCTGAAAAATCTCAATGCAACACAAATTTTGTAAATTTTCCCAAAGCATTTATTTCCTTACATAGAGGGAAGATGTAGCAAATAATACTTCCATATGGTCTCCCTAAAGAAACTGTTACAGCCATAATTATGCTTTATGAAAACAGGGAAGTAATTTTTAGTTCACTTGGTGGCGATACCGACTTTTGTAGCTAGAGTTTTGCTAGGATATATATTGGCACTATATTTGTTTATAATCCGCCATGATTACGTACTTCAAACATCAATAGATCTACTAAATTGTTTTATACAAAAAATAAAGCAAGAAGCAGACGATATACCGAATAGACTATAATATTCGCAGACTATGCATGACAAAGAAAAGAAGCAGAAGGTACACCGCAAAAACAATGACCGACGCCGACTACACCGATGACATAGCGATTCTGGAAAATGCACCCGCCCAAGCCGAAACCCTACTGCATAGTCTGGAACGAGCTGCTGCAGGCGTTGGCCTCCACGTCAATGCAAACAAAACGGAATATATGTGCTTTAATCAAATAGGCGACATTCCCACACTAAACGGTAGCTCTCTGAAACTAGTTGACATGTTCACCTACCTAGGAAGCGGTGTTTCATCAACCGAGACAAGCATTGACATGCGACTAACAAAGGCATGGACAGCTATCGATAGCCTATCGGTCATATGGAAGTCAGACCTGACCGATAAAATGAAACTGTTTTTTTCAAGCGGCGATCGTGTAGATACTGCTATATGGATGCACTACATGGATGCTAACTAAACGGCTGGAGAAAAAGCTTCACGGCAACTACACAAGAATGTTGCGAACAATATTGAACAAATCCTGGAAGCAACACCCCACAAAACAGCAGCTGTTCGGCTACCTACGACCCATCACGAAAACTATCCAAGTTAGACGAACCAGACATGCAGGACACTGCTGAAGAAGCAGGGACGAGCACATAAAGGATGTACTCCTATGGACCCCTTCACATGGCCGTGCAAAAGCAGGGTGACCAGCTCGAACCTACATACAGCAGCTCTGTGAGGACACGGGGTGTAGCCCTGGGGACCTACCGGAAGCGATGAAAGATAGGGAGGGGTGGCGAGAGAGGGTCAGGGATATCCATGCTGATGGCACGACAAGATGATGAGGATGATCTAGAGCTTCTCGTAAATACATCAGTCCAAGTCAAATTCCTGTAGCAGCAAGCAGCACGAGGCATTGGCCTCTACGAGAACGCAAACATCCATGTGTTTTAAACGAGAAGGAATCATTTCCACTCTAAGTGGCAGGTCTCAAAATACAGTAGACAAGTTCACTTACCTCGGCAGTAATATCTCATCAACTAAAATTCATGTCACTATGCCCCTAGCGAAGACGTGGACAGCTACTAACAGGTTATAAAATTTCTTTTTCAGGTTGTGGCTGTATCAGAACTACCATATGGATACACTACATCGACGAAATCACTAATAATAACTTGCTAGTCTAATTAGCAAACCATAACATAACGCGAGGTACCTACCCCCGAAAGTAAGTTATATCGGTAGTCCAAATTGATGTGTTTTACGCCGATACAGAGAAATATCCATTGGAATGTGTGTTTGTTTATAATTTTGTTTTTTTCTAATGTGAGCTTTTTTTCACCACAAGCTTGTTATATTTTTATGTGAACATGTCCGAGTGTTTTCTCTGAATACTGAGTAAATTTTGTGTTTTAAGACAATTTAAACTACATAGATAATTCTTTTAGTCTGTACAAACAGTTGTACAAAATGCTGTTTAGATTAAATTTCCGAGTGTCGTTCAGAAAGTTCAAAGCTTTTTGATTTATTGGACACCTCTCACTTTTGTATGGGCCTCACTTGCACAGCTTATTAAGACAGTAATCTGAATTAGTTTTTCTAGTTTTATAAGAAAGGGTCGTATGTCACCTTAACAAGAAAGTTTAGTTCCGGCTCTTCTTTTTGGGTGAGTCTTAGAACTTTTTGAACGAAACGTCTAGCTATTATAAATTCTGAAATATCAGTGCGTATTATACCCGAGATTTTTTTTTTTTTGAATTTTGCAGTCTAAAGTTTGGGGTGCGTGTTATGTTTTGCACAAATAATTACGGTTTTTGGTTTAGAATCCTGCCTTTTACCTGGGTCCGGAACACTTTCACCGGGGTGAAATACGCAACTATGTCAGCCACTGAACAAGCCCCTGTCTGTCTGTTAGAATGCCGAGGTTAGTGGGTAACAAACATTGTCTCGACTTGCCCGTTTAGCTGGCGTCTCTCTGCCAGTCTGTGAAGAGTTCTCTGACGCCAAGAGACGGTACCACCTGATGCGAAGCAACTCATATACGATGCGGCAACTGCTAGTAAGCAATACTAGCAGAGTCCGCTTGATGTGAAAAAGGCCCTTAACTGACACCACCTTTATTATGAATCATAAAACCTGGCATCACTTGGGGTAACAAAACAAAAAAAAACAAAAACAAAAACAAAAACAAAAACAAAAAACAAAACGCAAAACGCAACCAAAAAAATAATGATAATATGGGTTCTCTAAATCAAGAAATATTGAAGCTTTTGGGTTGGACTTGTACAACACAGACTCTCGGTTCACGTGTACAATAAAGACTAAGTAGATTAGTCTGTACAGTGTAATTCTGATATAAGAGACCCGGATATAAGAGATTTTTTTATCTGGTCCCAAATTAGAGTCAATAATTACCAAAACATAATATACCAAAACCCGGATATAAGAGACTTCTTCTCCGGTCCTGAAACACTCTTATATCCGGATTACATTGTACCAAGGTTTTTTGAGTACTAACAGCATATCCTTTCTCTACTGCTTGAGCAGATGAGATAAATACAAGCAGAATAGTTACTCTGATTACCTGACTCATTGATTGTAACGGCATGTCAAACTGTCTAGGGTTATTTTATGCCTAGAACTTAAGGATATTGCACGCTTATATTTACATTTTTGTGTAGTTGTGTCTTAAAATTAGATTGGTTGGGTTTTATGGCATATCAACCTTTGTAGGTTATTCAACGCCAAATCCATTTTTATGCAAATAGTTCTATTTTAAACAATTCAGTTTAGCATAAGTACGCAGTTTAAATTTGAAAAACATTTCTATTTCAATCTATTCAGTTTAGTCAAGCAGTTCTACAGTTAAATGTCAAAACGGTTTTATATTAAACAAATGAGTTTAGTGTAAGTACAGTTTCAATGTCAAAAAACTGTTCCATTTCAAATAATTCAGTTAAGCATAAGCACACAGTTTAAATGTAAGTAAAAGTAAAGTTGGCGACCATAGTCGAGGGTGACCCGAAGGCTCCCTTTTCGATAGCTTACTACACCAAGGTGTAGGGGAGGGCACTCCTCCTTTCCCTGGATTGCTCCACTTTACCCTTGATCCGTACCTTATAATGCTGAGTATTAAGCAAGGAGGCATCAAATACCATATTTTGAGTCTTTTCTTTGACTCGACCTGGGATTGAACCCAAGTCTCCCGGGCCATTGGCGAACACTCTAACCGCTAGGCCAATGTCCGGTTTAAATGTAAGTACGGTTTAATTGTTCAAAACATTTCTATTTCAAGTTATTCAGTTTAGTCAAACAATTCAGTTTAGCATAAATATGCCTTCAGTTCTATTTAATCCATAGATAGGGTCCTATCAGGTGCTACCACTCCGAGTCAGAGTAGACATGGGAGCAACGGCAATGAAGGGGTACTTCGCATTCCCCACAGCTCCAGCATTATTGGAGCCTCACCATGATATTGTTTATTTATGAAACTATGAATGTCAGATTGGAATACTAGAAACCATTTAACTGTGCGCAAATAAAACTATTAATGTCAGAATGCGAAACGTGAAACAATTTAACTGTGTACAAGCAGAAGTATTAACGTTTGATAGCAATTCCTGTAACCATTTAACTGTGCACAAATAAAACTATTAGTGTTGTATAGCAATTCTTGTAACCATTTAACGATGTGCAAATAGAACTATTAGTGTTAGATAGCAATACTTGAAACCATTTACCTGTGTGCAAATAGAACTATTAGTGTTAGATAGCAATACTTGAAACCATTTACCTGTGTGCAAATAGAACTATTAGTGTTAGATAGCAATACTTGAAACCATTTAACTATGTGCAAATAGAACTATTAGTGTTAGATAGCAATACTTGAAACCATTTAACTATGTGCAAATAGAACTATTAGTGTTAGATAGCAATACTTGAAACCATTTAGCTGTGTGCAAATAGAACTATTAGTGTTAGATAGCAACACTTGAAACCATTTAACTATGTGCAAATAGAACTATTAGTGTTAGATAGCAACACTTGAAACCATTTAACTGTGTACAAATAAATGAGCCTCGGTTCGTTTAAAAAAATCTTACGAACAAACAATTTTGGAGAAGTAGTACCTGTTATGATCCCGTTTTTGGTTGAAATGAAACTACTGAATCGTTAACTATACTTGAGACCATTTAACAGTTTTAAAACGATTGAATAATTTTGAATAAGATTATTGGTGTTTATAATGCTCTAGTCTTGGAGTTTAGGGAAAGTGGAGTACCCCTTTATTTCCATTACTCTCAGGTTCACTCTGACCATGTTACAAGATAGCAATTCAATGTCTTAGGTATAACATTAAACTTCGTCTGATCCAGAGTGATAGTACCTGTCAAGTTACAATCTATGGGTCAAACAAAACATACATAAACATAAATGAGCACTAAATACGATTACATAACCTCTTGGCATTAAATAACTCTAGGCGATTTAATATGCCGTTAAAATCAATCAATTTGGCCCTCCACAACTAGTAGTTTCGTTTTCTTTTAATGTCTTATCACTCTTCGCTGATTATTTAATGCCAAAGTTATCCTTGGTGGGGTTTAGGGGGTCCATACCTTTCCCAAGAGTATAAGCTTACTTCGATGGTTGTTAACCACTACACCATGCGTACTCCCTAACAACCAGGAGGAATAAACTCGCCTAGATGATGCATGTGTAGATATAATGGGGTACGGGTGGATTTGCCTAACCCTACTGTTACGGGTAGAATGCAACACCAGGTCAATTCTTAAGCGTGCAACCGGTTTGAATCCTGTGTTTTTTTTCTCCAAGATAGGTTGCCGTACTGAGGGCAAAGAGACCGGTTTGTTCTACAAGTTACCCATATCTTCGTTCAGGAAGAATTGTCTCTTTCTAACTTCCTAGATTAAATACAACGATTTTCTTGGACTTTCATTCCCTGACCTTTTTGCACAGACGCAAAATCGGATCCAAACTTTTGAAGAAGCAGTGATATCAAAGTCGCCTATTTTTGCCCCAGAACAATCACAATAATATACATTTTTTTTAAAATAGAGGAATTATATATTCTAAATTGAATTGCCAAGACCAGAAAATCGTATCTCCAATCCTCTTGGGAAGACGTTGCCCTGGAGGTGACTGTAAAAATACGGATGTAACTACAAGACACACCAAGTTAACTGCCCGCGCATTTACCATGACTAAATGCGATGTGAACAGATAGCTCAGTGGTAGAGTTTCGGTTCTGTGGTCACTGGTTCGATCTCCAGTTGGGTAGATTAAGGTATACACGGCTGATGAGACCTAATAAAATCGAAACAGCTGTCCAGTGGTTTGTTATGTCGCACGAAGTGTTTGCCGGATTTTCTAGTCATGGTAATTTAATTCATAATCACAATGATGTTGGCAATGCACACGATGCTATACGCCTTGTAGTCAATATTCTTTTCCTTAAAATAAGACAAGTTTATAAAATTTGCATTGATCATCGTCCCATATTCTGATTATTTAAAGTTAGGTTGTTTTTAATGGTTTTCTTTTAAAATAAAAATGCTGCTCTGGGAGCAAATCAAGATACGAAAATGCGGCTTCGAAATTGTTAATATCTTTTCAACACAAGCTTTCATTTCTTTCTTTCTTTCTTCTCTTTCTTTCTTTCTCTTCTTTCTTTCTTTCTTTCTTTCTTTCTTTCTTATTGTATATGTAATCGATCTAATGAAGTATCATGTAATTAATAAAACAATTTCTTTCAGATCGCATCTTTTTCGCGTTATAATTTTTTTTTTCTTTTGATTTGATTAGAAATTTCTGCTATTCATTAGATGCTGAAATATCTTTATTAGCCACTCCGCTATTCTATTGAATTTACGCCCATCCCTTTTGCTTTGACTGAGATATATTAATTCGTTCATTAATATTTCTATTTATTCATTTTTCTTTTTAATCTTTCTTAGTTTTCGTTTTTTGGTTCCTTTTTCTTTCATTAATTAATTTTTAATTCTTAGACTTTCTCTCTTTCTGTTTCGTTTCCTTTCGTTCCTTTCTTTCTTTCCTTTTTTCTTTGCTATATATCTATATATCTATCTCTATTTGCTCATCTCTCTCTCTCTCTCTCTCTCTCTCTCTCTCTCTCTCTCTCTCTCTCTCTCTCTCTGAACATTCACAAGATACTAGACCCCCATATATCTATAAATTTGTATCTCGCTTGGTATTTTTCATCATTTACTATGACAACAACTAAAGCGATTAAAACTGGCACAAATCATTTCTTACACCCCAGTGACTTATAAATTAATTAAAATTTTTATAAACGTCGTCATTAATTGACGAATTTAAGGAAATATGCCTAAGAATATGTCTTAGGGAATCGCTCGACTGTGGAAATTAACAGGAAGAGTAAAGGAGAGAAGTCAGTTTTAATTTTTAAATGGTCGTTTACGCAGAATACCATCACCCATATAGGTCGTCCATTTTGATGTCTGCCGTTAATGCTTTTTGTTGAATCATTTTTTAAAAATTATTTTTTAAACCCTTTGGCCACTGAAGTTTGAAAGTTAAATTTGGTATTAATTAAGTAATTAATTAATTATTTGCTTAACTCAGCAACAAAAAATGTAGAGAATAAATTCTTTCTTTCTTTCTTTCTTTCTTAGACAAATTCTTATCTTTCTTTCTTTCTTTCTTTCTTTCTTAGACAAATTCTTATCTTTCCTTCTTCTTTCTTTCTTTCTTAGAAATTTTTTTTTTATCTTTCTTTCTTTCTTTCTTTCTTTCTTTCTTTCTTTCTTTCTTTCTCAGACAAATTCTTATTTTTCTTTCTTTCTTTCTTTCTGAGACAAATTTTTATCTTTCTTTCTTTCTTTCTTTCTAATTTTTATCTTTCTTAGACAAATTCTTATCTTTCTTTCTTTCTTTCTTTCTTTCTTTCTTTATGTCTTTCTTTCTTAGACAAATTTTTTTCTTTCTTTCTTTCTTAGCCAAATTTTTATCTTTCTTTCTTTCTTTCTTTCTTTCTTTCTTTCTTTCTTTCTTTCTTAGACAAATTCTTTCTTTCTTTCTTTCTTTCTTTCTTTCAAATTTTTATCTTTCTTTCTTAGACAAATTCTTATCTTTCTTTCTTTCTTTCTTTCTTTCTTTCTTTCTTTTTCAGACAAATTTTTCTCTTTCTTTCTTTCTTTCTTTCTTTATGTCTTTCTAAGACAAATTTTTCTCTTTCTTTCTTTCTTTCTTTCTTTCTTTCTTTCTTTCTTTCTTAGACAAATCTTTATCTTTCTTTCTTTTTTTCTTTCTTAGACAAATTTTTATCTTTCTTTCTTTCTTTCCTTCTTTATTTCTTTCTTTCTTTCTTTCTTAGACAAATTTTTATCTTTCTTTCTTCTTTTCTTTCTTTCTTTCTTTCTTTCTTTCTTTCTTTCTTTAACAAATTTTTTTTTCTTAGACAAATTTTTATATTTCTTTCTTTCTTTCTTTCTTAGACAAATTGTTATCTTTCTTTCTTTCTTTCGTTCTTTCTTAGACAATTTTTTTTCTTTCTTTCTTTCTTTCTTTCTTTCTTTCTTTCTTTCTTTCTTTCTTTCTTTCTTTTCACTACACGCTCCGAAAGTAATGCCTCCTATTTATTTCTACCGAAGCAACGACAAGATACAGGAAAAAACTAAAAACAAAAAAACAAAAAAACAAAACAAAAACAAAACAAAAACAAAACAATATTGTTGGATAAAGCAAGTTTTTAGCAACCAAGCACACATTTTAGATTTGTTTTTGGGTTATTGAATGATTCATTCATAAAAGTCTGATTATAGTCCCAATCTTATTTACAACATTTCGTTGCTGTGATGTTTTAAATCATACTTTAAAAATTGTCCATAATTATTTGTTTGCACACAGTTAAATAGTTTCAAGTATTCCTATCCAATACCAATAGTCTTCAAACAGATCTATTTGACTCATAGGCAGGGCCGAAACAGGTACTACATCTTTGGGGCAGAATGGATCTGGGAATAATAACAATAAGGGAGATTCCGCACACAACCGTCGCCAGAATTGGAGCCACATCACCATATGCAGTTTAGTGTTTAATACGGTTTGGTTTATGGGTTTTATGGCATATCAACCATTGTAGGTTATTTAATGCCAAATCCTCTTTATACATATATATTAAATATATAGGATTTGGTTGGGTTGGGTTTCATGGCATATCAACTATTGTAGGTTATTTAATGCCAAATCCTCTTTATACATATTTATTAAATATATAGGATTTGGTTTGGTTGGGTTTTATGGCATATCAACCATTGTAGGTTTTTTAATACCAGATCCTCTTTATACATATTTATTAAATATATAGGATTTGGTTTGGCTGTTGTTTTTTTTTTTTTTTGCATATCAACCATTGTAGGTCATTTAATGCCAAATCCTCTTTTTGAGTTCCACTTTATGTTTTTATTTTTTATGTTTTTTTTATTTTTATTTTTATTTTTATTTTTTTAATCTTTATCTTTGTTTTCTGATTTTTAATTTATTTTTTAATTTCTTTAATTTTCCTATTTATCTTCTGAATACGAACTGTAACTCCTCATTCGCATCTCTGGGACAATACAGAGCATGTAAAAGAGTCATCTGACGAGACGGAGAATATACTAACAATATTCTCCGCCGAAATAAATTTATTATGACGGCTTAACCGAGTTTGAGTCTCCATTTAATTGTACTATATATATATATATATATATATATATATATATTAGGGTAGGTTGATTTTTCACTTTTCTTAAATCATTAAAAAATCTCCCTTCCCGAAAGTTGCGTATGGACCTATTATTAAGTACTCATACAAAAAATTAGATCAAATAGTTCAACGATTTTTTGAGTGTTTGGTATCAAAGATCGTAGACAAAAAACATACTGAAAATTCCTCGTTTTTGCAATATTTGGCTCGAATATTAGTGTGAAAACGAAATAATGTTAGTATTTAAATCAGGGAATGTCCTTTTATCTTATAAAAATGATATTAATTAAAGAAATGATGACTAATCTTCAATTTAAAAATCTGCCCCCCCTTTACAATATCTGCTTCAATAAACTGCTTTTTAACGTTATCAATTAAGCAATAATATTTGAATACCTTAAAAATTGATTTTTTTCGGTTATAAGTGAAAATATAACAAACAAACAAAAATAAGGAAAAACAAACACTATTTTAATAGAGCTTAATATTAGGTTGACAAGAAAGTTCTTGCGGTTTTTAACTTTTAAATTCAGATGTACATATCTCAGCTCAAAACAAAAATTTATTGATCGAAATAAGCAGCATCAGAATCAACACACTTTTGCTAACGCAAAACAAGTGTGTTTATGCCAGTAACGTAAAAATCTTGTGTTCTGGTGGCAATGAAGTCGCTGAAGGCGTTTTTGATATCACTTAGGTTTTTGAAGCATTTTTCACGCAGAAAGTTGTCAAGATGCTTGAAAAAGTGGTAGTCGGTAGGTGAGAGGTCTGGAGAGTATGGCGGATGAGGTAGAGTTTCATAGCCCAATTCGTTCAACTTCTGCAGGGTCGATTTAGCAACGTGCGGTCGGGCATTGTCCTGGAGGAGAATTGGGCCTTTTCTGTTGACTAATGCTGGGTGTTGTCGAAGTTTCTGATCCATTTGTTGACAGTACTTCTCCGCCGTAATGGTTTCGCCTGCATTCAAAAAACTGTAATGGATGAGACTGATCGCAGACCACCAAACAGTCAGCATGACCTTCATTTGGTGCAACTCTGGCTTCGGTAAGTGTCGTGGAGCTTCGTCGACGTCCAACCACTGATCTGAGCGTCGCCGGTTGTCGTAAAGAACCCACTTTTCATCGCAAGTCACAACCCGGTCGAGAAACAGGTCGTTCTTGTTGCGTAAAAGAAGGGAAGATGACACTTCATAACGTCGTTTCTTTTGGTTGTCGTTCAATTCGCGAGGCACCCATTTATCAAGTTTTTTTTTGTCTTTCCAACCTCTCTTAAGTGGTTGGAAATCGTCGTATACGTTACATCTAATTCAGAAGCAAGTTCTCGAACAGTTATGCGTGAATTGGCTTCGACTAAGGCTCTTAATTGATCGTTGTCAACATCCGATGGCTGACCACTACGCTCATCATCTTCAAGACTCTCTTTGCCTCCACGAAATTTCTTAAACCACCATTGCGCTGTGCGTTCAGTAGTGGTTTCTGGGCCAAACGCTTCGTTGATATCGCGAGCTGTTTCAGCAGCTTTTCGGCCTAGCTTGAATTGAAATAAAAAAATTGTGCGAATTTGCTTTTCTTTCCATCTTGTATTCAACATTCTGAAAAGAAGACATAATTGTTTTAAAACGATTGTAATTTAAACGATTAGATAGAGCGAAAAACGCTCTTTAAAATGATATATAAAGCAAAGGTATTATAACGAAAACTTATTTGAAAATACATCATTTGAAATCAAAATTAAAAATTCCTCAAGAACTTTCTTGTCAACCTAATATATTGAGTCAAATTGCTCCCTATAAGAGCCCTTAGACATAAATGTCGTTCTCAATTTCTGACTCAAAACTTTGGCTGCTATGTGTTGATGCCTTGCTTCAAAACCATATACAGTTTGTGAAGCTTCCGTTGTTCCATGGCCTGAGAATGTGAGGGAAAATCTGACAAGTCAAGCTCGGTTCCATTTAACAATGATTCTCGAAGTTCAAATTCAAAAAAATCTTTCATCATTAGTGGTTAAAAAATGCCACATAATGTTAAATCTATTAATTGTATCCAATGTGTGGCATTAAAATTAATTGTTGGTATTCTTTTTAATCTTTTCCTGGTTGACTCCCCACTCCTGAAAGAATATAAAAATTAATTAATTGAATTATTAAAAAATTCCAATCTTTACTGCTTTAATAATTATGGTGAAATTAGATAAAATCTTTAAAAATGATTCTATAAATTGGAATAATTGGGTCAGTGATATATCAATAAATATTTACTTACCTAATGGCCAAAATTCTTTTTAAAGGTTCTTCTCTTAGATTTGACCATGGAATATAGAAGGTTTTCTGACAGTAAACAAAATGTATTACCTTGTATATTTCTTAATGCTATCTGTTGGATTTCATGAGACTTCTCCTTAATTCTCTGGATCATATTAAAAATGTGCAGTTGCTTAATGTGGAATTTATTATTTCTTTTAATTTCAAATCAACAACTGGCATACACATTTACGATAAAATTCATTAAACTGTGGAGTTTTGTTGTGAGCCCTTGTGTGTATGCACCACGAGTCCATAAACACACGAGCCAGATGGCCAAAGTTAACCATTTTGCCTGGTTTAAAGGACCAATTTTCCAGGAGACATATCTAGTGTCAACCTTACCTCTAAAAATACCTACTGCGTGTTCATACAGGAGTCTTTGGTCACAACTGAGATCATGTATTTCATCAATTTTCAAAATTGAATCCAGAGATCTGCTAATAGTGGAAAATGATATTTGGGGTAAATCATGGCAATCCTTTGAGCATAATTTCCCCAGGGGGCCACTGAATGCTGTAGGGCGTTTTGCGCAACCATCTATTCTTTTAAAAAGGGCTCAGAAATTATTATGGTGCAGTGAGGAACCAATTGTGTGAAGATTTAAAAAATTTTTTTTTCTAAAATTGCAACCATTCCACCTTCACAACCTGTGTTGGCATTAGTGTTGTCAACAAGGATAGCCTTGAAAGTGTTCTCACTGTTGAATTCATGCAAAACATCCACCACTTGCTCTGCATGAACAGCACTTGTTGCACCAATATTAGGAAGAACTCTGTGTGTCAGATATTTACTTTCATATGGTGTCTCCTTTGTAAAAGTTAAATGGCATTTTGGTCCCATAGTTTTTTTCATAGTTTTCTGTCCATTTTCCTCCATAAATTTCCTTATACAGCAATGTGTCCTTATTCATTCTCCCATCAACTGCAATACATATAAGATTTTCCATACTTTGATCATGTTTTTGTGGGACAGTTGTTTCCACTTTAGACTTTGCCTAATCAACTTTACATTTATCAATAAAAATATCGTTTATATTAATACTGGGTATAAGAAGGCCCATAGCCTTCAAATCCAAGAGCAAGGCATTGGCAAGGCTGGCTCCAAGATTAGAAGATATGTCTTACCTGACTAACTGGGGGCCATATCTTGGAAATTTGATAAGCCCTTTTGGATGACTCTTTGGCTGCAAATATTCTTCTTCTGGCTCTTCACTTGGAGAAGATGAGTAGGAGGGGGAAGAAACATTACCCTGGAGATTTGATGTTGAAGTTGTTGGTGTTGAATGTAACCCATCTCTTTCCTTTTTCCTTTTTTTATTGAACTTTTATCTACCGTATCTAGCTCGTAAACAGTTTTTTAATGAATAAACACTAACTTTAAAAATATAAACAAATCAGAATAATAATATAAGTTGTATTTTTTAATAGTTAAGTCTATTTTAATGATAAATATAAGAGATATTCGTGATAATTAAAATCATAAACAGTAAACAATCGTTTAGGGGGAGGTAATTTCTACTGGTGAATACCATAAAGAATATACAATAAATGAAACGGCATATGTAAATAGTTATTCGTATATTGAATTAAATGTTATAGTGATTTTATTCCTTTTAAATTTTCATATTTAATTTCTAAGGAAAAGGAATACCAAACTTAAAAATATTTATTCTTAAGTGTATTGTATTATTTTATTTTTGTTAAAACTCGAGTTTTATTTAAGCGACGCTTGTTGCCGGTGACATCTTTACCGTGATAAAAATCCCAATTTATTTGGTCTTTAAGTTTGATTGCTCAAACGTACAACAGCCGAAACGTTGTGATAAACATGGCGACAAAGATAAGGACAATAGTCCAAAAAATGTAAATAATGTATATAATACCCCATCATCTCAGAAATATAGACAGATATTGAAGTTTTGAATTAGACAAGTTTTGAAACAGCTCAATTTTGAAATGGACTTTTATTGAAACAACTCAATTTTGAAATGGACTTTTATTGAAAGAGACCAATTTTAAAAGAGAAAGTATTGAATAAGACAAATTTTGAAAAAAAAAAAACAACAAAAAAACAAATTGAGAAAATTTCGAACGAAACCCTTCTGAAGAGAAAATTAGTTTTTGTCAAAATTAACAATAAAATAATTGAATTACAATTGGATATAGGATCCGATATTACGAGGTGCCTTCAATAAGTTTCAAGTCTTTTTTTGTACAGGCATTTAAAATTGTCGTAGACTCCTGAAAATTCACTATGTTATTGTTATACATTTCATGAGATGACTGACTAATTTTTATGATTTCAGCTTCAAATCAACAGCTATAGCAGTAATTGGAATACACCCTACTAAAGCCTGATTGTCGCAGCTGGAGAATTTCAGAAATGCAATCTGGACGTGAGGACACTTTAGAAGAACGATATTCAATAAAGTTCTGTTTTAAACTGGGAAAAATGCCACAGAAACGTATGGAAGACTTCAGACTGCTTTTGAAGCATCTTGCATGAATTGAGCATCAGTTTTTGAGAGGCATAAGAGATTCAAGGAAGGCAGGGAGTCTGTGAGGGATGATGAGAGGTGTGGGAGGAGTAAGGAAGTCAATACACCAGAGTTGATTGGCCAAAGGGTTAGGGTTACTATGTTGAGGCTTTAAGGGAGTTCAGGAAGAGATTTCTTGGGAAGAGGCCAGCACTGTTCAAATCGGGTCAGTGGCATTTCTACCAGGACAATGCATCAGTCCACAACTCCATCCTTGTCACAGACTATTTGACTAAGATGAGCATTAAAAACAGACCTTGCTTCCTGTGACTTTTGCTTATTCCCTAAGCTCAGAGACTGTTTTTATGAGACAATTGAGGAGATGAAAGAGGCTGTGACGAAGGTCATTGACACGCTCAAACAAGGGGACTTCCCTGGGGCCTTTCACAAGTTGTTGAAACGATAGAACAAGTGCATTGCAACCGGAGGAGATTACTTCGAAGGGTACTAGAGTTTCATGTGTGTACTATCAATAAGAGTGCCTATACGAAAAAAGTCTGGAAACTTATTTAATGATCCATATATATATATATATATATATATATATATATATATATATATATATATGTGTGTGTGTGTATACTTTATATATATATATATATGTGTGTATACTTTATATACCGGGACATTGGCCCAGCGGTTAGAGTGTTCGCCAATGGCCCGGGAGACCTGGGTTCAATCCCAGGTCGAGTCATACCAAAGACTTTAAAAATGGAACTTGATACCACCTTGCTTAACACTCAGCATTATAAGGTACGGTTCAAGGGTAAAGTGGAGTAGCGCCCTCCCCTACACCTTGGTGTAGTAGCTATCGAAAAGGGAGCCTTCGGGTCACCCTCGACTATGGTCGATAACTTTACTTTACTTATGTACTATAATTAATGAAAAGACTTGGATAAAATGGAGTAAATCCAGTTTAATGAGGTTGTTTCATCCCTTTGGAATGGCATGTTTGCCCGGGCCGAAGGTCAAAATACAACAAAGGCATATCAACATTCTTGGGTTATTTAATACTAAATCCGTGCATCTAGAGGGACAGTAGAGGAACATTCAACACATAGCTGGGAATATAAGGAGGGCCATACCTTTCCCAAGGATATTTTTCCGAAAATGAACATAATAGCACAACTGGAGTTCGAACTCGCTGACTACGATTCCAAGTCCAACGCTTAAATAACCCAAGAATGTTGATATGCCTTTGTTGTATTTTGACCTTCGTCCCGGGCAAACATGCCATTCCAAGGTGATACACCGGAAGGAAGTGACACATTCCAATGGCCAGTAATCGAAAGAGATCGCGTGGGCGGATTTGGCTGATGAAATGGGACAAGGTAAAATTCCCATGATACACTCATAGACTGATGCACCGGAAGAGAGTGACCTTTGAACTGCATGACAATCAAACATGCCATTCCAAAGATTGAGTAGACGTTGAACTATTATATAACTCAGTCAAGACAGAAGTCAGACGGTTAGAGATCGGACGGAGTTAGAGACGAGATGTGGTAGGGAAAGCCACACCCAGCCGAAGGGGCCCTCGGGAACCCCGATGGTGTTTGGAGACCCGTTGGTGACAAGATGCAGTAGAGAAAGTCCGCACCCAGCAGAGTGGGCCTCTGGGCCGACCGGTTGAGCAGCCCTGGAGAACGAACAAGACACGACGCTGACGGCCATAAGAGTGGGGGTCAAAATGTTGCAGTTATGTTCGGTCTCCAACTCCCTCTCACAGTAAAACCTTGAGTAACCCTTTTCGAACCCTTACAATAAAGTGAGAGGTATATATTTTGTTAAAGAATTCTTCGCTCGTCCTTTATCATTGTGCCATTATGATTCTGCTGCATATGTATATGTATTATGTGTTTGTATAGTTAATCATGGTCATGGCTATTGAGTGGCTATATAACACCTTTACGAACAAACAAACTAGTTTATTGCCGTACATATTTTTTATTTTTTAAGTAGAGGAATTAATATTGTGAATTGAATTACCATGACCAGGTTATTTGGCCGCGCAAATACCATGACTAGTTGATTTGGCGTCAATTGTGTACAATATGAACTGGTGGCTCAGTTGTAGAGTTTCGGCACTGCAATCTGTGGTCGCTGGTTCGATCTCCAGTGGTGGAGATTACGGTATTCACTGCTGATGAGACCTTATAAGGTCGGAACAGCTGTCCAGTGTCCCCCAGTATCGTGCGTAGGTGTTCGGCAGATTTTATTTCAATTCACAATAGTTTATTGACTTCGAGAAAAGTTGCTCGTGGTGTTTCAGGGAAGAAATTAAATCTTTTAGGTGAATTCGCCTGTACCATTTCTTTCGTTGGAAAAAAACAAAAAACAAAAAAAGCACTGGCACTTGTGTTAAAGAACACAACGAATTTATTCGAAACATATGGTATTGTCTTATTCGATCTTTGGGACCTGTCAATCAATTCGTTCTGTAGCCAAGTAAAAAGTGCTATCACGACAACAGAAAAATTCAAAACTGAATTAAAAAGAAAATTTCCAGAAGTTTTTTTTTACAAGCATAATAGCACGACTAGACTTTGGACTCGCTGACTACTATTCCGAGTCCAGCGTTTTAACTATTACACCAAGAGGAAACACCCTCAATAAAATCGGCTTCGTTTTATACGAGTCTTTTCATTATTTATAGTAAATAAAGTGTATATATATATATATATATATATATATATATATATATATATATATATATATATATATATACACTTATTCCGTTTTTATACGAGTCTTTTCATTAATTATAGTAATATCATATCCTCTATCCAATTATAATTTTGTTTTTATATTGTTAATTGTGACAAAACCTAATTTTCTCTTCGGAAGGGTTTCGTTCGAAATTGTCACTATTTGTTTTTTTTCAAAATTTGTCTTATTCAATAAAAGTCCAATTCAAAATTGAGCTGTTTCGTAGCTTAACAGTGTCAACAAAAAGCAAAGACGAAATTTGAATTTTAAGAAAATGCAACACTAGTATTCAAACCTAAAAGGAGTGTACCTTTTGCGGCCTTAGATCCAGTGAATAAGGAATTGAAAAATCTTGAGAATTTAGGGGTCGTTTAGGGGTAATTTCAAAAGTAGACTCTGAATGGGCACCGCCGATTATTTACGTGAAGAAAAAGAATAACAAAATCCACGTATGTGCCTATCTTTTAACGGGACTTAATGATAGCTTGCAAAATTATCAGATTTCCCAACCCCTCCGCTCGGACAGGATATGACACAAGGTCAATTTTAAAACCGAGTTTAACAGGTTTCAATTCAGAGTTTTCCTTCTCCTAGACTAGTCACCTCACCAAGGCTGAAGAACTCAGTCTGCCCGACTATTTACCCATAGCTGGAGGGAGAATGATTGGATTCATACCTTTCCCAAGGGTATTAGTGCTATGTGAAATGCAATCAGTTTCATCCAGGATTTGAACTCGTGTTGCCGTGTCCATTTCCTACGACGATAACCATTACACCACAGGCACCTCCTTTTGTCCAACCCTTCCGTTCGGACAGGAAATGATACAAGGTCAATTTTTAAGCGGAGTTTAACAGGTTTGAATTCAGAGTTTTCCTTCTTCTAGACTAGTTGCCCTCACCAAGAACCTAGTCTGCCCTACTATGTACCCATAGTTGGAGGGAGAGTAACTGGATTTCATACCTTTCCCAAGGGTATTAGTGCTATGTGAAATGCAACCAGTCTCGTCCAGGATTTGAACTCGTGCCGCCGTGTCCATTTCCTACGGCGATAACCATTACACCATGATGCATATAAGTCTATATGCGACTTTTTTTATCAATGTGAAAGGCAATCAGCCTCGTGCAGGATTTGAACTCGCTTGCAAAATTATAATTACCAGTTACCTAAGCCTGGAAGAAATTCTCACCGAGCTAAATGGTGGAAAATGTTTTTTTAAAACGACTTGTCGAATGCCTACCAACAAATACTGGTAGATGAAGTGTTCAAATTACTATCAACACTCATGAAGGGCTCTTAAAAATTGGAGGGAGGAGGAGTCGAATGAGAATAGGTTGCAGCAATCTCTGAGAGTCTTTAGAATCACGCCAAATCCGAAAACTACATCTGGAATGTCGTCGACGGAACTGATGTTCGCTAGAAAAATTAAATCCGTGTTCATCAAGATACTACCAGAACGGAAAGCTGTAATATAATAGCCGAGGGATTTCGGTTCTTGCCTTTGGGTTTAGTAAGGCTGAGAACCTTTCGGCTCAGCACATGGGTTAGTTAGGTGCAACTTGATGCAGGTGTTAACACGCGCGCGTGTGTACACAGAGCGGACGTGACACTCAGAGATGTCACAATAGCCCGAGATGATGGAACGGGGTGACAGGGTGCGGGTGACGTCACGCACCGGAAGCGCGCGGAGGTTTGTGGGAGATTTGAAGAAAGTTAGGAGAGTTGAAAACTAGACGCCGAACGAGGAGGTTCGAATTTTGGGGCTCGCTGAGGCGAGACGAATTTGCGTGCCGTGGGTGCCGCACGAGATTGGGGCCAAATGAATAAGACGGCATAGCGAGATTGTGTCTCTCCTCCTTATGTTGAAAACTTTAACTCAAAGTTAATAAAAAGGTTTCGTACCTGAACAAGAAGTCGTTACGTGTTTTCGAATTTCGAGATTCCTATGTTTTTTATATGTTCTATCGTTATGAACATTATATGTCTATTTCGCTCATGGCGTTAATTGTGGCTATGTAACAAAGCGCGAACATAAAAAAAACCGGGAGAAATATTCTTCAAACGGTTTTGATTGGTTTGGTTTCTTTGTTTAATGGCATATCGACCTTTGTAGGTTAATGCCAAAGCCATTCTCCCAGAAGAAGAGCAGTGGTACTATTTAACCCATAGATGGGAGGATAAGGGGGTTCATAGCCTTCCCAAGGGTATTTGCCCGAAAATGAACGTAATAGCGCGACTGGAGTTCGAACTCGCAAACTACGATTCCGCTGTCCATCGCTTTAATCATTACACCACGAGGCCACCCCCAAAGATTATGAACAAATGGTGTGGTAAAGAAGGATTGGTCGTATGGCTTTCCTGGTGCAGGGACCAAAGTAGGAGTATAAACGTCACCTGAACCAGCTAAAACGTAGACACACAGATTTTTGAAAGACCCAGGCAAGAAATGCCCATGGAAGTACACTTCCAAAATACCTAAGACGCAAGAAATTATTGAACTGCGGCGGTATGGCAAAAGGAAAATAACTTCGATGTGCCGATACCAACCAGTGTGGTCGAACACCGATCTCCAGGCAACAAACACAACAGTTGAAATGGATTGTGAGCCTGGCGGTCACGTGATAACAAAGAATAGGAAATATATAACATTATAAAGAGCCGTCGAAGAACGAAACATTATAAAACACGCGCGTGCACACACACACACACACACACACACACACATATATATATATATATATATATATATCAGTAATTTCCAATGTAAGCCGCATGTCCCAACGGTGGGGCACGGTAATATTTTGGTGGAGCTTGTCTTGAGACCAAGTTAACGAATATGCAAGAATTAAATATTGCAAGGGACATCGGAATTTTAGAAATACTCAAGTGGGGCATGGCCCCAAATCTCTTGGGAACAACGATATATATATATATATATATATATATATATATACTGAATTTGACACTAAATAAATATCGAGGCCTAATATGCCATTAAACCAAATAACCTAGCAAAACGTTTTCTTTCTTTCTTTCTTTCTTTATTTTCTATTATTTCTTTCTTTCTTTTTCTGTATTTTCTATTCTTTCTTTCTTTCTTTCTTTCTTTCTTTCTTTTTCATAATTGTGTGTTGGGTAAGATCATCTTTCCCTAATTTTCCCATTATAACTTGATTTTCTTTTCTTGCTTTTCTCCGGTTTTATGAAGCATAAATAATCCTTTCCAATTTTTTTTTCCAACGGAATTGGAATCCTTATCCATTTAGGGATCCTCTTCTCGTTACACCTTTTATCGTTTTATCTCTATTTTGTTTTATATCTACTTTTTTAATACAATTTTCAAACTGCACAAAAATAGCATTCTTTAGCCCCACCACATAAACACTCCCACCCTAACACCACTCTGCTGTGATGGTTAAGACTCTGATGTTGTTCTCTAACCAGAAGGGGTCGAAAAAAAAGCACCCCACAAAAAACAAGGCAAAAAAATAAACTGCAGCCTGCTCGTAGATTAATTAAACAGTTTTCTGGTGTTGAAGACACCGTGGAGGGTCGAGTGGAGACAGAAGGGGGCACCTGACCTGTGCTTCAAGCGGATATGTTTGTCATTAGGAAGTGGGGAAAGGTAGAGAGGGTTCGGTTGGTGCTCCGAGGGGTCCCCCTGTGTCCAACACAAAACACCCACATCAAAACTCGTGATAGTAATCGTCAGCACAATAAATTGAAAGGCGGTATGTTTGCACCTGATAACTATTAGAAAAAAAAATAGTCACGGTCCATGCCCTTCAATATATATATATATATATATATATATATATATATATACACACACATATATATATATATATATATATGTGTGCGTGTTTCAAGCGAAGTACGTATTTACCAAATCTCTACATACGAAGCGGACATGACACAAGGTCAATTTTTAAGCGGAGTTTAACAGATTTAAATTCAGAGTTTTCCTTCTTCTATAGTAGTTGCCATACCAAGGCTAAAAAAATCCTTTCCCAAAGGTATTAGCGCTATATGAAATACAGATAGTCTTATTCAGGTTTGAACCCTGATCGCTGTGTCCATCTCCTACAATGATAGCCGTTTAAGTGGAGGTGGGGGAGGAAAGCTGATTTGAATTTTGAGTTTTTCTTCGCCTAGATTGATTGCTTTACCAAAGCTAGAGAGCCCAGTCTGTCTTACTATTTAACCATGATTGTGGGAAAAACAGACGGATACCTGCCTTTCACATTTTTTCGAAGTCAAATGCAAGCAGGCTTGACCAGGATTTGAAAACGGGTTACCGATTCTATTTCGTCGCTTTTTTGATTTCCTATCAGCTTAAAAAACAATTAAAAAAACTTTCTCAAACTTTCATGAAAATATTTCCCCTGAATATGACCTTCGTTCACAACTATTAGAGAACAATAAGAGAAATAAATAACACAAAAGAAATATTACTATTTGCCTTATCACTCTAATTATATATATATATATATATATATATATATATATATATATTATAATCCATAGACAGATCTGTTTCGTTCTATCAGAACTCATCAGTGTGGCTAGACATACTAGATTCCCGTAGCTGGGATCGAAACCCGGTTGACTCAAACGCCACGAGGAAACCAGCCGCAGCGAAGTAAATTTTAAACGGTTATGAATCACAATTACTATTGTTTACATACATCCGCTTAACGGCTACCGAGAACTCATTTCATATGAAGAGCCTTGCATATAAGCTAATGGCAACACGATTACTTCATTTGCTAGAGAGCTCAACCCTACGGGGGGAGGGTAGCATACACATATTGTCATCCACAGACAACAGATCTGTTTCGTTCTATCAGAA
The DNA here is from genome assembly GCA_963585895.1 of Sepioteuthis lessoniana. Taxonomy (NCBI): domain Eukaryota; kingdom Metazoa; phylum Mollusca; class Cephalopoda; order Myopsida; family Loliginidae; genus Sepioteuthis; species Sepioteuthis lessoniana. Next base: position 38,362 of record CAUZXS010006418.1, read on the forward strand.
CTCATCAGTGTGGCTAGACATACTAGATTCCCGTAGCTGGGATCACGTGGTGCTTTCAATAGGTTTCCAGGCTTTTTTCGTATGGGCATTTAATATGGTCGTAGACTCTTGAAAATTCACTATGTTATTGCTATACATCTTATGAGATGACTGACCAATTTTTATGATTTCAGCTTCAAAGGAACAGCTACAGCAGCAATTGGAATACACCCTACTAAAGCCTGATTGTCACAGCTGGTGAATTTCAAAAATGCAATTTGGACGTGAGGACACTTTAGAAGAACGATATTCAATAAAGTTCTGTTTTAAACTGGGAAAAATGCCACAGAAACATATGGAATGCTTCAGACTGCTTTTGGAGCATCTTGCATGAATCGAGCATCAGTTTTTGAGTGGCATAAGAGATTCAAGGAAGGCAAGGAGTCTGTGAGGGATGATGAGAGGTGTGGGAGGAGCAAGGAAGTCAACTCCCCTGTTGATTGGCCAAAGGGCTAGGGTTACTATGTTGAGGTTTTAAGGGAGTTCAGCAAGAGATTCCTTGGGAAGAGGCAAGCACTGTTCAAATCGGGTCAGTGGCATTTCCACCAGGACAATGCATCAGTCCACAACTCCATCCTTGTCACAGACTATTTGACTAAGATGGGCATCAAGACAGTTCCTCACCGTCCCTATAGTCCAGACCTTGCTCCCTGTGACTTTTGCTTATTTCCTAAGCTAAGAGGCTGTCTTTATGAAACAATTGAGGAGATGAAAGAGGCTGTGACGAAGGTCATTGTCACGCTTACACAAGAGAACTTCCGTGGGGTCTTCCAGAAGTTATTGGAACGGTACAAGTGCATTGCTACCGGAGGAGATTACTTCGAAGTGGTCTCGAGTTTCATGTGTGCACTATCAATAAAAGTGCCCATACGAAAAAAGGCTGGAAACTTATATAAAGTTCCTCGTATATATATATATATATATATATATGAAGTAAATTAATAAATTAAATGCGACAGCATGAAGAAAAGTGGAAGTAAGAAAATAATCCAAATTTGATGAATTTATAATAAAAGTCGATGTTGAACGTTTCGGTTATAATAACTTCTTTCAGGATTTTCTATTCATGAAAAATGTTGTTAAAAGAGCGAGGGATGCTTTTATTATCTCCTGCTATTTCATCAAACATTCATCGCTATTTAAACAATACTTTTCCTGAATTTAAAGTCCTGAAGAAGCTTATTCTTACCGAAACGTTTAACGTTGACTTACACGATAAATTCATCACATTTGAACTATTTTGTTTTTTCTATTTTCTTCACACACACACACACACACACACACACACATATATATATATATATATATATATATATATATATATATATATATATATATATATATATATTACGAGAGGTTATTCAGTCGATCGTCCGACACAAGTGATTGAACCTGGTTTGGTTTGGTTGGGTTTGGCTTTACGGCATATCAACCATTGTTGGTTATTTAATGCCAAATCCTGCTTTTACACACACACACACACACACACACACACACACACACACACACACACACACACACACATATATATATATATATATTAAGTATACGATTTGTAAACACATTTTGTCGATACACATGATTATATGATCAAACAGTTCTATTTCTAACAATTCAATTTAGCATAAATCAAAGTTAAATGGTTCGAAGTTATAACTAAAAATTCAACTAAACATCAGTCAAATTTACACACTATTAAATGATCAAACAATTCTAGTTCTAATATATATATATATATATATATATATATAACCATTTTTTGTTGTAGGACCAAAAGAGAAAGAAATATCTTAAAATGAGTTTGTCCACGAAAAGATTTGTACCTTTTAGGATTTATTCATTCTTTTATTCGTAGACCTACACATTTATATATATATGTATATATATATATATACATATATATATATGATTAGTTAATTTCCATACTAAATAAAAATGTCAATTACTGTGCAAAACAGAGGCATCCCATAGCCTTAAAATTTGAATCTGTTTTTTATGTATTTTTTTCCTATCAGAGTCTTCGAATAGAAAGTTGTTATTTGCATTTCATAGTGCAATCGATGATATTCGAAGTGCCACGCAAAACATTTTTTTATAAAAATTAAAAATAATGTGTGAATCTTGTCCCTCCCAGATTATCAAAACGAGATCTTATTTGCAATTTAAATCCTAGACAGACATATCTATTCTTTAATCTATCGAGCCATTCTAGATTCTATAAATAAAGCAATAAAATGCGATAGTCTTCGGTTTTTGATAAAGATTTCTCTTTATTAATAACTCACTTTCGTCTTTTGTTGTATATTGACCTCCGACCCGGCCAAACATGCCATTCCAAAGACGGCGGAAGTTGCATATTCCGTTGGCGTGGGTGAGCTTGGCTGACAATATGGGACAGGGTTAAAATCCCACGGTACAGTCACAAACTGATTCACCGGAAGAGGGTGACCTGTGAACTGCATGACAGTTATTTCCACTCGATGATGATCAGAACATGCCATTCCAAAGACGGCGGAAGTTGCATTATCCGTCGGCCATTTATGGGAAGAGATTGAGTGGACGTCGAACTATTATATAACTCAGTGCACAGGAAGTTCAATGAGAGTTGGAGAAATGATGCTGTAGAGAAAACAGCACCCAGCAGAAGGGCCCTCGGGGCCCCTGATTGAGCAGTTGGAGATCAGATGAGTTGGAGATAAGATGCGGTAGAGAAAACCAGCATCCAGCAGAGTGGCCCCCGGTTGAGCAGCCCAGGAGAACGGCAAAGAAACGCTGTTATCCTATTTACCAACCCCTCCGCTCGGGCAGGATATGACACAAGGTCAATTTTTAAGCGGAGTTTAACAGGTTTTAATTCAGAGTTTTCCTTCTCCTAGACTAGTTGCCTCGCCAAGGCTGAAGAACCTAGTCTGCCCTACTATTTACCCATAGCTGGAGGGAGAATATTTGGATTCATACCTTTCCCAAGGGTATTAGTGCTATGTGAAATGTAATCAGGCTCGTCCAGGATTTGAACTCGTGTCGTCGTGTTCGCATCCTGCGACGATAACCATTACACCACGGGCACCTGTTATAGCCAATAGAGTGGGGAGTCAATATGTTCCAGTTCTATCGGTCTCCAACTCCCTCTCACACTCCCTTTCAAATAAAGTGAGAGGTATGTTTTTTTCTAAAAGACTGTGTCGCTCTTCTTTATTGTGTCGTCGTTATGATTCTGCATGCCTGCATATGCATATGAGTATACAACACTTTCAGTGAACGGGAAAGAAACGCGGTGATGGCCAATAGAGTGGGGGGTCAATATGTTGCAGTTCTGTTCGGTCTCTAACTCCCTCTCACATATGCATATGAGTATATAACATTTTCATTGAATTCTATTTACTTTCTAACAGCAATTACTCTCCCATTTTTGTTATTTTCATCAAACTTAGAAATCAAAAATATTTTTGCAAAGAAAACATACACTACTGATACAATATCTCTCTACCTAAAAATTATGTCTCGTAATTCATCCAACAGTTCTGCAAACTGGCCTCTTTTTAGATCAGGCAATTTGTTCGAAGAATATGTAACTGTACCATATTCGCAATTAACGCTATGTGCGAAATGGACATATAATGTTCATAACGATAGAACCATATAAAGAACATAGGAATCTCGGAATTCGAAAACACGTAACGACTTCTTGTTCAGGTACGAAACCTTTTTATTAACTTTGAGTTAAAGGTTTCGACGTAAGGAGGAGAGACACAATCTTCTATGCTGTCTTATTCATTTGGCCCCCAACTCGAGCGGCCCCCATAGGGCGAACGTTCGCCTCAAAAGCGAGCTTCAAAAGTCGAACCTCTTCGTTTGGCGTCTAGTACTCGACTCTCTAACTTTGTTCAAATCTCCACAAACCTCTGTGCGCTTCCGGTGCGTGACGTCACCCGCACCCTGTCACCCAGTTTCGTCTCGGACTATTATGACATCTGAGTGACACCTCCATCCGCCCGCGCGTGCCCGCGTTAACACCTGCCTCAATGTTGCACCTAACTAACCCATGTGCTGAGCCGAAAGGTTCTCAGCCTAACTAAACTCAAAGGCATGAACCGAAATCCCTCGGCTATTCCATAACATAACCACCAGTAAAAAAAAAAAAAAAAAAAAATCAAAATATTTTTACATAGGATTTGCCGGGATTTGAAACCGGAACATCTTACACTTTAAGGTAAATAAACAAAATTCTGACCAACAGGCAAATTACTCTCATTTACAGTTAAAACCATTCTCCTGTGAAAGCTAAAACTCCGTATTCTATAAGAAACCGTTTAATAGTTTAGATCAAGGAAACAATTTTGAATGATATAAATCTAATTTATAATTAATTTGATTATAGAAAGGATTCCAGTCTCATTAGCAAATAAGAGGACAACGCACGCTCGTTCGTTACTCGAAATAACACAATGCCCAAACCACTTAACCCGTATTTTTTTCTTTATCAGTAATAGTTATCTAAATTTTTGAGAGGAAGCTTGATGAATTTTATCATTAAGACTTTTCGGACTATTGTCTTCATCTTTATTGTTATTTCCATAACGTTTCGGCCGATATGTCCTCCGGCCTTCTTCAGGTGTTTGTCGAACTCGGTAACCTACACGGAACTTCGAACTACGTCCTTTATTGAATCCCCGGGTGTCGCCTGTTTTGATTTCGTTAGCCATAACCGGGTACAAGTGTTAAGTATTCCTGTATTGTTACTCGCCTGCAGTCAGGATTGAACCTGTTACCTTCAGATGATTGTCTCCTTAGAAGCTTAGGGAAACAACGCCTATAACCATTAATACAGGAATTCTTAACACTTGTACCCGGTTATGGCTAACGGAATCAGAACAGGCGACCCCTGTGGATTCAATAAAGGACGTAGTTCGAAGTTCCGTGTAGGTTCCCGAGCTCGACAAACACCTGAAGACATATCGGAGGACATATCAGCCGAAACGTTGTAGAAATAACAATAACAATAAAAATGAAGACAATAGTCCGAAAACCCTTAATGACTCTATGGCATATCAAACCATGGAAGGTTATTTAATGCCAAATCCTCTTTATACATATGTATTGAATATGATTTTCAAGACTTTCTTGATAAGATTTTTAAAAGTGCCTGAGGTAATTTTTGCACACAGTTAAATGGTTTAAGTAATTGCTTTATAAAAGTCACAATTTGATATAAGTCATTTCTTTGAACAAATTGTTTGAGGGTAATTTCATTTTTAAATGAGAAGTAATTTTTATCATTAAGGGTTTTCGGACTATTGTCTTCATCTTTATTTCCACAATGTTTCGGCTAATATGTCCTCCAGCCTTCTTCAGGTGTTTGTCAAACTCAGGAACCTTCACGGAACTTCGAACAACGTCCTTCATTGAATTCACGGGGGTCACCTGTTCTGATTCCGTTAGATATAACCGGGTACAAGTGCTAGGTATTCCTGTATTGTTACTCACCTGCAGTCAGAATTGAACCAGCAACCTTCAGATGATTGTCTCTTTTAGAAGCTTAGCCAACTGGCTTAACATATTAGTGTCATAAACATTACTTTTCTTCTGTACAGTGACTTATATATCGAAAGATATTTTACACACACAAAATATATTGACTAGTTTAAAACAAAACAAATCGTTATTTAAATGTGTGGACTATTTTCTATTTAAGGCAAATATTGGGGCATATTTACGTATTAAGAAATAATACCTTTTCTTATCAAGAAAATGAATTTTTAAGTTTTGTTTTTCAAACTGTTTATACAAGTAAACGAAATTCATTAAATTTGTAGAGCTCTGTAATAATCAATTCTGAAACACACACACACACACACACACACACACACACACACACACACACACATATATATATATATATATATATATATATATATATATATATATATGTAAGAATTAGCTATTAAATAAGGAAAAAATGAAGGAAAAGAAAGAAAAAAATGGAAAGGCTATCTTGGTGGCTATTTTGGTGGAAAAGAAGAAACAATAATTTGAAGAACCCATACTTGTGCCATTGTAACAATGTAAGTATATATATATATGTGTGTGTGTGTGTGTGTGTTCGTGTGTGTGTGTGTTCGTGTGTGTGAAGAGGTGTGCGTGTGTGAAGATGTGTGTCCATAAATATATATAAAGGGATATTTATGTTGTTTTTTTTTCTCACTGCTAAGGTTGTTCATTGTTGGGTAGTTGGGATTTAATGATTTCCATTGACGCAAGTCACCTCTGAGTCAAGAGTGTCTGTTTTGTTCATTTGTTGGGAGTTTTCCCCTATTTGGATGCTTATAATGGCAAATAAAATAGCATAACTTCTGTTCGTTGGGCAGAACGCAAGAAAATTGAATGACTGAGAAAACAAAACAAAAAAAAAATGATTTAGTAAAAAAAAAACCCTAAAAAAAATGAATATTTGAAAGGTTGTTAGTTGAGAAAGAGAAAAGAAATAGAAAGAGGACGATGAGGAGGAGGAGGGGGAAACGAAGGAGGAGGGGGAAACGAAGGAGGAGGAGGAAACGAAGGTGAAACGAAGAAGAAGAAGAAGAAGAAGAAGAAGAAGATAGG
>CAUZXS010006419.1:2500-15000 GCA_963585895.1 Sepioteuthis lessoniana
TCCCCTCTCTCTCTGCATATATATATCCCTCTGTATATCTCTCTCTCCCTGTCACTCTTTTTCTCATCTACCTCTGTCACACTTTTTCTCCTTTCTCTCTCTCTCTCTCTCTCTCTGTTGCTCTTTTCTCTTTCTCTCTGTTGCTCTTTTCTCTTTCTCTCTCTGTCGCTCATTTCTCTCTCTCCCTGTCGCACTTTCTCTCTCTCTCCCTTTGTCGTTTTTTCTCCTTCATTGTCTCTGTTTCTCTCAGTTTCTCTGTCTTTCGCTCTTTCTCGCCCTCTCTCTCTCTAGACACCAGTTTCTAGAATAAGGAATAAAGATGTTTCTCCGAAAAAGTTAAATTCAACTGTTATCTTCTGCTCCTCTTTTTCTCTCTTTCTTTTTTTCTTTCTGAAAAGCCTAACCTTAAAAATCCCTAAGCAAACAAATCCACCCACAAGCATGCAGGATTGAAAAAGAAAAAAAACAAGATGGAACTCGATAAAAAAAACCAAAAAAAAAAACCAAAAAAACAGAAAAGTAACATTTACAAAACTGAAATGGGGGGAAAAAAGTCATGTGCCATGTTGGTCAAAGTAAAAGAAAAAAATTTGGCTTACAGCCAAAATTGGAATGATGTATTTTCATTTGCTGTTCGTGAATGTTTCTTTTTTTTTTTTTTTTTTTTTTTTTTTTTTTTTTTTTTTTTTTTGAGGGGAGGGTCATTGTTCTTAAGGGATACAATCTGAAAATTGTTCTTTTTTTTTCTTTTTTTTTTTCTATAAACCTACAAAGTCTTCTTGTTCACCACCACTGTTTATAGTCTATTACTAGTTCACACCCAATAATTCTTTTGATGTATTTTATTTTGTCTCTTTTGTGTGACTTGGCATTTGTTTTTGGTCTGTAGAACATTGTGCTTATAATATAAATCCTCAGGCCTGAAATTCCACTCCTCCTGCCAGATTAGTGAGACACACACACATACACACACACACACACACACACACACACACACACACATATATAGAATCTCATCAAGTCCACAAGCTGATCATGAAAAGCAGTTATTTTAAGAAATAAAATTTTACTTTTCAGCATAATTTCCATCCTTGTCATTGCATGTAACACAATGCTTCTCCAATGATCATATAAGATCAAACATTATGCTGTGAAAATTTCAGATCAAATACAACTAATAACTGTCAGTCAGTGGATTTATTGATTCACCTACATTTATGTTGTATGTGTTTAGATTGGTTAGGTTAGGTTTTATGGCATATCAACCTTTGTTGGTTATTCAATGCCAAATCCTGTTTATACATATATATTAAATATATAGGATTTGTCAACACTATTTGTTAACATTTTTGAATGAGCCAGAGCTAAATTTTTTTTTTTTTTTTGCACACAGTTAAATGGTTTCAAGTATTTCTATCTAATATGAATAATTCTACTTAGTGTTAATCATTTGTTTGCATACCGATTGGTTCAAGTATTACTATTTCACACTAATGATTCTGTTGAACGTTTCTCTTTCACTTGCACTCCGTCTAATGTTTTCAAGTATTATGTATCACTAAAAATTTAATTAAACATCAGTCATTTGTTTACACACCATTAAAACATGAAACAGTTCTATTTCTAACAATTTGATTTAGCATAGGTAATTTATTTGCATTCAGTACAGTTTAAATGTCAGACAGTTCTATTTGACCGATAGGACCTTATCAAGTGCTACCACTCCAGGCTAAAGTGAACCTTGGAGCTATGGTAACAAAGGGGTACTCCATATTCTCCAAAGCTCCAGCATTACTGGAGCCTCACCATCAGATTGTTTTTTTTTGGGGGGAGGGTCTTACCCCTCTGTGGAGTCAGTCAATATATTCTACAGTCCCAGCCGACTCTGTGTGTGTATGTATATATATATATATATATATATATATATATATATATATATATTGAGCACTCAGTAACCATTAAGTGTATATATGTAAACAAAACAAAATTGATACATATGTGTTAAAATTCCTTCACTTACAGTAAGTTTGTTAGTGGCAGAATTTCTGGGTGTTGTAAAGTTAGCTAGGTTTTGATGCCGGCTTTGAGCATCTTGTGTGTCTAGCCACACTGAAGAGTTGTTATACAATGAAACAGTCTGTCTGTGGATAACACACACATATGTATACATGCACACACCCATAAGGTTTTTGATGAAAAGGTTTTCTTCTAAACCAAAGAGACTGTATTATTTCTCATGGAACTTCGCCCTGTCAGCTGGGGCTGTAGAATACGCTGACTGCACCTCTGCAGAGGGGTAAAACCCCCCCAACGAGGCTACCTGTTGGCCGTGGGTGGCGACCCGTGATGCTTAAGGACGGGATCCTGGTGGTTGAGCAGTACTTGGCCTGAGAATCGAGTGGTCGAGTCTCTTGCAACACACCACTTTGGCCCTTACTGGGCTAGACGGGCGGTCGGAGAGGCCCGATCCGATCAATCGGCTGGTCATGACAGTACTCTCTTAGATTTTTAGGTTTTTTTTTAATCTAAATGAGGACGATGGCTGTAGGGTCAATCATGCTGTGGAAAGACTCGTAGTCCTTTCTGTCCCTGGGGAAGTAGTTATCTTGGGAACAAAAACCCAGGGACAAAAAATTAATTCGTCTATCACCAGCATGAGTATACTGAACATGTAGCCCTGGTGTTGCTAGGCGAATGGGTTTCCCCCTAGGCACATCCCCATATGGGGCTCCGAGGTGGGTGGGGAGCATGTTCAGTGAAACTCATCCAACACTTTTATGGCTTCTATTAAAACAAAAACCCAAGCAAAAAGACCCCATATTGAATGTGATTCAGACAATGATGAGCCATATCCAAGGTTCATCATTCTAGAATCAAAAGAAAAACTACCGCTAACAAAAATATCCCCCTTCATCATAGAAAAATGTATTTCAGCTCTAATATCACCCAAAACCGTAAAAAACTTGAAGAATGGAACCATCCTTATAGAGGTGACAGGAAAAAAACAAGCCGAAATAATATTAAAGCAAAAAAAAATCCACAACATCGATATAAAAGCTTACCCCCATGAGAGATTAAACACCTCTAAAGGGGTGATAAGAAATGGAGAGCTATCATTATGCTCAATAATGGAAATTAAAAATGAACTAAAAAAACAAAATGTAATAGACATCAAAAGAATAACAATCAAAAAACAAAACGAAATAATTGAAACCAACACCTACATTCTAACCTTTAATAACCCAAAACCCCCTTTAGAAATAAAAATAGGCTATACAGTGGTGAAAGTTGAGACATACATCCCAAATCCCAGAAGATGTCATAACTGCCAGAAATATGGACACTTGAAGCAGCACTGCACAAGAAAACAAGTGTGTGTCAAATGTGGAGAGCAGGAACCAAATCACATAGAGGAATCCTGCAAAAACAGTCTAAACTGCAACAACTGCAAAGGGAATCATAGAGCAGACTCAAAGTACTGCAAAATCTGGGAAAGGGAAAAGGAAATTATCAAAATGAAAATCACCAAAAACATTACCTTCCCTGAAGCAAGAAGACTCGTAGAAAATCCCTTTAACAAATTAACTTTCTCTCAGGTAACCAGGACTCCCTCAAACCAAGTAGAAAACGAAGCAAAAACACAAATAAAAACAACAAAAATAGAAGAAGAATTAACAAATTTAATAAACGACCTACATGAACTAATCAAAACCCTTAAAACCATTATACCCAATGTACAACTAACTCCAACTGACAAATCAAAAAACATCCCTTCAACCTCTAGCCAAAAAAATGAAACGCTAACTATCAAAAACAGAAACCGATCAACCTCAAGAACCAGAGAAAAAGAAGAAAAACAAAAACCTACTCAACACACCCCTTCAAAAACCAAAAATAAATCCAGAAACATAGAAAGTATGGAAACCGAAATGGACTCGACACCTAAAATCGAAAATACAAAAATTAAATAGTACACCCTAAACCCAAGACACACACTGCATAAATAGTTATGGCCAAATACCAAAATACCCACAAGATAATCCAATGGAACTGTCGTGGCTACAAGGCAAATTACAACGAACTCCAGCTGTTAATAACTGAACAAAATCCTACCATTATATGTCTCCAAGAAACATTCAAAAAAGCAATGATAAAACAAACATGAAAAATTATGAGCAATATGACTATATACATGACACGGGACTAAGAGCTTCGGGTGGTGTATCAATCCTAATAAGGAAAAACATTCCCCAAAGCAAAATCAACATCAGCACCCCCCTACAAGCAGTAGCAATTTCAGCAACTTTACACAAAACCACCACTATCTGCTCTATATACATTCCACCTCAAGATCCTATAAACGAAGAACAGCTAAATAACTTAATAAATCAACTCCCTAAGCCATACATATTGATGGGAGATTTCAATAGCCACAACATTTTGTGGGGAAGCAGGACAACGAGCAAAAGAGGTCAGACCCTTGAAAAAATCATTAATAACAACAACCTATGTCTCCACAATCGGAAAGCTCAAACCCACCTAAGCTCATCCTCAGGTACATTCTCTGCTATAGATCTAACACTCAGCGATCCAGCCACCTTTATAGAATATAACTGGAGGGTATATGAAGATTCCTGCGGCAGTGACCACTTTCCAATCATAATAGAAAATACTAAACCAGGAAAATCAGACCCACAAACAGTCTCAAAAACCCCACGATGGAATTTCAAAAAAGCAAACTGGCAAGCCTACAAAAAACTATGCCTTGACACCCTAATCCCAGAAACAAATATAAACCAAGAAGAACCTATAATACATTTCACAAACACCCTAATTAATATAGCAAACAAAACCATACCTAAAACTACAACATCCCCAAAACATAACAATCCCTGGTTTACGGAGGAGTGCAAAACTATGATCAGAGAACGCCAAAGAATCCTCAGGAAATTTAAAACCAACCCTTCATCAGAAAATCTAGACAAATATAGACAACAAAGAGCAAAAACTAGACGCACAATTAAAGAAGCTAAAAGGTCCTCCTGGAGAAACTTCACTGCAAAAATAAACTCAAATACTAATCCCAAAACAATTTGGAACTTTGTAAAGAAAATATCAAATAAAACTGTCCACACTCCTATAAATCATCTCTCCCAAGGAAGCACAAAAGCTTTGAATGAAAAACAAATAGCTAATCTGATGGCAGAAAACTTTGCCCAAGCATCATCTACCAAAAAATATTCAAACAAATTTAACTCCATCAGAATCAAAGAAGAAAAGAATAAAATAAAGTTCACCTCTGACAATACTAAATGCTACAACCAACTTTTCACCCTAGATGAACTCCAAAATTCACTATCCAAATCCAATAACTCAGCTGCTGGTCCAGATGAAATCCACTACACATTTCTTAAAGAATTACCTTCAATTTCCCAGAAATATCTCCTAAACATATATAACAATATCTGGATCTCAGGCAATATCCCTACTTTATGGAAGCAAGCTACAATCATCCCCATCCTCAAAAAACAAAAAGACCCAACAAATCCCACCAGCTATAGGCCCATAGCCCTAACTAGTTGTGCATGCAAAACTTTAGAAAGGATGATAAACCAAAGACTAATATGGTTTCTCGAATCAAATAAACTGCTCTCAAACCTACAAGCAGGCTTCAGAACAAAAAGAAGCACAATGGACCAGGTGGTTCATATAGAAACTCTAATCAGAGAAACATGCATAAAAAAGGAACACCTAGTGGCAGTCTTTTTTGATCTTGAAAAGGCCTATGACACAACGTGGCCATACGGAATTCTCAAAGACCTTAAAAACTTTGGGTTACAAGGTAGACTTCCCATCTTCATCCAAAACTTTCTTGAAGACCGATCTTTCAGGACACTGATTGGCAGCACATACTCTGATTCGAAGCCACAAGAGGTGGGAGTTCCTCAGGGCAGTATTTTATCAGTATCCCTATTTATAATAAAAATAAACAGCATAACATCCTGCCTCCCTCCAGAAATCAAAGGGTCATTATATGTAGATGACTTCCTCATCTGCTATAATTCAAAAAACATGACAACCATAGAAAGGAAAGTACAACAATGCATAAATAAAATCGAAAAATGGACCACAGAAAATGGATTTACAATTTCAAATAGTAAAACAAAATGTGTACACTTCTGTCAAATCCACAAGATGCACAACCACCCTAAACTTACATTAAATAACACTGAAATACCCATAACAGATGAACATAAATTCCTTGGCATTATCTTTGACTCTAAACTATCCTTTATCCCACATATAAAAAAGCTAAGAATAAAATGCAATCAAGCCATGCAACTATTGAGAGCCATAGCCCACACAGACTGGGGTGCTGATAGAAAGACACTTATCAAGCTATATAGATCTCTAATAAGATCAAAACTTGACTATGGCTGCTTCATATACGGAGCAGCCAGAAAATCCTACTTACAACGACTGGAAACAATACACCACCAAGGACTTCGCCTTACTTTAGGAGCCTTTAATACTTCCCCAAAGGAAAGTCTATACATAGAAGCAAACGAACCCCCTCTCTATTTAAGAAGACAAAAATTAGCACTACAGTACTACATCAAACTCATCTCCTGTCCACAAAATCCTGCTTATGACTATACCGGCAAAACAAAATATGAAAACCTGTATCAAAATAACCCAAAAAAAATCAGACCTTTTAGCTTAAGAATAAGTGACCTCCTCAACGAAATCAAAATCAACACTAAAATAGTACACCATACCATACTCTCCAAAACGGCACCATGGACCATAAGGCAACCAACTATAAACTTAGAACTGGCTAAGTTACCCAAAATAAAAACACACCCCATCACTTATCAAGAGAAACTCATAAAAATACAAAATAAGTTCCCAGATCACTATCACATCTATACAGACGGATCCAAACAAGGAAAAAAAGTAGGCTGTGCTGCTATTTCTCAAAAAAAAGAAACCCTAAAACGCCTACCTAATGAAGCTTCAATTTACAGTGCAGAAACCACAGCCATTGATCTAGCTATGAATATCATAGCAGATCATAAAGCTTCCAAATTTATCATATACACAGACTCCAAATCAGTCCTGCTAGCACTACAGAACAGAGATACATCATCCCCCTTGATTACAAAGCTCTTAAACAAACTAAACTCCCTCTCTAAAAATAATAGCATCATATTCACCTGGATACCAAGTCACATTGGCATCCAAGGAAATGAAAAAGCAGACAAAGCTGCAAAAAAAGCTCTTCAAATTGATATGTGCAAATCAAAAATCCCATATACAGATCTAAAACCAACCATAAAGAAATTTATATCAGACAAATGGCAGAAATCATGGGACAATCAGACCCAAAACAAACTCCATGAAATACAAGAAGCTATCGGAGAGTGGCCAACAGGCTACAGAAGTAACAGAAGAGAAGAAGTAATACTTGCCAGATTGCGTATTGGGCACACCCACATTACTCATTCACACCTGTTAAAAGGGGAGGATGCCCCAGTGTGCCCATCATGCAAAGTACAACTCACAACCAAACATATCCTTCTAAATTGTAACAACCTTAAACATATCCGCACTAAATACTATCAAGCAAGAAACCTGAGGGACATCTTTAAGAATACAAACCCTGAAAACATTTTTAATTTTCTAAAAAAAAGCAACTTTTTCAGTAAGATATAACCAAACATCTCTATAGAACTGCTATTTTAATGACTGAAATTAAAAATAACCTTTTTGGCATTAAATGACCCACAGGGGTTGATATGCCGTTAAACAAAACTCAAACTCAAACTCTCATGGAACTTTATCAAAGCATATCATTGGGTATTATCTATTACTGAATAAAAATACATTATATGAAACTGATTAAATTGATAATTATATTATCAATAATAATAATAATAATAGATTAATATCAATAATTGATAATTATATTATCAAAACATCATTGGATATTATCTATTACTAAATAGGGGTTCAATTCTCAAAACAGGAGATTAATACACTAAAGCAGGGAAAAATTTATTGCCTTATAATTCATCTAATTATCATTGCCCAGTTGGCTGCGGCTGTAGAATACACTGACTGCACCTCTGCAAAGGGGTAAGATCCCCCCAACGAGTGTCCTGGATATGACACTAAACAATCTGATGGTGAGGTTCCAGCAATACTGGAGCTTTGGAGAATTCGGAGTACCCCTTTATTGCCATCACTCCCAAGTCCACTCTGGCCTGGCATGGTAGCACCTGATAGGGCCCTATCTATGGGTTAAATAGAACTAACAGCATACTTATGCTAAACTGAATTGTTTGAAATAGAAATGTTTTTGACCATTAAACCGTACTTACATTTAAAGTGCGTGCTTATGCTTAACTGAATTATTTGAAATAGAACTGTTTTTCAACATTAAAACTGTATTTACACTTAACTGAATTATTACATATAACTGCTTGAATAGTTTGAAATAGAAATGTTTTTGACAATTAAACGGTGTACTTATGCTAAACTGAATTGTTTTAAATAGAACAGATTATTTACGTAAAAATGGATTTGGCATTAAATAACCTACAAAGGTTGATATGCCATAAAACCCAACACATCAAACCATCTAATTATCAACCTGAAGATAGGATTCATGAATTTTATGAGCTTTTGAATTTTTATGTCACTTTTATTCATAATACTTGTAATTTAAAATAGATAGAATTTTGTGCCTTTTTTTTTTTTTTTTCTTTTTTTTTTTTACAGTGCTCAGTATTTGGGATAACACAAGATTTAAACTAGTCAGTTTGTAAATGACAAAGGAGATATTTGCTTTCATACATTTGGGCATCAACTCTGATGTTTTTGTGTAGTAAAGCATAACTATATATGAAGATCATTCAATAAATAAGAGGGGTGCTTTCAGGAATTTTTTTAATTTTTTTTTTACCATAAATGTAAACTCTGAATTGTTTGGAATATATGTTTTTGGGCTATTCAAAATGATGGCAAATCAAACAATACTCCAGGCTTGAAGAAGATTCTGTTATGAAATTTTTGGTGGTTGAGAATTGCAAATCATGTGAAATTTACAGAAGCATGTTTTAGAAAATAAAAAAATTTACAGATGGTCTATACATGGGTGTGCCACTATGATCCTGAGTCAAGAAGACAGTCCATGGAGTGGAAATGAGAGTTCTGGGTGCAACAGTCTGTAAGGGAAATCATATTGTCTTCTGGGACATGAAAGGACCCATTACTACTGATTTTCTTGAAAAAGGTGCAACTGTAAACATTGCTTTTTATTGCTAACTTGTTAGGTAAAATTTACTTTATTGTATGACCCTTGTGTGTGTACGCGTGCATGATATATATATATACATATATATTGTGACGCCAAATTCTTTAGAATCCCAAAACGGGACTTTATTTTTGCACGTGTGAAGACGGGGCAGGTTGGCACTTGATCCCTTGTAGAATAAGTCCTCGTTCAGAGTTTTTCTCTCAGGCATATAAGAACTGGCATATTATGTGAGGGATTAATTTAGGGCTAGACTGACCGCCGCTGGCAAGGGGTTCCAAATTTCACACTATCCACACACCCACCAGGTCGCTTTCCTTCCTCCCCTAGACAATGGAAGATATGGACCTCTAGGTTGAGACGTAATAATATTATATTGTAGTAGTCAGCAACTCCGGTTTCCCGTGTGACATTTTAAAGGAATTTATAGGACAATTTTAAGCAAGATAACATAAGGCGAACAGAAGCTGGAAAAGGAACATAAAATAACAAACTCGAGAAGATACTGCAAATAACAACTTAGACCACGTGGGAACATTAAAATACATGAATCCTTTACTATACAAAGAGATACACTTTCAAAGTGTCAAATATATAATAGATGAACAGTCCATGACCATAAATGTCTTTCTTTTCTTTTCTTTCGTTTTCCTTCAAATTGAGAGAGAGAGAGAGGGTATATAAAATTGGATATAAGGAGAAACAGTCCCAAGGGTACTTATCTTATTTTCTTTGGAATTCCTGTGGAGAATCTTTCTTCTTTTATGGGCTAATAGACTTTATGCTATTTTTAACACTGGCTTGAAGAACTTGGGTCCCTCATGTCGGAGATATGTTTTTGTCTTCTTCACCCGGAGTAATGGCTATGGGTCTGTCTGCCACGAGCTCTTTCCAATAACTAACTTTCTTTTCATTTTTTCGCCGATGGGAAGAAAGTGCCACTTCCGTTTTAGGGTCCCAGCCAATCATTTGGCTTCTCTCTCCTTCCCCCTGGTGTCTGGCGACCTGAGTGAGGTTACCAAGTACCAACATCTGTTGGTATCCCCTCTGTGACCTACATTCTTTCTTAACGGTCACTCTCTGATGGCTTGCTACTGTTAATTCAAACACGGGGAATAGTATTAATCTTATTTCTATCGTCTCAGTGGGAGACCACATGACAATATACACACTCACAAATCGATCAATTTTAATCATTTCTCTAAAAAATAAAATAAATTTAAAAAAATGAAAATTGGTCTGTTTATGAGTATATTAAAATTTTGTACCCCACCATAAAATATATATATTTTTGTACCCCCCATAATATATATATATATATATATATATATAGCTGTAGTTAAAATCACTTTTTAAAGATGTTGAAAATAGAACAATTGCCAAATGTTTTTGCTTTATTGTCATTTTCAAGATAATTAGATTTTAACTCTGCTTCTGCACCCCCCACCCAAATGGTGATGACTGACTTGTAATGTTTTTAAAAAGTAATTTTTTTGTTTTTTTATCCAGTCTGTATTCAATGTATATAATATGATGATACCTTTTAAAAGATTACTAGATTATTTAAATTGACACTTCAGCCTCAGATCAGAGTATCTGGATTCTACCTAGGATCAGTGTAGTATCTGCATGTTTCGTATTCACAGTCTTTATACTGTATCAAAATAGGATTTTCAGAGGTACTTCCACTAATCAAAAATATTGATGGAGACTATTGGAACACTCATCATAGGGCTTAGTATAATTTTGGAAATACTGAAATATATTTACTTTTCATAACTTTTTTCTATTTGGTATATTATACAGGACCTGTTGGCTGGGGCTGTATAATATATCAGTTACATTTCTACCAAGGGTAAGACCCCCACCCAATGTGTGTCCTGGGTATGACACTAAACTATCTGATGGTGAGACTTATATCCCAGAGCTTTATGGAATGTAGAGTCCCCTGTCATTGCCATTACTTCCAGGTACCCTCTGACCCATAGTAGTAATACCTGTTAGGGTCCTATTTATGAGTCAAATAGAAATATCTAATTATTTATTATAGTGGAAATTATTTAATTCTGTGGAAAAAAATGATTAATATTAAATAGAATTATTAGTGTTGGATAATAATACTTGAAGCCATTTAACTGTACTGTCATGAGGTCTCCCACCGAGAGAAGAGAAATAAGGTATTTCTACTGACCGCTAAAAAGAGAAATAGTATTATAGGTCAATTCCTCACTGCCTGTCTTAGAAAGTAAAGAATGTGGGTCAGAGTGAAAGCCAACAGATGTTTGCATTCAGTGACCAGGGAAAGGAAGAAAAAAGCTAAAGGATTGGCTAGAATCCTAAAACGGAAGTAGCCCCTTTTTCGGCAGCGGAAATAGGGGTAAGGAAAATTAGTTTTGGAACAGAGGTCGTCGCGAACAGATGGGGGCGAATCTTGCGCCAAACTCTGGGTAAAGAAAGCGGAAAGAATCTTGGACAGAAGAAGAACCTATGCCTTCAAGCCAGAGCTTTATGAATACATAAAATTCTGTCAACCCGTAAAAGAGAAAATACTCTCCGAAGGAACCCGTCGAAAAGATAAGTAAACATTAAGACTCCCTACACCCAGTTATATACTCTCTCTCTCTCTCTCAATTTAAAGAAAGATGAAAGAAAAGAAGAAAAGGAAGAAAGACATTGATAGTTATGTATTATCTGCTGATAATATAGCTGACACATTGAAGATATGTGTCTGTGTGTATATTAAAAAGATTGTTATATTTCAATGTCCCCACGTGTTGAAGTTTGCTCATTGTGTTGTCTGCTGCCAAGTTGCTATTTCATGTTTCTTTTTCAGCTTCTTTCGCCTCGTGTTATTCTTGCCTAAGTTGTCCTATATTTTCCTTTAAAAATATTATATGGGAAACCGGAGTTGTCGACTACTATAATTAATATTATTACATCTAAACCTAGAGGTCCATATCTTCCATTGTTCTAGGGGTAGGAAGAGCTAGTGGCTTTGGTGGGTGTGTGTAGTGTGAAATTTGGAAACCTCTTGCCAACGGCGGTCAGTCTAGCCCTAAATTAACCCCCCCATAATATGCAGGTTCCTATATGCCCGAGAAAGGACTCTGAACAAGGACTTATTCTACGAGGGATCAAGTGCCAGACCGCCCCGTCTTCACACGTGCGAAAAATAAACTCC
>CAUZXS010006420.1:0-27500 GCA_963585895.1 Sepioteuthis lessoniana
CCTCCAGGCCTTTTAATAATCCTTTAGTTATTGTGCCAAAAGCACCGATCACAATTGGTACAATCGTCACTTTTATGTTCCACAGCTTTTTCAATTCTCTAGCAAGGTCGAGGTACTTATCCTTCTTTTCACATTCTTTCAGTTTTATTCTCTGGTCAGCCGGGACAGCAAAGTCAACAATTATGCACATTCTCTTTTTTTTTGTTGATTATAATTAGGTCTTGTCTTCTAGCCGGGATTAGGTGATCCGTTTATATGTTAAAGTCCCATTGGAGTTTATGCGAGTCATTTTCTAGGAGAAGGTGCCGGGTCGTGACTATAACATTTGTTAGTGTGGTCAAATTTAAATGTCTTGCACATTTCCCAGTGGATCACCTTACTGTCCAAGTCGTGTCTCGTCTTGTACTATTTCTGTTCTAGTTGGTTGCATTCGCTTTATCATATGATTGATCGTTTCGTCTCTGTCACCACATAGCCTACATTTGCTATTCTGTTGCGTCTTATCTATTCTCGATTCGATATGATTGGTTCTTATGGCGTTGTCCCTGCGCAGCAATTAGGAGAGATTTCATTTATCTCCTAAGGTTTCTTTTCTTTGCAAGGTCTATGTTTTCTGGTGTGAGATGTTGTTTATTAATCGTTTTAAAAGCGTCCATAGAGGTTGTTTTTTTTCCATTTTGTTTCCAAGTTGATGTCATTCTTTCATCTACCGTGTTGTCAGAATCGTTTTCTGATGGCTGTAATCAGTCTGCATTCGTGTTTTTTCTATGTCGCCTCTCGTTTTTCTATGTCGCCTTCGAGCCGCTGTATCGGTGCGTCAACGCTGTCTTCGATGCTGGCAAGTCCTCCTCTTCCTCCCTCTTTTCTAGATACATATAGTCTGTCAACGTCATCACAGGGATGTAATGCCTTATGCATGGTCATTAGTTTCTTGTTTTTTGATCCATTTATTTAAGTTCATCTCTAGTACACTTGAGAAATGGTCTGGAATATCTAACGAGAGGCACAGCTCAAGTATTTATTCCTTTGATGAGGTTTCTGCTGGAGAGTTTTGTCTCGAGTACTTTCCTAGTTCTCCTGAGATATTCTTTCCGGATCATGTCTTTCATTTGCACTTGTTTGATGGTGTCAGCCTCCAAGATACCCAAGTATTTGTAGGTTTCATTTCTCCGATCGTTCTAATTTTGTCGTGATTTGATAGTTCCATTCCATCAGTCAGATGGAATAGAACTACCAATGGAATGGTACTGATGGAATGGTAGTTCCATTCCATCAGTCAGATGGAATAGAACTACCAATGGAATGGTACTGATGGAATGGTAGTTCCATTCCATCAGTCAGATGGATGTCGTATGTCACTTTTCATGAAGAGCATGGCACATTTTCTATACTAAATTCCATTTTTATGTCTTGACTGTATATTCTCACAGCGTTTATGAAAATTTCCTGTTCTTTTTCATTTTTTTGCAAATAGTTTAATGTTATCCATGTACATTAGGTGATTGATCTTCTCTTGCGATCTGCTAAGTTTGTATCTGCTAAGTTTGTATCTAAGTTTTCTGAGTACGAAGATAAGTGGCATCTTGGCTATTATGAACAGTAAGGGTGATAGTGCATCATCTTGAAAAATCCACGTTTGGATCTTTGATTCAGCAAAGCTTCTTCCTCCTGCTATCAGCTCCACTCTCTAGGCTTGCATGCTTTTTTCGATTAAGTATATGACTTCATGTGATATTTTGTACATTTTGAGGCAGTGTATTATCCAGCTATGTGGAACCATATCATATGCCTTTTGTAGTCAATCCAAGCATAGCTAGATTTTTGCGTCATGTCTTGCTCTCATTTAGGATGTGTAAAGTAATTCTGCTTTGCTTCTGGATCCTTTGCAGTACTCTTTCTGTTTATCAGAGAACAATCCGCGCCTCGTTAGTGAGAGTAAATATTTTCCCTATCGATCTGTAATTGTTTGGAGCAGTTCCTTTGTTTGGTCCATAAGGATCAATGCAGTCTTTCCTTTGGTCATCCAGTTAGTTACTTGTGCACCTTGTAAGCATCTATCCATTACTAGTGCTAGTCTGCCGTGAATGGAGGTGAATTTCTTGAACCAGAAGCCATGTATTCCATCATGGCCTGGTTCTTTCCAGTTTGATATTCTTTTTAGTGTTGTTTTGAGTAGGTCGATGTGTATTTCCGTTTTCAGGCTTTCTTCAAGTTCCTCTAGTTCTCTTGTCAAATTGTTTAGCCATTCAGCCTTTTCGTTACATTTTTTCGTTGCCATATTTTAGTTCAAAATCGTTCGGTCTCTTTAATATCCCGTTCCTGGTATGTTCTCGTGTAATCCCCTCCCAATTGTTAATAGAATTTTCTTTCGTTGTTTTGGAAAGTCCTGTTTTGTCTGTATTGCTTTATCCTTTGTCGATATCTCTTTAATCTCCCTTCTTTCGCTAGCACTTTCTAGTTTCTTTCTTCAAGTTGTACTGTTATATTTTCTTGTGTTGCCTGTTCCTTTTTGTTCCCGCTTATTTCAGCGCGTCTTTTTTTTATCATTCTGGTTTGTTTTCGTAGGTTTTTATTTGGGTTTCCAGTCGCATTTCCCATCTCAATTTTCACTGCTTCTTCGTGCTTTTTGAGGGGATCCCAATTTTCTCAGAAACTAATTTCGCACCTGCATAGATTAGTTCATTTAACTCGTTTATATCATTCGTTGGTATGTAGGGTAGTATGTGATTTATTTTATTCGTTTCTATCTTAAGTGTTCTCCATTCTATATTTCTTAATGATGGTAGAGCAGTCTTTTCACAACTCATGATTCTCTTTACATTTTCTAGATTTATCTTTTATTCTTGTGATAGTGTTTCTTCATGGTTGCTTGGTTGCGTATTGTTTGGAAATGTGGTGTTTTCATTTTCCGATGTTAGTATTTTTTTTTTCGTTGGATTGTTTTTGTTTGGCACAACTTGATGTGTCTGGTACTGTATTATTGTTTTGTTTTTGTTTTTTTGATGGATTTCTAGTATTTCAGGGTTAGAAAACGAACACTTCTTAATTATTGTTCTAACTTGATCTGAAAATTCGCACATTCTTGCTAGACCTCTATCATTCTTTTCCTGTATCCTCTTCGTGAGGGTTGCTCTTAAAATAGCATTGCAGTGCATGTTGATTATCTTCCCTAGTCTCTGTTTTACGTTTAGGTCGCTGATCGTTGTGGTTTCTTACGTCGTCATTTATGTACCTGAAAAAAGAGCTGCAAACATTCGCAGGATGACGATCGGATCTCCCATGTTGGCCACAAGGAGAGCACCTGCCGATCATGACACCCAGGCCTATTGCTTGGGTCACACATTGTGTAATATCGTGATTAGTCATTTTAATCATGGGTGGTATATTATGACTACACCAGACCCAGGGATTGTTTATGATCTGGGCGCCTGACACAGATGTGACCAAGAACAGCTATGATGGCTGTACATAAACAGCGGACCAAACAAAAAAAAAAGGGCTTTATGAAACCCTAATTTTTAACTTAGTTAAAGTCCGTTATCCGCCTATTTTTCTTATTTTGCTTCTGGGCCCAATGCCAGGAACTAGGTTCGCATTCTCCTTCATAGCATTTATAGTTTATATCTACAGTTCTATTTTTAGATAGTTTTTATTGAGGTTGAACATTTTCATAGATAAAAGCTGCTGATGGCTCTGCGGTGAAATTAAGGGCGGAAATTTTTTATCGATTAAGAAGATCGGTGAGTACTGATTTTAGTGGGTAAAATTTAAACAAATCTTACATTTTTCAGAATAGTTGACCTGGAAATAAGTTAGCCGATTAGAAAAATTCTTCATATTATATTATAACTTTATCACTGATACTCAGCACTCACCAAATTATACCGAATTCATTCTGCTACAGACCCACCAAGTGAGATAGATACAACCATATAATGTTGTAATATATATCATCATCATCATATCGCGCCGCCAGCGCGGATATCCCTGACCCTATCTCGCCATTTCTCCCTATCATTCATCGCCTCCGGCAGGTCTTCAGGGTTACATCCTGTGTCCTCACATAGTTGCTGTATGTAAGTTCGTGCTGGTCGTCCCACTCTTGCACATCCATGTGTGGGGGTCCACAGGAGTACATCGCTTATGAGCTCGTCCTTGCTTCTCCAGCAGTGTCCTGCGTGTCTGGTTCGTCGAACTTGTATAGTTTTCGTGATGGGGGGCAAGTGTCCGTAGAGTTGGAGTCTCGTGGGGTGTTGTCGCCAGGACTTGTTTAATACTGCTCTCAACATTCTTGTGTAATTTCCGTCCAGCCTCCTCTCCAGCCGCTTCGTAAGCGTCCATGTGGTGCATCCATATAGCAGTATCGACACAACCGCTGCCTGGAAGAAATTGCGTTTCATTTTATCAGTTAGGTCCGACTTCCATATGATCGAGAGCCTATCGATAGCCGTCCATGCCTTCGTCAGTCGTGTGTCGATGTCTTTTTCGGTTGATGAGACGCTGCTTCCTAGGTAGGTGAATTTGTCTACTAGTTTCAGAGAGGCTCCGTCTAGTGTGGCAATGTTGCCCGTTTGGTTGTAACACATATATTCAGTTTTGTTTGCATTGACATGGAGGCCAATGCCAGCTGCGGCTCGTTCCAGACTATGCAGTAGTGTCTCTGCTTGATTAGGCGTATTCGCTAGTAACGCCAAGTCATCAGCGTAGTCGGCGTACGTGATTGTTTTTGCGGGGTACCTTTTGCTTCTTCTCTTAGTCAGCTCGAAGCCATTTTCTCTGATTTTGTCGATCGAAGTCCTAAGGACATAGTCTAGACAGATGATAAAGAGGTACGGGGCTAGTGTGTCTCCTTGTAGTACTCCTGCAACAATGTCGAAGTATTCCGTGTCTCCATCTGGTGAACGTACTTTCACTTTGGTGTTTCTGTAGAGAATCATTATCGCTGCTACGGTTTCTTTTGGTAGGCCGTATGCTAGTAGGATTTGCTCCATCTTCCCTCTGTGTATGGAATCGAAGGCCTTGGTAAAGTCGACAAATAGTAATGTCGCCTAGGGACACACAACTACAAATACATATTAACATTTTTCTCATCATTCTTGTTGAACTATCTATCTTTAAAGTGGCATACTTCTCACCCCATTGACAAGTCGTCTAGAGCTGTAGAATATACAGACTGCAACCCCACCCCGAGAGTGTCCTGGAGATGACACTAAACAATCTGATTGTGAGTTTCCGGTGATGCTTGGGCTTTGGGGAATGAGAAGCACCCCTTGCCATTGCTCCCAGGTCCACCCTGACCCGGCGTGGTTGCACCTGATAGGGCCCTATCAATGGGTTAAATAGAACTAACGGCATATTTATGCTTAACTGAATTGTTTGACAAAACTGAATAACTTGAAATAGAAATGTTTTCGACAATTAAACCGTATGTACTTTTAAACTAGTGCTTATGCTAAACTAAATCGTTTGAAATGGAACTTTTTTAGACATTGAAACTGTACTTAGACTAAACTGAATTGTTTAATATAGAACTGCTTTAACATTTAACTATGTGTATACAAAATTTGAACTAATACTAAACTGAATTTTTTAAAATTAAAAATGCTTGACTAAACTGAATAGCTTGAAATAGAAATGATTTTCACAATTATACCCTACTTACATTTAAACTGCGTACTTATGCTAAACTGAATTGTTTGAAATAGAACTATTTTCATAAAAATGGATTTGGCGTTAAATAATCTACAAAGGTTGATATGCTATAAAACCCAAACAACCAACCAACCTTCTCACCCATTGTTTAATATAGACAATGTTTTCAGAAAGCAAAATTTATTTTCTGAAGAAAATTACCTTGTTACGAAATTTGTCAATTTATTTTACTTGCTTTATTTTTTTTCACACACACACACACACATATATATATACACGTGTGTGTATTTATGTGTGTGTGTGTGTGTGTGTGTGTCTTTGTTTACCCAACTCCTTCATTACGAACATGATGAGATACAAGATCAATTTTTTAAAGTAGATTGCAAGTAGTTTAAATTCAAAAGTTGCCTTTTCCTAGACTGGTTGCTCTAGCAAGTTTAAAGACCTTTAAATGCACTGTTACTATATAGTTAGTGAGCAGTGGGGGGATAAGTGGATTCATTTCTTTCCCAAATGTATTAACGCAACGTGAAATGCGATAAGTCTCATCAAGCGTTTGAACTCGTGTCGCTGGGTCTATTTCCAACGTCGATAACCATTACGCCATGAACGCCCCCCTTGCGTGCTTACATACCTACGTGGGCATGTATATATGGCCGTTTGAGAGTAGCAAGCAAAGGAAACATGGTTAAAATTTTTATGCATTTGTATATATGATTATTCATACGAATAAACTAACATGTGAACACTGATTTAACACAGAATCGTGTGATGCATGCTGCGTATATTTCCCTCTTTGGAATGTATATGCACGATCGGATGTATGTGTCTTGGATGTTGCCTGTATGCACGCGAAATGAAAGAGTCTGCCTAAGTGTGTCTCTCTATCGCTCTCTGTGTGCATGTCTGCATGTGTGACCGTTTGTGTGTGTGTGTGTGTGTGTGTGTGTATGTCTGCGCGTGTGCGTGTGTGTGTGTGTGTGCGCGCGTTGTGGGGTGATATCCCGAAAAAGAATTTTACTCGAATAATTAGCGAGTCGCTTTTCATAGCTTGAAACCCGCAGGACAAAGTAAACCCAATTTCGACCCATGAGATTCCTCCTTCTGCTTTTCTCAAAAGATTCTTTTTTATTTCATTTCGATTTTTTTTAAATTTTAGGATTTTTATTTTTAAGACTTAAAAATAAACAATTCAAATGCCACATTTATTTCTCCAGATTTTTTCCCCTTTTTTTTTAGTTTGCTACTTCCCACACATAAACTATCTTAATAGAAATGTTAGTTTATTATTCAACTCATAATTGTGAATACCAAGCAACCCACGCGTTATGTGTCCAAGTTTCATTCAAAAAACATTACGCAACAAATATAAATTGTACTTTTTTACAAGCTTCAAAACTATATTGTTAACTTTATACTCCTACATTTTCCCATCAGTTACCAGTTAATATTTTTTATTTATAATATTTTAGAAAATATGTGCGTAGGTTGCCATCCAATATGAAGGCCTTTTTAATTATATGGAAGGCTGATATGAAATTGCCATTATTTACTAAACTTAGATGAGTTTGAATCAAGAACATATATATATGGCACTCAGTGAGATCCTAACTTACTATAAACGGATTGATAGGCTTGCTGCCTAATACTCTATATGAGGCACCAAAAGTCATTGAGTAAGATTAACTTTGTTGAGTACATGATTAAAGGTATGAGATACTCAATAAGAATCTAAATCACTAAAGATTTTGTGACAGCCTTCCTCCTTAATTAATAGACAGTACTAGGAACTGAAAAGATTACTAAAAATATCTTACTTTGTCTCAAAACAAATAGTATAAGGCAACCTGTGAGCATCAAATTCACTAGTAATGGACAACGATTTTAGCTTACAACTTTTCACATTAATTGAGACACCTATCAAACGAAATATAACTTGTACGGGTCCAAAATGTTGGGTATCTAGGGAAGATCGGTCTCAGTATTCAGTACTATTAAACTACGACGAGGTTCAAAAGCTGAGGTTTAGTAATCAGCCAGAATCAGTTATTGTAAATATTCAATTAGGGAAAGAAATGGTTAATAAAAATTGGGTAAGCCTAAAATGTTTGGAGAAAAAAAGATGAAATAATTGTTTTATGATCATAACCCAAGTTAACAATTCACTTAACTATATCTCTCAATTAAAAAATACAACAACAACAACAAAAAAACAACAAGAAAAACGCTTGTTAGATTTAGAAAAAAACATAAAGGGACAAAGTCAAAATTTCATTTTAATTCTGGGAGTTTTCCATTGGTTAAAGCACCGGGGAAACTCTTTTTAGATATGGTTTGAAGCTGCATCATGGAATCTCTTTTGATGTGCTCAGTTTTCAATTTAATAAGCAAAAACGTCACCCAGTACTTAATCTAGGGAATGGTGCTGCATTAACACAATCCTATGTTTCGGCAAAAAATATTTCGTTCAAAGCGTATCAAGACTGATTTAATTTCTTTTTTCGAATTGGCACTGAACTATTTTACATTTTGTCCAGATATCTAAACATGAGTTCTGAAGTGTAAACATCACTTTATTATATAAAATTTTGGTATAAAAATCTATGGAACATGAAAATGACATAATTATCAAATGTATTTATTGTCGTTAAACGATCTCCACATATCTCGAAAAAAGACTGAGTGAGAAAAAGTCAAAACTGTCCAGACCACAGCACTGTTAAAATCAGGTAGATTACTAAAGAGAGTCCTGGTAACTGGAGGAAATTTGTTGCAATTCAGGCTTAAGTAAAATAACTCTGAACTCATTTAAATACGTGGTGCCTGCAAAAAGTTTCCAGACTTTTTTTGGACAGGCATTTAAAATTGTTGCAGACCCTTGAACATTCCCTATGTTATTGGTATACATCTTATGAGATGACTGACCAATTTTTATGATTTCAGGTTTAAATGAACAACTCCAGCAGCAATTGGAATACACCCTACTAAACCCTGGTTGTCACCGCTGGAGAATTTCAAAAATGCATTCTGGACGTGAGGACACTGTAGAAGAACGATATACAATAAAATTCTGTTTTAAACTTGGAAATAATGCCACAGAAACGTATGGAATGCTTCAGACTGCTTTTGGAGCATCTTGCATGAATCGAGCATCAGTTTTTGAGTGGCATAAGAGATTCAAGGAAGGCAGGGAGTCTGTGGGGGATGATGAGAGGTGTAGGAGAAGTAAGGAAGTCAATACACCAGAGTTAATTGGCCAAAGGGTTAGGATTAGGGTTACTATGCTGAGGTTTTGTGGGAGTTGAAGAAGAGATTCCTAGGGAAGAGGCCAGCACTCTTGAAATCGGGTCAGTGGCATTTCCACCAGGACAATGCACCAGTCCACAACTCCATCCCTGTTACAGATTATTTGACTAAGATGGGCATCAAGACAGTTCCTCAGCCTCCGTATCGTCCAGACCTTGCTCCCTGTGACTTTTGGTTATTCCCTAAGCGCAGAGGCTGTCGTTATGAGACAATTGAGGAGATGAAAGTAGCTGTGACGAAGGTCATTGACACGCTCACACAAGAGGACATCCATGGGGCCTTACAGAAGCTGTTGAAACGGTAAAACAAGTGCATTGCAGCCGGAGAAGATAACTTCGAAGGGGACTAGAGTTTCATGTGTGTAATATCAATGAAAATGGCCATACGAAAAAAGTCTGGAAACTTATTTAATGATCCTCGAATCTCTCAGGGAGTAAAATAGTGCCGTATGTCGTAATGAATCTTTGATTTGAAATAGAAATGTAATCATGTGGATAAGCATAGATTTACTTTTATGCTCAAGAACTTTTAGAGAATGGGCGATCTTCTATAAACGTATCTAGTCTGTTTGCACTTAAGACCACATTCGAGGGTCAAACTAATATACATTTACTTCTTGTATGAGTATATGCCTCGCACAATAAAATAACAAGCGATAGATGGTACTGCGTCATGGACGATCAAGGAACGATCACTGACCGGTTCTGTTATCGAATATATAGAATGAATGTTTAGATGGTTAGATGGATTTTTATAAAACTTTGTGGGAAAACTTATGAGTATAGAAAACGTATATTCTTATTTATTTCGACTAAATGTCATAGAAGGTGTCAAAATTGATTAATCCCTCATACACAGACTGACGGACAGACAGTAATAGACAGTTGATTGGTATTTCATGGCATATCAACTCATGTAGTTTGTTTGATGTTTGTTTGATAAGAAATACTCTCTCTCACTCTCTCTCTCTCTCTCAATATATATATATATATATATATATATATATATATATATATATATATATATATATATATATATATATATAATCCAAGAAAAATCCGCGGGGCTGTAGTATCCAGTTAGGACGCTAAATGTCAAAGGCTATCGATTGTATAATTAATTTGGGATTAAAAATACTTGAAAACTCAGGTGCAGATCAAAAATATTCTTTGTATAAAAATAAAAATATAAATTCTTTCGTGTCATTAAACACTTATTTTTTTATATTTTTACCGGAGAGGAGAGAATTTGATTTTTTTAAAATTAATTAATTTAAAGAAATCAATTAAAACCTATATAAACATACCCAAATGATATTCAAATACTAAACAGTTTTCGTTCACCATCTGATGGCATCAAAGAACTGATTTAAAAAAAAATATTCATATAATACATATATATATATATATATATATATATATATATATATATATATATATATATCTGTGTGGTTGTCTCCGAGTGTGTGTGTGTGTGTATGTGTGTGTGTGTGTGCAAATAAATAATTTGTAAGAAATATTTGCAAGATAAATTTACCAACAAACTATTTGCTTACAAATCACATGTCTATGGAAGTGTGAATATATATATATATATATATATATATATATATATATATATATATATATATATATATATATATATATATATATATATATATATATCTTTCAAATAGTTGTTGTAAATTATCCATTTGCACACGGTAAAATTGTTTCAAATATTGCTTGAGTAATGGCACTAAAGGAGTAATCTACATTGCTTATAGTTCTAGAATTGGAGCTTCATTATCAAATGCAGTTTAGAGTCATATCCAGATGACGGGGGATAAGTCTGAGTAAGTGATGGTAATGGAAGTTTTATATTTATTAGATTATTTTTGCCATTTTTTTTGCTCAACATATTGCTCAGTGATATTTTGCCAATTTTCCACAACATCTTTTTGCCGATTTTTGTCTCAATTTTAATTATTTATTTATAAGAATTTGTGCGAATGAAGTTAATGAACTTTTTCTTATAAAGCAGTCTGAAAATAGAAATGATTATTTTAAAGTTAAATGCCACTATACATATAAAAAATTCACTTCAATGTGTCCATTTTTACTGTATTATCATAATATATAATTATCTTTTGAATATGTATTTTTAAATAACTATTTCTTTTCAGTACATGGGTAGTTATGCGTGAAATCACTAACAAACTGTGTAAGTATTTACCCAACAGTCCATCAAGGGCTAAATTCGACACATGGTCAATTTTTCAGCGGACGAGAGCTGCTTTGCATTCAAAGATTTTCTTTGGATGGGGGTCACCGTGGAGTAGTGGCTTACATGCTCCACTGTAACACTGTACTGAGCATTTTCGAAATCAGATGGGCAATCACGTTTATTTTCCGACAAATACTCTAAAGAAAGGTAAGTACACCTTTATTTAACAAACTATGGATTTAATAGCACCACTAATGTTCTTTTGCCATTAAATTGTCCTGGAAGCTTGATACGACATTAAACAAAGAAACCAAACCAATCCATGCTTGTCTAATTGGCTGGGGCTATAGAATACACCGACTGTCATTGATGACGTTCCAGTAGTACGTGGATCTTTGGGGAATGCGGAGTACCTCTTCATTGCCATCGCTCCGAGGTCCACTCTCGTCCGGAGTGGCAGCACCTGATAAGTGTCTTCTCTGTGGGTAAGATAGAAATAAATCGTGGTTTCTTGACTTAACTGGTTGTTTTTGCATTTAAACTGCGTAGTTATGCTCAACTAAATTGTTTAAAATAGAACTGTCTTGACATTTAAACTGCGTACTTATGCTAAACTAAATTGCTCGAAATAGAACTTTTTTGACTTCTAAACTGTGTACTTATGCTAAACTTAATTATCTGAAATAGAATTGTTTTGACATTAGAGTCGGGTGGGGCTGTAAAATACACTGTCTGCACCTCTGCAGAGGGGTAAGACCTCCCAATGATTTCCTGTATATGACCCAAACAATCTCATGGTGAGGCTCCAGTGATGCTGGAGCTTTTGGGAATGCGGAGCACCCCTTTATTGTCATTGCTCTCAGGTCCACTCTGGCCCGGAATGGTAGCACCGGATAGGGCCCTATCTATGGGTTAAATAGGACTAACTGCATACTTATGCTAAACTGAATTGTTAGAATTAGAACTGCTCGACGAAACTGAATTGCTTGAAATAGAATTTTTTTGACAAATAAACTGTATACTTATATTTAAATTGTGTGCTTATGCTAAACTGAATTGTTTGAAATAGAACTGTTTCTGACATATTGAACATATAGAACTGTTTTGACATTTAACAGTGTGTAAACAAAATCTGTACTCATACTAAACTCTGTATTCATGCTAAACTGAATTGTTTGAAATAGAACCGATTATTAGCATGAAAATGAATTTGGCGTTAAATGACCTTCAAAAGTTGATATGCTATAAAACCGAACCAACAGCAAAAAAAAAACAACGAAACCAAGCACCGAGTTTTCCTTCTCATAGATCGGCTACGGTGCCAAGGCTAAAGTGTCCTGTTTGCCTTATTCCTAACTCATAGATAGAGGGAGAACAGATGGATTCACCCCTTTCACGATGGCATTAGCGCTAATTGGAAAGCTTTGTGCCGGGTTTGAACTCGACTCGTTGTGTCAATTTTCTAAGAAACTTCAGCCTTGGACATCATCAAGCCGTTCGTTTATTGATGTCTGAACTTAAGTGTATCCTTATTTTAATTAGATCTTAGTGCCTATGTTTGTTCTTTGAGATAGTTCGGTATCAAAGTTGTACTTAAAACTAAATATTTTCTGTGCTTTGGCATGCTGCTAGAAACACTTAGAATGATTCAGTGTCAGAATGTATTCTATATGAAATACTGGATTCAGTAGACACACGTGAACGTTTTCCCTTTTGCTAATCAGCCCGTTAAGTGCTTAGATGTGTGTTTACATCGCGTGTGTTTTTCTGTGCGTTAACGTATCTACTGAAGAAATAATTCTTATGTTTGGGATTGGCGCGTTTTCCATAAATTTTCAAAGAGTATATGTGTACGTCTATGCGTGTCTATGTAATCTTGAGTTTCTGCGTAACTCAGTTTAAGTTCTTTCTGTTTTTGAATACTCATCTGCGCGTGCATTCCTAAAAAAAAAAAAAAATAAATAAATGACAGAAAAAACTCAAAAAGCAGTGTTTTATTTAGGTTTACTGTTTGAAAACATAAAAAAAGAAAGAGGGAGAAGGAGAGGTGGGGTGAAAGAAGAAAACCCGTAAAAATTAAATGATTTATTGAATGAAATTGTCTTCATGTGGGCACGTACGCACGGCAGGCCAACGAGTCGGTTTATTGACGGAATTCCAACTGGGAATGAAAAACGAAAAACATTTACGTCAGATGGCGAAACGAGATGTGTACGAAATGTTCATATCAACGTAGGCGGAAAAAAAGCGAAAGACTTCGTCCTGTGATAATGCAAAGAAATCTGTAAGGATTATTCTGAAATTCCATTAAATGTTCGGGTTGCTATAAATATATATATATATATATATATATATATATATATATATGAAAGTAATCGACCAACTTTGTGACAATTTGTATTTAAATTGTTAAATTTCTTAACGCTTGTTCTCTTACTTCAATGATTTATCTTTTAATGAAATCCACCAGTTCCTCGACTAGATAACCATTATTTTAAAACACTTAACCTTGTAAAAATCCCCGGTGAAGAAAGTTATATTCCATATAACTCTCAACGAGGGACATGTATTTGTCTTTTAAAATAACTTACTTTGGTTTAGTTTAATTTTTAGCGGTATATCAGCAGCTTCATGCCAAAGATTGTTATCAAACATATGTTTTGAATGTTCTATTGAATTTCTTAAACTTGTAATTTCTAATTTGTCGATTGGCACACAGTTCTGTCAAATATTTGTTTATTTATTCACCATTATATATATTCCAGTAACTTTTTCTCTTAAATAAATTCATTTGTTTGCGCTCTCTTATATGATTTTATGCAACAAATTTATTAATAATTCTTGCTTCACGAAACTATTTGTAACACAGTTAGTATACATGTAAGTGGTTTAATGTATTCCCGCCCAACATTAATAATTCTATTTAATAATAACCATTTGTTTGCTCTCAGATATTGTTTCATGTATTGTTTCCTGTGTTGTATTTCGCTGTGGCCAACAAACGACCACACGATAATAACGACGAGCAATACAGTTCTTTTAGAAAAATATACCTCTCACTTTATTTGAAAGATTGCGTGTGAGATGGAGTTAGAGACCGAACAGAACTGCAATATATTGACCCCCACTCTTATGGCCATCAGCGTTGTGTCTTTCTCGTTCTCCTGGGTTGCTCAACTGGAGGCCCGGGGGCCCAGCTCTCAGCTGGATGATGACTTTCTCTACCGCATCTTGTCTCTAACCCATCTGATCTCCTACTCTTCTGACTTCCTGTCCACACCGCGTTATATAATAGTTCAATCGCCCACCCAATCTTTCGAATGGCATGTTTGATCGACATCAAGCGGAAATAACTGTCATGCAGTTCACAGGTTACTCTCTTCCGGTGCATCAGTCTATGACTGTAGCATGGGATTTTACCTTGTCCCATTTTGTCATCCAATCCCGCCAACGCGATTTCTTCTCATAATAGTCATCGGAATGAGTCACTTCCTTCCGGTGCATCACTTTGGAATGGCATGTTTGGCTTGGTCGAAGGTCAATATACAACACCTGCACTGATGATTTCAAACGAATCTATTTGAATCATAGATGCGACTCAAATAGGAATGGTAAATGCCAGTGTGCCAGTATGGATCTTGGAGTAATGACAAAGGCTACTTTATATTCTCTAGAGTTCTCAGAATGGGGGCCTCAACATCAGATGCAGTTTAGTATCGAACTCAGTAAACTCCTTTTGGGTGTGGCCTTACGTCATTATGCAGTCAGCGTATTTGAAACACCAACAGTAGGTTTTCAAAACAACCTATTAAACACATCAAAATGAATGGATGCACGAATAAGACAAACTCGGGAAGCAATCAATTCACCCATTAAAACAAATTGTTTCTGAGTGTAATGTTCAGTTACTGAGAGATAAGTCTTCATCATGGTCATGTCATGCCATCAGCACGGATCTCGCTGACCCTCTCCCGTCACCCTTTTCTATCCTCCGTCGCTTCCGGTAAGTCATCAAGGCTATATCCTGTATCGGCACAAAACTGTTGTATGTAGGTCCTTGGGGGTCCCCAGGAGTACGTCACTTATCAGTTCGTCCCTACTTCTCCAGGAGTGCCTAACTTGGATACTTTTCGTGATGGGAGGTAAGTGGCCGTACAACTGATGCTTTGTGGATTGCTGAATCCAGGATTTGTTCAATGACTTACTTACGGGTAATCCTAAATTCCGATCATTATATGAACGAAACTGTGCATCATCTTTGGCCAAAAAAGAAATACCTATAGTGGCCCAGATCCTGTGGACTAATAATTTTCAGCTGCTAAAAAGTTACCCATCCAAAACTGTTACAGTGAAATGAATCTATTGCATTTCCTATCTCTCCATCTCCCCCTCTCTCTCTCTCTCTATATATATATATATATATATATATAGCGGCAAAAAAATTAAAATGTGGTGTACTTCCTTTATCTTTACGCATTTAATATCTGGTAAAGCACAAAGATTACAAGTTATTCTTCTACAAGCGAATTTAAAAAGTTATTCTAACACAAGCATGTGGATGCAATTCCCCCTTCTCTCTCTCTCTCAAAAGTCAGACAGACAGACAGACACACACATATATATATATATATATATACATATTATTTACACATATTTTAAAATATAATTCTGTCTGTTCATCTGATGTATTTACCCAACGCGTATGTATTTATGTATTCATAAGGCTCAAACGGTGTCTGTGGTAAATTTTACATATCTTTCCAAATCACAGAACAAGGAAAAGTGTCCTACTTTTAACACTGAATTGTTGTAATCATTTTAAGGTAACTTTTGGGTTGTGTCACGTAAATGTAACGTCTTTGAAATTGTATTTTTCGATTTTTGGCCCTCAGTCACTCTGCACTCTTCATCTCCATCTTCATCTTCTTCTCGAAGAAAACAAAATATTTGGTAATACTTTGTAAAATCCTGGATCCCAGTTCTAAATTACATAAGCGCTATTATTAGATATTGGTATATTTTTTATCAACCGTTAAAATGATTAAAGCTCCACTTTTCGGGAAAAAAAACTATCATATGTTTAAAAGATTAATAAATATAAACCTAATAATAACAACAACCTTTCTCTAATTTTGCTGAAAAGAGAATAAAACGCCATTATTTTTGCCAAATTAACTCTTTGGTTAAATATGTTTAAAGATTTCAAAAACATATACTATCTAAAACATTTTTGAAAAGATTGAAAAGATACTGATTGATGAAAAGGAAGATTTTAAAAGGAACAGTTGAAGAAAGCCTGAAATATAGAAACAAAGAGGAAAAATGTATTTAGTGAAAAAATATTCTAAAATTCAAAATGCATTTACAAATCCAATTAAAAAACATTAAAAATATCGAAGAAAATCAGAAAGTACGTTTGACAAGTAAGAAGAAAAAGAGAATAACACACACACACACACACACACACACACACACACACACAATATATATATATATATATAACGTCAAGTCTCGCTGGCAACAATGGAATTCCCTGACTATCTATCGCAGTCCATCTCAATCATTCATCACTCTTGGCAGGTCTTTCAGCTTGCATTTTGTGTCCACATAAAACTGATGTAAGTCTATGCTCTCCAGTCAACACTGGTACGTCCATATTGTGACGGCAAATTAAAATAAAAAGATCCCCGGATGAGCAACCATTTAAAAGCGTGTGGGAACTGGTGCATTTAAATATTGTTATCACCAAACGGGGAGTTTACTTTTCGCACGTGTGAAGACGGGGCGGTCTGGCACTTGATCCCTCGTAGAACAAGTCCTTGTTCAGAGTCCTTTCTCGGGCATATAGGAGCTGGCATATTATGTGGGGGTTAATTTGGGGCTAGACCTACCGCCGTTGGCAAGGGGTTTCCAAATTTTACACAACACACACACACACACACACACACACCAAGGCCACTAGCTCTTCCTACCCCAAGAACAATGGAAGATATGGCCCTCTACGTTTAGATGTAATAATATTAATTATAGTAGTCGACAACTCCGGTTTCCCGTATAATATTTTTAAAGGAAAATATAGGACAACTTAGGCGAGAATAAAATAAGGTGAAAGAAGCTGAAAAAGAAACATAAAATAATCACCTTGACAGCAGATGACACAATGAACAAACTTCAACACGTGGGGACATTAAAATATAAAAATATTTTTAATATACACGCAGACACACATCTTCAAAGTGTCAGCTATATTATCAGCAGATAATACATAACTATCAATGTCTTTCTTCCTTTTCTTCTTTTCTTTCGTCTTTCTTTAAACTGAGAGAGAGAGAGGGTGTGTATATAATTAGGTATAGGGAGAAAAAGTCTTAATGTTTACTTATCTTTTCGACAGGTTCCTTCGGAGAGTATTTTCTCTTTTACGGGTTGACGGAATTTTATTTATTCATAAGGCTCTGGCTTGAAGGCATGGGTTCTTCTCCTTGTCCAAGATTCTTTCCGCTTTCTTTATCCGGAGTTTGGCGCGAGATTCGCCCACATCTGTTCACAACGACCTCTGTTCCAAAACTGATTTACTTTTACCCTATTTCTGCTGACGGAAAGAAGGTGCCACTTCCACTTTAGGGTTCTAGACAATCATTTAGCTTCTATCTTCTTCCCTCCGGTCACACAGTGCAAACATCTGTTGACTTTCACTCTGACCCACATTCTTTACTTTCACGGAGAGGCCGGCCGAAGTTGACCTACATTACTATTTCTCTTTTTAGCGGTCACCCTTTGAAGGCCTACTAATTCAAAGAGGAGGGATAGTAGGAATTCATTATTTGTCTTCTCTCAGTGGGAGACCATGTGACAATATGCAGGAGTTCATAAGAGACCGTCGCTAATGGTTTGATCCTTGTTTCTCTTAGCAGTGTCCTGCTTGTCTTTTTCGTCTAACTTGAAAGATATATGAGATGAAAAGCAAGTGGCCATACAGCTGCTGTTTTGTGGGATGTTGCTTCCAAGATTTGTTCAAGACTGCACACAGCATGCTTATGTAGTTCCCATCCGTTAATGTCTATGTGGTGAATCCATATAATAGTGTGGACATAGCCACAGCTTGGAAGAAATCACGTTTTATTCTATCGGATAAATCAATCAATCAATCTCTCTCTCTCACTCTGTCTGTCTGTCTGTCTCTCTCTTTCTATCTCTTTCTCTCTCTCTCTCTATATATATATATATATATATATATATATATAAGAGGTTAGTTGGTTTATTAGTTAGTTTTCTTAAACAGTTTTTAAAAGAGTGGATAATGAACTGGTAACATAACGTATTCATTAGTTGCATGAAAATTACTAACTGCTGATATATATATATATATATATATATATATATATATAGGTGTGTGTGTGTGTGTGTGTGTGTGTGTGTGTGTGTGTGTGTGTGTGACCATATATACACACACATATATTAGATCTTTCACTGTGAGAGATTATTATTACAAGGATATAATTTCCATCAAAACATGTACCAGTAATATGTGTACATCTTATCCGAAAAAATACATGATATAATCATTAATTTATGAATTTACTCAATCTCTCCGCCACAGATTGGATGTGACGCACGTTGGTTTTTTGGTTTTTTTTACTCCGGATAAAGCTGCTTGCGAAATCATATTTTTTTCTTCTAAACTGGTTGCCTCTCCAAGACAAAGGAACACAGTTATTTTTTTATGTTTGTGATATATTTCGCCGAACTAATTTAGAAATATGCATGCATGTATGTAAATATGTATGTAGATAGATAGATAGATAGATAGATAGATAGATATTGCATTTAGCTAAGAACTGTTTTTGTGCTGCATTTAACACGTAGAAGAGGGATTGGGTAAATACAGACTGTAAACAATTTTAAGGCCTGTTTACAAGCCTAAGCAAAGTTTTATGAATATCAAAGCTGATTATTTTAATTAAAAAAAGATGAAAATAAAGAATTAGTCCATTAAAAATACCACTTAATAAGAAAACGAACGACAGATTAAAGAAATGATGGTCCTATTTTTATTGTTAAAGAAAAAGAAAGAGAAAAAAGAATATATTGTGCGAAAAGTGGAAACTGAAGAATGAAAATATTGACGTTGGAAAGGAGATCGAGTTTGGATGAAAAATTAGACCCAAGAACAAAGACAAATCATTTTTCCGCTGTGAGAGGGGAATTATTTAATATGGACACGAGCTCCCTGAAATACCAAAATAACCCTAACTTCGTAAAAACAGTTTAGAAAATTCATATCTCAGCATTTATGCATCTGATCGTGCGTTCAGACACTTTTATTTGATACACGTATTGATTAACATAAAAGTTTTCAAATATCAATTGTCTATTTTAGCTCGTAAAAATATTTGCATAGACATTATGGCGTCTTTGGCGGAGTTTTTATAACGTTGAACTTAAAGACCCGAATGCGAGCTTAAAAGCGTTTTAATATCGAATATACAGTCATAAATGCTAATTGAGATGTGTCTTTTCTATATCTACTGAATTAGTTTCGCGTATTCTGACTGTACTCAAACAAATTCATTGCACTTAATGTAATACTTACATTAAAAGCTTTTTTTTCCTGAATGTTATGTCAATGCAGTCTATAGACATCAATTATTAAATGCCTTTTTTCTCTTGAAAATGGTGAAAACTGCACAAAAGCAATAATTAAAGAACTAGAAATGTTGCACCTCACTTTGTCGCGAATATCAAGTCTGTGTAGAATTCCACTCCAAGATAAGTAGCAGCTTCACATGTGGTAACAACGTGGCACCCCAATCATTAAGTGTTGTCTGCCTTTTCATTAATTCCTTGTTGTTTTTTTCCTTCCGAATTTTATTTTTTCAACGAGTGACCATCATGGCAGGAATTGGGTATCTAAATTTCTGACCAACCTGCCGGTGAAGCTTGGTATAAGCTGACTGTATTCCCTGTAAAGAGTTAAGAAATCCTCCCAAATGGCACTGTCTCGCATCTAATGAGTTCTGGAGCTCTACCCCTTTATTGCCATTACTCGTAAGTCCACTTTTACATAGCGAGTTAGTAATCTCGTAGAATCCAATGTGACAAATAGAACAGTTTAAAATTATTTGTATTCAATAGGACTGTATGCAGAAAAAAAACTCTTAAGACACAACTACACAAAAATGTAAACATCAACGCACAATGAAAGTAATTCCCTAACACCTTGGCAAAAAATAAACTTCAAAAGATTTAAAATTAATCTATGAACAAAGTTCATGATTTTAAATTGATAAGTGTTCTAGTAGTCTGTTTACAAAAGGTTAAAACTCAGTCTGCATATCGAGATGACTTCAGAAGAGATT
The DNA here is from genome assembly GCA_963585895.1 of Sepioteuthis lessoniana. Classification (NCBI taxonomy): domain Eukaryota; kingdom Metazoa; phylum Mollusca; class Cephalopoda; order Myopsida; family Loliginidae; genus Sepioteuthis; species Sepioteuthis lessoniana. The sequence goes on from CAUZXS010006420.1 coordinate 20,523, forward strand.
TCCAAATGCATTATTACAATATGAACACAAATAGACTCAAGGAGAATTTGAATTGTAATATGTATATATCTTATCTGAAAACATACATGATATAATCATAAATTTCTCTATTTACCATATCTCTCAGCCAAAGACTTGATGTGACACAAGTTATTTTTTTATCAAGACTCCGGGAGAGATAATTCAAAGCAGTATGACTTGAAAATAGAATATATATAACAAAACAAATGAAAAACTTACGTGCTAAAGCAAGAGACAATTTTTTGACCGAGATTCAAAGAAATTGGCTTAATGAATTGGGATTTGCATCAAGAAAATCTTAACACAAATAATCTATAAGCGAAGGAAATGTGGTTAAAGTCAACTTAAGAGAAACAATCATATAATTTTGAAAAGTTGGATGGAAGTGATATTTAGTGATCAATCAGTAATATGTATTTTTACTGGTTATGATGGTAAAACTTTTTTCTGGCTCTATTCAAATGAAAAACACAAAGTTGATTGCCTGAATAAAATGTGTGTTTCCTGAGTCATTGATGATATGGGTTGGCATGTTCTTTAAAAGACCTGAGTAGATGACAATTATTATCCCAACAATCAATGCAGATTTGACGTTTGGAATCCAGGAAAATGTTCTAATTACTTTGATGGGTAGAACAATGGCAATGTCATTTTTCAGGGCGTTGATTCATCTATTAAATAAGAGCTATTCGGGATAGTTCCTTCTGGTCGCCTTCGACTAGAGTTGCCAACTTTTTACTTCAATAAGAAATATTCATTGAAATTAGTCAAACTCATACTTGAAATGATAAGGGCTGTAATGAAACATCGTGTTTGTGCAAGCAAATATCAATTCTTTCTTTTATTTTCTTGAGGAATTCTATGAATTTTCCTTAGTATTGGGTTGTCCCCTAATCATCATCATCGTGTTGAGCCACCAGCGCGGATCTCCCTGACCCTCTCCCGCCAACCTTCTCTATCGTCCATCAATTCTAGTGGGTCTTCAAGGCTGTATCCTGTATTGGTACAGAACTGTTGTGTACAGGTTATTGTTGGTCGTCCTGCCTTTGCCCTTCCATGTGAAGGGATACACTGGTGTATGTCACATATGAGTTCATCCCTACTTTTCCAGCAGTGTTTCGCTCGTCTGGCTCGTCTAACTTGGATAGTTTTCGTGATGGGTGGTAAGTGGCCGTACAGCTGCTGCTCTGTGGGGTGCTGCCCCAGGACTTGTTCAATATTGTTCGCAGCATTCTTGTGTGGTTGCTGTCAAGCTTTTTCTCCATACGCTTAGTGAGAGTCCATGTAGTACATCCGTACAGCAGTATCAATACGACAGCTTCGTGGAAAACGCTGCGTTTTATTTTATCGGTCTGGTCTGACTTCCATATGGCCGATAGTTTATCGATAGCTGTCGATTCCTTTGCTAGTCGCGTGTTGATGTCGCTCTCGGTTGATGAGACACTGCTTCCTAGGTAGGTGAACTTGACTATTAGTTTCAGAGAACTTCCGTTTAGTGTGGACATGTCGCATCTTTAATTAAAGCACATGTATTCCGTCTTGTGAGCGTTGACATGAAGGCCTATGCCTGCGGCTGTTCTTTCCAGATTATATTGTGGGGCTTCGACTCGGGAGGGACTATTTACCAGAAGCGCTATATCATCGGCTTAGTCCGCGTCCGTAATTGTTTGTGCGGAGTATATCTTGATTCTTTCCTTTGTCAGCTTGAAACCGTTTTCTTTGATTTTTTCAATAGACGTTCTAAACACGTAGTCGAGACAAACGATAAAGAGGTATTGGGCCACCGTGTCTCCTTGCAGCACCCCTGCTACAAGTAGTCTGTTTCCATCCGGGGAACGGACTTTTACTCTTGGGTTTCTATATAGCATCATGATAGCTGTGACGGTTTCTTTGGTTAGGCCGTAGGCGAGTAGTATTTGCTACATCTCTCCCCTGTGTATGGAGTCAAAAGCCTTGGTGAAGTCAACAAATAATATTGTTGCCTGTAGGTTTTTTGCACGTACACCTTCAAGAATTCGACGGATTGTGAGAATTTTTGACGCTGTGGATCTATTTCTCAGAAAGCCGTTTTGGTTCTTCCTAAGTATCTTCTCAATTTTGGGTTCTATGCAGCTGCGTAGTAGAGCACCAGGTCCTGGGTGTATGAACCCTACGGTTCAACGGCTAAGGTCAGATAGTTCAGTCAGAGAAGTACTGCTGCTCATCTATAAGGGTGGCTTCTATAGATGAGAATAAAACAGCCATCGAAAGATTACCATGACCCACACTTTCCTCTAATATTGGTATATATATATTTAATATTTTTCATATTTTTCATTTTTCATTCAAATGACCCATATTAAGATGTTTACTAAAAGAAAACAAGTAAATTTCCCTATAAATTCAGTGGGGTGTCCTCGTGGTGTAATGGCTAAAGCAATGGACTCTGGAATAACAGGAAGTGAGTTCGAAATCCAGTCGCGCTATCACGTTCACTGTCGGACTCTTGGGAAACGTATGAACCCTCTTATCTTACCAGCTATAGGTTAAATAGCATCAATCCTGTTCTCCTAGAAGGATGGCTTTGGTATTAAATAACCTACAAAGGTTGATATGCCATTATATAAAGAAACCAATAACTAACCAATACATTCAAACATGCATATCATTTATTGAATCAAAAGAGATTGCAATTATAACCAGATTTACTTCAACGGCATTTAATCTGAATTCATTAATCATTAGTATCTGGATTATTATGTACACAGAGTTCATATGACTATGAAATTATGTCAGATATTAGAGTAAACGAATATAATCTCGGGAGCTGGAGTAAGTTTGTTTCTCTCGTACTTAAATCTCTAAAACAAATTAAAGCTTTTAATTATTTTAATTTTATCTGTAAGTCTGTTGTTGAGCAGAATGCACATTAAAGTGCGATATGAAACCTGGTAATTACATCAACCAGAGACGAAACGAGATTTTTCAAAATCTACTTGTAAATTATCACTTAGAGATTTTTTAAGCCTATTAATTATAATTAGAAAGTTGCAGAATTAGTCTTTAGAAAGTAAACTAAATAACATATGTAGATATGAAAAAATTTCAAGCAATGTACATGTTATTTAGTTTATAAACAAATTCCTTCGTGTTTTCCGGACAACGTATTTGTTAATACCCATTTCACCTTTGTAAAGGATTAATCCAGAACATTCTTATATATATATATATATATATATATATATTCGGAGTGTCTTTCGTATTTGATTAGTTAATGAGTTTGGTATTGCTATTGAGTTTGATTCTTTATTCGAACTCCATACAAATAAACATGTGGCAGACTTAGGTAAACTTGATATATAGCAGCACAACTCTTCCCACGCTCTCGCTCTCTCCCTCTCTCTCTCTCTCTCTCTCTCTCTCTCTCTCACACACACACACACACACACACACACACACATACTCATGCAGAGACTGAAAAGAGTGTTCTTTTTTAGTTTCAAAAATAAAACTTTTGCCAGATTTTGTGGGATATATTGTTTTATTTTTGAATTATTTTATTTGTCTTATTGTCATATTTTATTATCTATTTTATTGGTTTTATTCTAAATGTATTCATTTATTAATTCCACAGACTATTTTAGTAGTCTCAACAATTTTTATCCTTGTAAAATGTTGTTATGACCAAAATTAGTTATCGCGTCTTAACATTGCAAAATGAAATGCCTGGTTCTTGAAAAATACGGTCCAAGCATTTGTAATATCTTCGCGGGGGTTCCAAATTATGATGCAGCCATGGAATCTTTGAAAATGCCTCTTATCTCTCAAAAATTAAATCTGTACGAGCTAACAACTTTTGAGAAGCGATGGACTTCATCTCACACCTATGGTCGTTAAGTGCTAAATTTGAATATTTTTATGAAGAACGGTGTGTGTATGTTTGTAAGAAGAAGATTGAAAGATAAATATTGTGCGTGAAGAACATATGCGAGAGAATCTGAAGTAAAACTCAATATTTGAGTGTCTGTATGTGCGTGTGTTATTACAATGTGTACATGTGTTTGCGTACTTTCACATAAGTCTCTTATGTGAGGTTTCGTACTAAGAAATTATTGCCACAAATGTTTTTTTAGTGTCACTAAGGTAAACAAAATTTCACACAGTATATATATATATATATATATATATATATATATATATATATATATATATATATGAAAATGAAATTTCTTCTTCAGCAGGAAAAAAAAGGAAGAAACAAATTTCCTTTCCATTTTTGAGGTGGACTACTAACTGTCTATATTTCAATGTTTTCTTTCTCTTCTTTTTGTCCTAGATGTCGCAATCTCTTTCGGCAGACAAGATTAGTTTGTCTAGACGTCACTCTTTGACCTCAGTGACCTGCAAATCAATGAATGGGTGAGTAAAGGATGATAAGAAAACTTATTCTCAGTACCAAAAGTGCACTTTCCATCGACACCGCTCCCAAAGTTGATCAAAAGACTGAAGCCCTCACACAGCGCTATTTTGGCAAGGGTATAAAAAATCGACCCCTACTCCATTTCCCGCATAAGTCAGACATTTACAGACATAAGCAAACAATTAATAAGTAAATAAATAAAACAAGGAAATATCACATATACTTGCATATAAATTGATCACTTGTTTCGGTCAGCTTTTGATTTACGGTCCCAAAATGATATTATATAACTGTATGTTTAATATTGTTGCTAGGTTTATCATGTTAGAATATCAACTTTGTAAAATCATTACAAATGATTACTTAAAAATTACTTCTCTAAAATTCATCCAATACATTATTAAATGTGGCAATAAACCGAAGAAAAATATCAGTAATTTGGACTCAATTAGATAACGATTGATTCTAATGGCATTTCAATTCCTCTAGGGTTATTTCATGCCTAGATATTTGAAAGTCGCGTTCATTGTTCGTCCATATGTACATTTTTGTGTTATTGTTTCAGAGTCTAGTTTTTCTTTTGTTGGGGATACACACGGTCCAGTCAAACACAAATACTTTTACCATATCTATTTGACTAGAGATTAGACTCTAATAGTTACTACACCTCTCCGTGGCTAAGTTGACATGACAGTAATGGCAATAAAGAGGTAATCCACAGTCACAAATTATGAAGGACATAACTTTGAGGGAGGTTCTTAACTTTCTGCTGGGTATGGCACAAGGTCAGAAGTATGCAGCCTCCAGTGAGACTCAAAATTACCAGTCATCGCCTGTCAGTCTAGCTTGCTAACCATAACACTATTCGAAGCGCCCAAGAACATAACGACGTTTCATTTCGGAAAAAGAGAAAAATGATAAGTTTAAAGCACATATCAAATAGCAGAATTTTGTTGAGATACTCCTTTTGCGAATTATCAACGTAGCCAGGGATCCTCCCAACAAATTAGAGTTTGAGTATGTGTACACATAAAGACACCGGCTGTTTCCCGCCTGTCTGCGTGACTGTCTATCGAAAAAAAAAAGGAATCAGCGATCCTTTCTACAATCTATCGCAGAAGGTGACGAATATTTTTGTTTGGGACCAATATGGAGCACATAAAAACTAACAATTTCAAAGCGACTGTCTGTCGTTAAAATCTATTCTTATATAACTATTAATATCATTGAAATTTGAATAGGTTTAGATTTTACAAATTGCAGACCACACACAATGTCTGGATGAGAAAAAATCCAAAGCATCTTAGAAGAAAACACATGCGCTTGTTTATGCATATGTAAAGATAAAAATAAATAAGTGTTACTAGAAATGGCAGAGATTATTAATTTGTTTGCAAACAAGCAGACAATATTCAAAGATTCACGTAAGTATATATATATATATATATATATATATATATATATATATATATATATATATATATATATATTTATATGTCTATACCATTCCAAATAAAAATAATTTCGACAAAAAAGTCAACGTACTTGTAATGCTGGAGAGATTGGCAATATATAATATCTGATAAATGGTTATTTTATGTCCTACTAGAAATAATAAAATCCAGACATATTTAAAGAAGAAGAAAATTAACTTTTTTTTTTATTAAGATAAGGTTTTTAGCGTGTGCTAATTCATAAATGATACTGTATGTGTCGTGGTGTAAGGGTTACCGTTGTAGGAAATGGACCCAAAGACACAAGTTCAGATCTCGGCCGAGGCGTTTCACATAGTGTTAATTCCTTTGGGAAAGGTATGAATCCATCGATTCTCCCGCCTGCTGAGGTTAAATAGTAGGGCTGACTATTTTCTTTAATCTTGGTTAGGCAACCAGTGAAAGAGAAGGAAAACGGTTAAACTCTACTTATAAATGACTTGTCCTGTCTGTGGCGAGATTCGTAATTAGATACTGTACGTAAATAGCTTAGTTATAAGAGGTACCTCGCAGAGTATATTTGTTAGCAAATTCGATTAGCTAAAATCTGTGAATGAGTACTAATCCCACTTGGTGCTTCTTAATGCTGACATTTAGATCAACTAATGTAAAATAAACTTCGGAGATGACAACAGTCTCAGCTTAAAGTACATTCCTTTTTATGTTCGTGCCATTGATATTTACTGCTTGTCATAAAACCTTAAATATCTAGTTCAGCTTTCTAAAGCACAAAGCCAAAACATTACGTATTTCAGTATTTTCTTGTTTATTTGAAGAAAGTATGGATACAAAACTTGTCCAAAGTAGAAATTAAGCCAAGGTAACAACTAATTAAAAAATGATTACCATAACATATCATAAAATGACAACTACAATTATATGTATAATCAAAAACTGCTCCATAGTCAATTCACCCAATTTTTTAAAATATCTTTTTCCTCAGACAAATATCCATAAAATGTTTAATATCAAATGGCATTCAGAGCAAAAACATGGAAATCATTGACTGAATTTAAATACGTTAAACATTCTGTTAACATAAATTATTCACATTTCTCCTCTTTA
>CAUZXS010006420.1:30000-37500 GCA_963585895.1 Sepioteuthis lessoniana
AAAATTGTATATGAATTAATACACTCAGTACAATTTTTTAAAATGAATATGTACCGCATTTGACGCCATGTAAGGTGCTTTTGGTTTTTACCAAAAATATATTTTGAAATTCCCTTGTATCTTATATGCCAAATGTAGGTTTAAAATTCGCGATAGTCGGCCGAAATTAGCAACCTGGCAATACCTATTACTTAGACTTTATAGTAACTTTCATGAACCAATTGTCATTATTTCAAAGGTTATTATGCAGATTAAAAATGTTATTGATAATATTCATTATATTAATTTCATCAAGTTTAATATTAGTACTTTGTTTTTATCTTGATTTGCTCTCCTGAAATTGGGGTGCGTCCAATACACCTGTCCGTCTTTTATGCCGTCAAATTCGGTAATTTTCTTCTCAAGCTGAATTTCATTAAGTGTAGTGAGATATCTATTTACTAAGCTAAGCTGAGGCATGGGGTATCCAGAAAAAATAGAACTCTCTAATAATGGTCTGCTACTGTTGTTTGCTAACTATTTCACCACGTGAAGTGCAGATAATTATTATCGGTGAAGGAAAAGGACTAAGAAACCCGAGTTCATACTCTGGACGAGGCTGTTCATTTTTCATAGGGATAGGCATGAATACATCTATTCACAACTATAGGTCCGTAGAAGAGCAGCGTTCTTTTTCCTTCGTTATGCAGTTTGTAAAGGAAAATGAAAACTCTGTGTTTGGTTGTAAATTAACATTGTACTGCTTTACTTTATCTGCTTTGAAAAAGCCTTAACGGCATAAAAAAATCATTTCTAAGTATGACATTTGGTTGAGCCCATAAAATATAAAAAAAAGAATGCAAAAATAATCTGAATAAAAGCAATGGGGGGTTCGCTGGATCAAGCTTGAAGTTGGTACTGGATCAAAAACCGGATTTGGCGCGGCCGATGTATATTTGGTCAGGCAGATGGACGAACAAAAAACAACATTCGGTATGGCCGTTAACCGATAAAAAATAACTAGGGAGGCTGTTGAAGTCAGGTGTTAACAAAGTAGCTGGATACGTGAAAAAAAAAAACTTTTCAAGGAAATAAAAAAAAAACGAGGAAAAATGATAAAAAAACGGTGAAATATCTTATGGAACTTGGGTCAAAGAGTTAAAAACATATGAATCTGTTTTGTTTATCCGGATGTCTGTAAATGAGTTTTATAAGAAGAGCCGGTGAAAATATTGGCCGAAGGAAAGGACGAGAAGAAAAAGGATTGGAACAGACAAGAAAGACGTAATCGCAAAGGAAATAAATCATAGCTAATCAAAATAAAGAAATGTGTACATGAGGACAGAAAAGAAGAGCATAGGGAAGTGAAAAGTAATGATGGTTCGTTTATTTGAACTCAGTCTATGTCTTTTTTGTTTTTGCGTCATTCTAATTATTAATATAGAAGCCGCGAGTATTAATTAGCTTGATTGCTTAACCCGAATTTGAACCATATCTGAAATGGAAAACTTTATTCCCCTCCCCCGCGAAAAAAAGAGATCAGGATGTTGCTGATATATTATCTTTTTTCGGGAAAGTAGTTTCAAGCTCTCTACTTTTTTTGAAATTGTTACGATTTGTATAGCAAAACTTCCAGTTCTACTTTGACCCGGATTGATAGTATTTGTCATGTTCTCTACTATGGGTCAAATAGATATGTTTTAAATTATTCCCGTTTGGTAAGACGGTGTGCAAAAGTATCTTTAAAAATGTCTATCCAAAATTATAAACATAAACGTAGAATGAACGTAATTCCCTGACGTCTAGGCATTTAATAACTGATGATTTTGCATGCCGCAAAAATCAATTTCTACATCAATCAATTGATTTGGATAGTCTTAGTTCAGATTGACAACTTATAATAGTATAAAACTCGTTTGAAGATATGATCTTAATATAAATTCGTCAGAAACAACTTTAAAATTACATGTAATTTCTAATTGTAGATATATCTCAAAACAATATATTTACAAAAGTCATAATAAAAATCGGGAAAGTGTAAAAAAAAAATGAGGATTTTAAAAACCTGTTTAAGGGTTCTGAAAAAGTCAGAATATCAAAACCCAAAAACATACAGAACAATGAATACATTTCGATCAATGACCCAAACACACACACACACACACACACACACACACACACACACACACACATACACACACATATATATATATATATATATATATATATATATATGTGTGTGTGTGTGTGTGTGTGTGTGTGTACGAGCTAGATGTGACACAAGTTCAAGTTTGAATTCAAAGATTTCCTTCAATAAGACCCGTTGCCATGCCACGGTTAAAGAGCCCAGTCTGCCATTCTAAAAAGCTGGAGGGAGAATAATGGTATTCATACCTTTTCCAAGAGTATTAAAATTCTGAAATGCAAGCATTTTGTCTATTCCCTACGACGGTAACCATTATCAAGTTCCTTCGCTACGAGCAGAATGCGAAAAAAGGTAATTTTAGGTCGACTATGATAGACTTGAATTGAGAGTTTTTCAAAACTAGTTGCCATACTCGGGTTTAAAAAGCTCAGTCTGCCAAACAATTTACCTGTAGCTGAAGGGTGAATAGGTATGTTCATTCGATCCCGAACGAATATATATATATATATATATATATATATATATATATATATATATATATATATATATATATATATTCTTTGTGGTCCATATCAGCTGATCCATGTTCAGTACTGTTATACAAATAGTTGTTTCATTTTGAATAAAACATTCAAGCATTTTTAATTGTTCAAATCAACTGACATCACCGAAAAGAAAAAGAATCACTGTGGAAACAAGCAAGAATACTAAAGACTGAAGATCTGAGGAAATTTATTTTCACTTTGATTTAGTGAAAACCACCAGTTAAATTATTACTGAAGTTAAAAACATGCAAATATTTAAGTATCGAATTATAATCTACCTTTTTAGGTATTTATTAGTCATACCAGTTGTTTCATGGTCAGCTTATTCAAATGGATATTTCATGTAAAAAAAATCAATCGGTTTCTTGGATTTTTAATGACAAAGCCATCCTTATAAAAGAGTTGTGGAGCTATTTAACCTGCAGCTAGAATGTATCATTCAAATTTATATTTTTGTCGTTTTTGTAACTCTGAACTGATGTGAATATTTACTTAGTTTTATGTGTTATTAACTGTATTTTATGTTTCCATTGCTATCAATTTGAATCTATATAGATGTCTACATTCAGCTATTGGTTAATATCTTGATCAAAAGTTTTCTTTTTAAAATAATATTATTTTACATTTTCCTCAAGAAACTTCTTTTGAAGTTCATTAAAATTATGCTATTTTCTTCAACATTATCTTTTCCATTGTGGACAACTTCCGTTTAATCCACTTCAAACATCATTTTATTCTGCTTTTGTGTTAGTGCTGGTTTTCATAGAGCTTTTCTTTATGTAAATCCTTTATCTCTCAGCCACTTTCTTACTGTGATCTCACATTAAATGATTCCTGTTTCGACCCATTTGTTTTTAATTTATTCTTTTGTACATTTTCTATTTTCAAGGTCTTTTGTTTTGAGTTTTCTATCCAGGCGTTTTAATGTATTTTGTAGTTTACTAATATAATATGCTTTCTTTTTTTAACCACTTAATTTCATTAATACTTGCTCCAAATTTTAGACAGAGTTTCTGGGAAACAAACGTCCTACGACTCAATCCACGGTGGATTGCCATCTGAAATGAAGTTTACGATTATTTCTTTTTTTTCTATTCACTGATCCTTTTTAGACATGTTTCCTTTCAATTAGGTATGAACAACTGTTTGGCAAGGTCTAAAATATACTTTCTTAAACAGTAGATAGATTTGTATATTTTGACCTCTATCTGGTATTTGTTTTAGTTATGCAAATTACAAGATCATTTCTTACCTTTTTTTTTTTCTCAACGATGGGTTTTTACATACTATTTTCCAGTGAATAGTTTAGAAGAAATGTACCTTTGATCTGAATACTTTTATCTAGTTTATTAAGGAATATTTCAAGTAAAATGTTGAGCTATTAATACAAAATGTTTATTTGCGTATTAAATTTTATTATTTTATTTACAGCTGAATAAAAACGCAAATGGTCATAAATATGCTATTACCATAATACTTGACAGAGGTGGTATATGGCGATGTATCAAATATGTCCAGAAATGAAAATATATCAATTATTATTGATGCAATGTTTTGTACATTAATAATACGTTACTACTGCCTTGTGGTTCACATTAAGAATCTGTTATTCTTTGGTTTGTTGCTTTGTAAATGCCAAATGCTTGTAAATCCATAACTTCCTTCTTTAACTATATTTTTAGATTTCAGTAAAGCCCATAAATCTCGAAGAGCAAATCTGCATCGTCGGGGAAGCCGAAATTGTAAAAAGGGAAAACATGGCATGAACCGCGAATAAACTGCAGACAGTGCGGTTATGAATGCTAGTCATAGTGTACACACTCTCACACATAGTCATTTTGGCACTGACCGAGTCACCCCTTGTGAGAGTGTCCGTTAATGCATGCTCAGTCCTCTCTGATCAGTTCTTAGAGCCACGTGGTTCTCTTTTTTACTTTGTGATTATCGCTTTATGAAAAACAGAAGCCGTTACTTGCCTGGTGTGATCTGAATGACTTAGACTTTTTTGGAGATGTCTAACGATATCATCACTGAAGTATAGAGCTTTGTTCAGAGTCAGTGATTTTTATTTTTCTTATGTTGACTTGTAATGTTCCTGAATAATTTGCCACAGATACAACCGAGGCGTTGTACAATGGATAAGAATGTTAGCAGAAGCCTTTGCAAAAGCCATGAATCTATTTCTCATTCCTCAAACTATGGGCAAATTGTAAAGCAGACTAAGTACTTTAGCCTTGGTTGGGTAACCGGTCTAGAAAGAATACCATGAACTAAAATAAGTTGTCTCTGCTTAAAGATTAACTTCGTGGCACACTTTCTTGAACAATATCTCACTGCAGATACTGTCAAGGAGTTTAATATGCTGATAGTTTCTGCACTCCCTCCCCCCATTATCTCTCTCTTTTCTCTATCACTAATATATATATATATATATATATATATATATATATATATATATACACGCTACAAAGAAACAAAAGAAGCAAAAATACAGTCAAGGAGTATATTATACTGATAGTATCTGTACTCTCCTCCTGTTCTCATCTTTCTTTCTTTCTATCTCTCTTTCTAATATATATATATATATATATATATATATATGCGCACGCACGCGTGTGTGTGTGTGTGTGTGTGTGTGTGTGTATGCGTGTGTTCATACACTACAAAAACAATGGTTGTTCAACTTACAAAGATTCATTCGATTATGACTCTGATGTCAGGCCTGATTTCGGACCGAAACATCATTACAACAAGCTCCGAGATCCCCATAATACCAGATTTTTTGCATTAGTTTGGATGATCTTCAATTATATTCGGATCTTTTGTTCATCTAAGCTCTTTTCCAGGTTCTTGAAGACTATTCTCAAAGCGCCAATAACTCTTGTAATTACTGCCTCCGTAATGTTCCATAGGTTTTCATCTCTCTGGTAAGATCCAGGTATTGATCCATTTTTATTAAGTTCTATTTACACTGTGTGAGCTGATGAAACGGTAAAATTTCTCGCTTTTGTAGATGTTTTCAAGTTTAAAAAGTTGACTTACATGACATAATTTACGTAATATAATTAATAATAACAATGATAACCAATTGTGTAATTAAAAACTTCAATCGTACTTAATCGTATCAGAGAAGAACAGGTTTAAAATTAATGATAATAACAATGTTTCTTGTTCCGTTTCTCCAAGCTTCATATGTAACTACACTAATCATACAAAAAATAGCGTTATTATATATATTAATAAAAATCATCACGTGATCAATTTATTTATGCATTAATCTATAAATTAGTTTCTATGTTTTCTTTTTATTGATTCTATATATATGTTTAATATTTTTCCACTGATTTTACTCAATTTTGGTCTAGAAGATACAAAAGAAACCTATGAAGATGTGTACTAATTGGTTATCGTATACAGCTATTCTTTTGGCTCTGGGTATTTCTATATAGAATCCTTTATTATTTAGACACAGCGTGCAATTGTTATTGCAATCTCTATAGTTTAATTATGGGTTATTTGTCAGTTTCATCTTTCATTTTCCATTCACAGTTTGATAACGAAGTATTGTTGAGATATTTTCTATTAGAGAAATTCGAAATATGATTAAATATTCTTCATTACCAATTCAGTTCCCAGGCAGAAATGTAGATACTTTCATTTTCGTTATTTTCATTCATTCTTCCTGTTGCTTTTGAAATAACATTATATAGAAACAATTTCAAATTAAACAAAAATATTTCTTTCAACCTAGACTTGCACCCAGCCTTTACACATTAATTTTTTTCAAAAATGTTGATTGCAAATTATTGTTTTTGTTACTTAAGCAGGAGTTCTTTATATATTTGTTGATAGGTTTAGGCAGTGTAAATTTACTAAAATGTTTAATAACAAATTGAGAAGTAATGACCCAACATTTGTCTCACTACTTTTAAAATATATATATATATATACAACCACACACACACACTATATATATGTATATATGTATTATGTATGTGTGTCTGTGTCTGTGCGTATTCTTGTCTATGTGTGCATGAATATATCCACCTATTTATCCAACCGCTTTGCAGCAAGCAGCATGCAACACGAAGTCATTTTTAGCGAAGTACAGCTGGTTTCAGTACAGAATTTTCCATCCTTTGGACTGATGGCAGTAACAAGTCAAAAGATCCAGTCCCACCTTATTGTTTAGCCATAGCTAAATTGTTGTGGGAGCTATACCCATCTCACCATAATGGACTCTTTTAACCGTTATTAGCACTGAGATATTTCACTGCCACGGGGAGATCAATATCGGTGTGATCCGAACAGTACGAGACTTCTTACCTTTTCTACGTAACTCTATCTTTCTTGTGTAATATAATCTGTTATCTAATATCCGTGTTTGTGTTTTCAATCGTGACCCTTTCCGGGTCACTACATACTGGCGACGAGGAACTCGAACAAAAAAGGGACTCTCCAACAAGCAAAAGGGGTTAATCGCACAACAAACTGGCGAAGATACATCGCAACAACAAAGTTGTCATAGAATCTACAACAAAGTTTCAGCATACAACGAACCGAAAAAGATTTTTATTAAACAACTACAAGGTATCAAATTGTACAAACAACAGAGTGTGTCGGATAGCGGATATTTAAAAAAAATCTGTAAGATGGTCACGTAATCTAAAAGTGATTTTCATATTTTTCTTTCTTCCCCCCATGTGACAAGGTCCTCCTGAAAAGTGAAAGGGTCGTAATACCAATGAAATTGCAAAACAGAATTTTAAGAGATTTCAATGCGGGACACCTGGGAATAAATAGAATGAAGAGTCTCATGAGAAGCTATGT
>CAUZXS010006420.1:42500-57500 GCA_963585895.1 Sepioteuthis lessoniana
TAATAATCTTTTTTTTTATATAATCATATATATATATATATATATATAATCATAAAGTCATGTTGATTACTCAAATTTTGTTGACTTTCTCTCATCATCAATTCCTATCAGCCATTTTTCTCGGTAGGTCCCCTAGACTGCGTCCAATCTCTGCAAAGAAATGATTATGTAAGTATTTCTAAGTGGGCTTACATTTGTGGGCCCACGTGCATGAATCTAGAGGAGATTGTTGATTCTGATGGTCTCCTTATCTTTTTCTACAGTGATCAGAATGCCTTTGTTCATCATACTTGTATGCTTTTTTAAATTGGAGGCAAGTGTCACTTTACCTACTGTTTTGTAAAACGCTACTTCCAGGATTTGTTCTAAACGATATATAAAACTCTTTAGGTATTTCTTATCTAGCTTCATCTCAACACATTATTTTTTGGTCGATGCTGTGCTACCATACTGTTGTACTGACACGGCTACAGCTTGCAACAAATTTATTTTATCAGATGAATCAAATGTCCAAATAATCAATCAGCAGTCAAGAGCAGTTGAAACTTTTCCTTTACAAATGCTGACCTCTATTTTAGTGGATAAGCTATTGCTAATTGGTCTATTATTTTCAGGGGCTTAATGTTGACTCTGGAGATATCTCCATGTTGTTTACAACATATTAACTCTATTTTGTCTGATTTCACGAAGAGGTCATTACCTCTCGCTACCTTCTCCAGGCTTGCACAAGTGTATTTGCTAGAAGTGCCGGATCATATGCTTAATTTGCGCCTCTCGTAATTTCTGCGGTATATCTTCAGCTTCTTGCCTTTTTTTTTGCGAGACCACTTTTTTTCATTAGATCTACAGACATATATACTACACAATTATAGTAGATTATATATATATATATATATTATGTATTAGTGTTCGCCAATGGCCCGGGAGACCTGGGTTCAATCCCAGGTCGAGTCATACCAAAGACTTTAAAAATGGAACTTGATACCACCTTGCTTAACACTCAGCATTATAAGGTACGGTTCAAGGGTAAAGTGGAGCAATCCAGGGAATGGAGTAGCGCCCTCCCCTACACCTTGGTGTAGTAGCTATCGAAAAGGGAGCCTTCGGGTCACCCTCGACTATGGTCGCTAACTTTACTACTTATATATATATATATTATATATATTTTTAGTGCTAATGTATGAATACTAAACATCAGAATCATCACTACGTGAGAGAACCATTCTTTTCATGTTTTTGTAGAGCATCATTATAGTGTTTACTATTTTTTGAGGGGACTATGTGCAAGTACTATTTGCAACAAATTTCTTCTGTGCATAGAATTAAATGACTTGGAGATATATAGAAGCATTAGTACTGACTTGTTAGTTGGTTGGTTAGTTGTTGGGTTTATGGCATATCAACCTTTGTAGGTTATTTAACGCCAAATCCATTTTTATGTAAATAATGTTCTATTTAAAACAATTCAGTTTAGCATAAGTACACAGTTTAATTGTCAAAAACATTTTTACTTCAAACTATTCAAGCAGTCATATGTAACAATTCAGTTAAGTGTAAATGCAGGTTTAATGTCGAAAAACAGTTCTATTTCAAATAATTCAATTAACCATAAGTACGCAGTTTAAATGTAAGTACAGTTTAATTGTCAAAAACATTTATTTCAAGCTATTCAGCTTACTCAATCAATTCAGTTTAGCATAAGTAAGCTGTTAGTTCTATTTAACCCATAGATAGGGCCCTATCAGGTGCTAACACTCCGGGCCAGAGTGGACCTGGGAGCGATGGCTATGAAGGAACACTCCGCATTCCCCAAAGCTCCAGCACTGCTGGAACCTTACCATCAGTGTCATAACCAGAACACTCGTTGTGGGGGGGTCTTACCCCTACAACACCAGCCGACTGGGCAAGTGTTGTTAGTTCCCATGTATTCCTTCGATGATTCGACGATTAGTCAAAGTAAATGTTGTGGATCAAATTTTCCGAAAATCAAAACAATTTCCTAAGCATTTTCTACACATCAAGTCAGATAAGATTGAGAAGAAAAGCATTTCAAACCTTTGCATCATTTGCAGTGAGATGTATGCCTTTTAGTTCTTTGATTCAGAGGTCGCCCTTCTTTGGAAAAGGGATTATTCAGCTTTTTGTTTATTTCTTGTTGCATCGTGGTTAGGAAGAGATACACAGTGAAATAGAGTTAATTATTAACTGAAGTGGTACAGTCCAAAAAATATTACAAGTCTCGAGCAGTATGTGTTACGTCTGTGCTTAAGAAATACGACGTCATTTATACTTCCCAAATACTGGAAGTCACGTGGTACGAGTCACAATACAATATTTCTCTGTTGTGTTTCGTTTATATGTAGCGTTGCATAAATTATTCGTCAAATTTCCTTGTCTTCCATACTTCGGTATGTATATATATTTTCAACAATATATATATATATATATATATATATATATATATATATATATATATATATATATATATATATCTTTTGAAGAAAGTTGCGAATTTATATAATATTTTAAACATATTTTCTCTTTCTTCTGCAAAAGGATTTTTAAAAATAGCTGAAGATGAAATGCTTTATCCTGACCTTTCAAACCTATATTGTCATTTTCAAGGAGGAATTGACGTTTTTTTTTTAATAAATTCATATATATATATATATATATATATATATATATATATATTCTGGTATCATTTAACATAATACTACATGTCGGCGGATCACGTGTTTCTTACTCGGTTTACCTGTTGAAACAAGTATCTTTCTAAACTTAACGCCCCTCTACTACGTGTATGCCGTAAAAAGAAATGTTGATAGATAGATAGATAGATAGATAGATAGATAGATAGATAGATAGATATGAACAGACTGAGGTAGTTGGATTGTATCTGTAAGACATTTCATATCAGTCACAATATATTTCCCCGTAGACGAAACTCATTGAAATAATTAAGTCTGAATTTATGACAAACTGAAAAAGAAGAATTCAAATTAGGCCCGAAGCATTAACACCATTTATAAACAAAAGATATGATTGAGTACTAGGAAATAGAATATTCAAGTGAATCCATACGAAATTATGTTTTTGCTTGTGCTTAATACAAGTTTCTGTAATTGTGCATGGGTATGGTTTTCCGTTAGTGTCTTTCACTATTTGTGAGTGCGTTATGTTGTTATTTCAAGTGCACATTTTGCTGAAAACATAAATCAAATAGATGGTTTTATACAAGGAGGCCAATCTGTTTACAATCGACCATTTTCTGCAGCCATTGCATTTTTAAGGGAATTTAAGAGAATATATTCATATTTTAACAATATGCAACGCTGCACATTCACTCTGATATTCAAAGAAACATATTTGAATACTTAGTTACCAATGTTTACCTAAAAATCGTCAGTTAACATTGAGATTCTGATACATCATAAAAATAACCTTGAGAACTACATACTTACAAAAGGCTTTTGCAAGCTTCAGTAATTAATAAACTTGATTTAAAACTTACAAAGTAAACTTTCAGTGAATTCTATTTTACTAGGAGAAAATTTGTCTGATTATTTCCCATTTTCTGTTTATTTCCAAAATCAGTTTAAGCTATAAAATCCAAATTATTTGAATCTGAAATAATTTATTCATGTAATATCTGCGTTTTCATATACGAAGTTTGGTACAAGGTAGAAGTACGTTGGATCCACGTGGAAACGAATTACTGAACAGTGGTCAATAAGCTCATCATACCGTGAATTCCTCAACACAGTAGCCAATTGTATGTGATTATCTTCCCTTTGACCAGGGTTCGACGTTAGATGGCGAAAACAGGATGCGAATGAAACTCGTTGTCAATAGAAACCAGAAAGATAGAAATCATACAAACCTTTTTTTTTCCAAACTCATCGTGTTTACGAAACAACACATTTTCTTCAAGTATCAGGTATCCTTTTACGATTTATGATATATAAGGATTAACAACAAAGAAATTCCAACTATGACTATAGTACTGCCCTCAATGAATTATACCAAAAAAAACAAATATTATTCGAAACCAAGAATACCAGAAATCTAATATTTCGAGTAAAACATTTGATAGTGAATAGATGTAGCATAAGACATAATTTATGAGCTAACACTACAGCATTCAACTATGTAACTAAAAAAATGAATAGAAAGGTAAAAAAAATAAATACCATCTTTTAAATGTATATATATAAATATATATATATTTGTGTGTGTGTGTGTGTGTGTGTGTGTGTGTGTTTCGTAGCATATAAGACGAACCTTTAGCATGAAAACAGTTCCATTCTAATATCACACGGAGTCTTATTTGCTGTAAAACCCGAGAGTGTTATCTACTGGACTTTGAAATCGACAGCGACGAAGCTTGGAAGGGTTTAGTTAGATAGATAGATAGATAGATAGATAGATAGATAGATAGATATTAATATTTTTTTGAAATATCTCATTTTAACTGGTGTTAATTCTTTGAGCTGCATTTCTATTCTCCATATTTAATTGGATATAAATTTAATAACTTTTATCGATTTTCCCAACTTTCATAAATTTCATAACTTGCATAACTTTCATCGATCATGAAATACATTGCGACGGATATGAAATGTCTGCCATATTTCCGGACGTAGTTTTCTCAAAGATGTGTCGTATATAGCGAAAATATTATATATATATATATATATATATATATATATATATATATATATATATATATATATATATATATATAATGTTTTCGCTACATACGACATATATAAATATGTTAAATTTGTTTACACTTATTTCTTGTCATAGATGAAATAATTTTAATTCGTCTAAATTTCTCACTAGAATATTTACCGTAGTTATTGATTTTAAATTATTTTAGAAATATACCGATCCTTAAAAAGAAAAAAAAAAGATTACAATACTTATACCTATATTTATGAAAACAAGGTTAAATTTTACAATCTGTCTGTTGTAGATTTCTCGTAGCTCAATAACACAGATATCTATCACGATATGATATGCTTCCTAGTGAAATAAAAAGAAAGTGAGTTAATAAAAACACACTCATAATCAAACTGCATAGAGGGATATTTCATTTTTATGTCTGAAATTATTCAGTGATGACCATAAGATTAGGTACTGTGTTGTTACAAGGAAAATTAACTGAAATTAAAATGATCAATAAAAATTATTTTTGGTGGACAAAAAATTCTTAAAAAATACGAACCTTCTACTACTAATACCACTACTACTACTACTACTACTACTTGTTCCAGTCAACAGTAGTTACAGAATTCACGGTCTTCATCGCTGCTGAGGGGTAAGTCTCTCACAAAGAATGTCCTGTATATGACACAAAAACAATCTGATGGTGAGGCAACAGTAATGCGGGAGCTTTGAGGAATGCGGAGTACCCCTTCACTGCAATCGCTCCAAGGTCCACTTTGACCCAGAGCGGTAGCACCGGATTATACTAAATTGATTTGTTTGAAATAGAACTGTTTTGACTTTTAACTATGTGTGAACTAGAAAAATAATAAACTTATACTAAATTGAATTGTTTTAAACGTTTATATGAATTATTAATTCGGCGTTAAATGATCCAAAAAGGGTTAATAAGCCGTAAAATAGAACAATCAACAAACTACTACTATTACTACATATTACTATTATCCTCATTATTATTATTAATAACAATAATAATTATTGTAATAATAATAATATTTACTTTTTGAGAGTTTTTCACATCAGTTTTAGCTGATTTTTTTTTTTTT
Organism: Sepioteuthis lessoniana; assembly: GCA_963585895.1. Taxonomy (NCBI): domain Eukaryota; kingdom Metazoa; phylum Mollusca; class Cephalopoda; order Myopsida; family Loliginidae; genus Sepioteuthis; species Sepioteuthis lessoniana. Next base: position 48,281 of record CAUZXS010006420.1, read on the forward strand.
ACTGGAGTGTAAGTGACAGCAATTCTCCTAGTGTCTCCAGGACTCTTCTCAGTATTCTGCCTGTTCTGAATAATGCAGTAGTTTGGATGGTCTCTACTCGTCCTTCAACTTTAAAGTCTTCCAGTCCCCTTAATAATCCTTTATTTACTTTACCGAAAGCACCAATCACGATTCGTATAATTGCCACCTACATGTTCCATAGTTTTCAATTCCCTAGCAAGGTTAAGGTACTTATCCTCCTTTTCACTTTCTTTCAGTTTTAATCTGCAGTCAGTCGAGACAGCAAAATCCACAATTTTGCAAGTTCTCATTTTTTTGTTGATTACCGGCCCATTAGCCTAATGTGAAGCATATTCGCCAATGGTCCAAGAGACCGAGGTTCAATCCTGGGTTGAGTCATTCCAAAGACTCAAAAATGGTACTTGATGCCGCCTTGCTTAGCATTCAACACTATCAAAGGTAAAGAGAACAATCCTTGGAATGGAATAGTGCCCTCCCCTACACCTCGGTGTAGTAGCAATTGAAAAGGGAGCCTATGGGTCACCCTCGTCAAAGATCATCTCGTTAACTTTATTATAAGATCTGGTGGCCGAGATTTGGTGATCCGTCCTTATGTCAATGTCCCATAGGGGTTTATGTGTGTCATTCTCTAGGACAGATAGTGGGTTGTGCATATACCATTGGTTTATTTGGTCAGTTTAAATTTCTTGCACATCTACCAGTAGATCACTTTCCCCACTAAGTCGTGTCAAAACTTATACTCTGTGCTACTTTGCTGCATTCGCTTATCATGTGATTGATGGTTTCGTCTTTATCACCACATAATCCACATTTGCTATTTTGTTGCGTTTTATACATTCTTACTTTGATATGATTACTTCTTATGGCGTTTTTTGTACCTTTTTTGGGAGAGATTCTGTTTCTCTCTTTAAGTTTCTTTTTCTTAGTCACGTCCAGGTTTTGTCGAGTGAGATGTTGTTTATTACTCGTTTAAAACGCCCATCAAGTTGCTTTTCTTCCCATTTTTGTTTCCTAGTTATTGTCATTCTGTTGGCCATCGCGTTGTCAGTATCGTTTCTGATGAATGTTATCAGTCCTCTTTAGTGTTTTTCCATGAAGTCCCCGAGTCGTTGTATCGATTCATCAACGCTGTCTTCAATGCTGGCAAGTCCTTTTCCTTCCTCCTTTCTTGATGCATATAGTTTGTCAACGTCGTCCCTGGGTTGTAATGCCTTATGCATGGTCAATAGTTTTCTTGTTCTTTGGTAGATTTGCTTAAGTTCTTATCTGGTCCACTTCAGAAAGGGTCCTGGATATCTAACGAGGATGTAGCCCAGGTATTTATTCATTTGATTAGTTTTCTGCAACATAGTTTTGTCTCGAGTAGCTTTCCAGTTCTCCTGAGATATTCTTTCTGGATTTTTTCTTTAATCTACACTTGTTTGATGGTGTCAGCCTCCAAGATGGCCAAGTATTTGTAGGTTTCCTTTTCTCTGAGCGTTCTAATCTTATCCTGATTTGGTAGTTCTATTTCTTCAGTTAGATGTCGTTTGCCACTTTTTATTACAAGTATGGCACATTTTTCTCTGCCAAATTCCATTCCTATGTCCTGACTGTATATTCTAACGGCGTGTATTAGAGTTTCCAGTTCTTTCTAATTTTTTACAAATAGTTTAATGTCGTCCATGTACATTAGGTGATTGATCTTTTCTCACGCTATATTGTATCCGGCTATGCATTTATCATTATTATTATCATTGATATTATTATTATTATTATTATTAATCTTCCACACTTAACAGTCTGTCAAATTCTATGCAAGTCAATATTTTCACGGCGTTTATTTTAAAAACAAACCGATGTAAGCGAAAATTTCAGGGAACTGACGAATATATATATATATATATATATATATATATATATATATATATATATATAGGCAGGATGTCAGTTGTTAGCGGAGTAAAGCTTGTTTGAATTCCGTGTTTTCTTTCTTATAGAGAGGTTACTTAACCAAAGCTAAAGAACACACAGTATGATCAATATATGAAGAGAGAACAGAGTGATTCAGACCTTTTCCAATTGTTTTATTACAAAGTGCAATATAAATAACTTCGTCAAGGACTTTCAATTATTTTGCTGATTCTGTTTTGTACTACACTAAATGTTATGCTAAGTCAGCCAGCCAACCTATCTTTCTGACTTCCTCCTTATATATATATTTTTTTTTCTGACATCAATTTTTTACAATACATCTGTATTTCTTTCACCTTCCGTTTTTTTCTTTTTCTTCTGAAGTCTTTGTTCCTGTGGCCCAGCTGACCAATGTTTTACGTTCGGCTATGGAAATGGAGAGTCCTTGAAATAGCTGAGTTATCAAAGTCTGGATGTATTTTCACTGATTAATCTGGTAAAGAATTGTTGATGGATTATGCTGAATTTCTCAGTGTTGATCCCTCGGAAATTGGAAATACCGATGAACCATATTAGCAATATATCATGCAAGTTTCTGCTTGTAATATGTATCATTATTAAAAAAAATGTTGACAAGAACTTGCTTTGGATTCGTCAGGTCTCATTATGCAAACAACCAAAGAGCAACATAGATCCTTTTGATAAAGAAGTAACCATTTGATAGTATATTACGTATAAGTATTCTATTGTGAAATGATTTTACAAATAAAACTTGAAATAGTTTAGCAATGTCATATTAAAAGAAATTAAAAGGCGTTTTGTTGACTTTCAATAGTAATTCATTGAGCTAATAGAGACGTTGCTCGGGGGAGTCTCAGTGCTGTAATGGATAATGGGGTGGATTATGTCCTCGAACATACATTTTTTTCTAAATTTTGAATCGAGAAATTATAAATTGAATTACCATGATTAGAAAATCCATAAGCACTGCATGCGATAAACGGGGCCACTGGACAGCTGTTTTGACCTTATTAAGTCTTATCAGCAGTGTAAACTGTCATCTCTCCCACTGGAGATCGAACCAGTGACCACAGAATACAGAGTCAAAACTCAATCACTGAGCTACTGGTCAACATCACACACAAGCGAACCTAAATAAACTAGTCCTGATAAATTTGCAGCCAATTAACCTGATGTGTCTTGAAATTACACCTGTACTTTTACAGCAGTACAGTGGTTCGGTATATCGCACGCAGTGCTTGCCGGATTTTCTGATCCTGGTAATTCAATATATAACATATGTACTCGAAGGGAGTTTGAACGCGCTATTATGTTCACTTTCGGAATTATACCTTTGGTATAAGTATGACCCTTTGTATCCTATTTTTCGGTTAAATAGTAGCATTGCTGTTATTCAACAAGGAGACATTTGGCATTGAATTACATTCAAAATTGATATCCAATTAAACAACCAAATCTCATAAGTCGATAAAAATATCCATCGTCTGTATGTTTTATTATTAATGAAAAAGTATTTGTTCTATTTTGTATCGAATTAATAGACTTTTTTAGGGTTTATTTTAATGTTTGTTCGCAGCTCTTTCAAAGACAAATAATTTGGGCTTAACATCATTCAATGAACATAAAATCAAGCTGGGTGGTAATGGAAATATATGAAAGGCCACATAGAAGTTGATATGCACGTATCCTTTTGTTTGTTGGTTTTGAACTCTTGTAATTACCTGTAGGTTAGCTACCAAGGAAAATGTTTTACACGGTTCAGAAGTTTTTCTTTTTTTTTTTTTAGATTCATCAAAATTCTTTTTATAAAAGAAAATCTTTCGTTTTTTTGGTATTAAATAAATGACTGCGCAAGAACACGACAAAATAAATGATACGCAGTTAATAATAAAAAGACAAAGGATAAGTATACAAATGATGACAAGCGAAGCTAGTAAATAAATTGATTTGGTTTTCTTGTATTTTATATACTCGAATCAATTAGTTTGTGAAAGTACAAGCATTGAAGCGGCAATCTACAAACATTCAAACACAACTCTCTTAAAGCTCAGACTAGAACGATTGTGAATATATTTATACATATATATATATATACACCAAGTGTCTCCTACGCGTTTGGGTATTTAGGTGCATTCAAAAAATAGTATTGAGAGATCCATTATGGGCCAAGTTGTGTAATGTTTTCCACATCGTTAACCACAATCCTTTTCCATTTCTATTACAATCTCACCCCTCATCTTCCTGATGGTCATAATCGCTCGACAAATTCGTCTTCCCATTGTCGTAGAGGTCTTTCGTGGGGTCATTTCCGTTTGCTCAGATACGACTCCGAAACTGCATGAGTCCACTAGTTAATGTGTCCAACCCAATAGAAATTCTGCTTTCAGAGAACTGCGATCACGTCCTTCATTCCTATCCACTTCTCAATTAACTTACATCCCGTGCTCCCACTATTCCCCGCGTGGCTCTTTCCTTAGCCATCCCTGTCGTAAACAGTCTATGTTCTTTCTTCTTAGTGATTGGCAATGTTTCACTTACGGAAAACATCGCGGGCAAACGTTACTATAGAAGAGACTGACATGTAGAATTTTTTCAGTTGGTTGTAGTTACAATTAATAATAATAATGATTGACGGAGTTTCAATTAAAGAAAATCTCACAACAATTTAGATATATTTTCATTTATTTTTAGATGAAAATCTGTAAATAACTATTATCAATAGTTATAACTTATAGTTATATCTTGCCCTACGTCATTAATTATGTCCAAAAGCCGTAATGTAAAGAGGCTTTTGATCTAAACCGAACGTAATGCATCAAAATGAGAAGAAACAGCGTAAAACTAGCGAAAATAATTCATGAAAGAGTATAACTATTATTAAATTGAAAGAACATTAAAATACATTGTAATCAGAGAGTTAAAGAATGACAAAGCCAGTTAATCAAATTATGTTATCTACCAACGAAATAGCGTTCATTTGTATACAATTTTTTGAATTTGATCTTTTTGTACTATATATATGTATATATATATATATATATCCATATTCGTGAGTGCGTGTATATATATATATATATATATATATATATATATATATATATATGTCTGTGTGTGTCTGTGTGTGTGTGTCTGTGTGTGTGTCTGTGTGTGGATGTATATATATTCGTGTCTTTACATTATACTTTAAAATTCTTCATACTTTCTTTTACATCTCTTCGATAATTCTTTTGTATCTTATTTATTCTGAATATTAATTAAGGATAATTAATTGTACATCTTTTTGTTATAACGTAAGCGATGTTACTGAATTACTTAGCGTCGGATGCAATGACGTCCCCTCAACTAACATTTAGTCCAAAAAGTGGAGTAAAGGCAAATTTGACATCGGCTAAAATGAAGTAAAGTGGAGTATTGTTGTATTATCCTTCATCTTTATAATTCTACTTGCTTTTTAATCCCAATTCGCTCGACTCCTTGCTGAATAGCGATTCAGAAGCAAAAAAGATATTCCGGAGAGATTCGAATTTGTCTCTCTTTCTTTGTTAAAGTCTCTGTCTACATACCAGCTGATTTACTAACGGAGCTATGAGAGCGTAAATGGTATTACAGAAGTTGAAATAACATATACATTTATCTATTTCCTTCTCTCACGATTTGCGATTAAAATAAAGTTGAATTTGAAAGAGGAAGGTACCAAATAAACATACTTAACTGAGAATATAAAGAGGTTTATCTTTCCTTAGCGTATTAGTCTGAAAGTTACCGTAATACGTGATTAGATTTTGAACTCGCAGTCCAACAAGTTTGTTTCTACGGCACATTGAATTCTCCCTTATATAATGTCGTCAGGATGTTGAGATTTTGACATTTCGAGATAAATCAGTCCCAAATTTGAAATGAAAATCATTCACCTTCATCGATTCTTCAGAAAGAACGATTTTCTGTTAAAATACTAGATTTTCGCAAAGGTATCACTCTCCATTTTCACCACATCTATTTTCTTGTGATGTTTTTTCTGGTTTCCTCAACAGAAAATTCATCTCAAGATTAAAATTTGAGGAAAAGAATGATATAACATGAAATTAGAAAAAGCAGGTTCGCACTATATCAAATTAAAAAAAAAAAAAGTTTTAGAAAGGAAAACCCACAGTATTAAGTGTGTTTGAAGCCAAGTGAAGTTTTTCTGTCTTAGTATATGCATCTTTAGTCTTGATAAATTCTTATTTCATTTTGCACATTGGCGAACTGGATTAAATATGTTAAAACTCTAAACTCTATATCCTGTTTTACTTGACTCAGCAATTACTTCTTGATTTGCATCGGGGTTTAGTTTGACTTTTTTAAAAGGCATATAGCTCTCTATGAGTTTTATAATACTGAATGTTAATTTGTGAATAAATGCTTGATTATTATAAAATCGTTTCATTGCAGATATTTTCAACTGCGCTTTTTTGTATTTGTCTATAATTATAAACAATTGTTTTTGCACATTTATATGGTATTAACAATTCTTACCGAATAATGTAATTTGCACATTTTATATGATATCAAGTATTCCCATATAATTCTAATATTTTATCTAAAATTATATAGTTTAAAGTGACACTTGATATTTGACGATAAAATTCATTTGCTTTCGCATAAATTTTTGATTTCAACCTTTTCAATGCAATACTAATAATACTGTTAAACGAATGATATGGAACCAACCTGTGATGAAGCTTACTTCTTGGAGCTCTGGGGAGTGTGAAATAATCTTTGACCTGGATTGCCCAGTCAGCTGGGGCTGTAGAATACACTGACCGCACCTCTGCAGAGGGGTAAGACCCCTCCTAACGTGTGTTCTGGATATGACACTAAACAATCTGATAGTGAGGTTCCAGCAATGCTGGAGATTTGGGGAATGCAGAGTACCCCTTCTTTGCCATTGCTCCCAGGTCCACTCTGGCCCGGAGTGGTAGCACCTGATAAGGGTCCTATCTATAGGTTAAATAGAATTAACAGCATACTTATGCTAAAATGAATTGTTTGTGTAAAACTGAATAGTTTGAAAAAGAAATGACTTTTACCATTAAACCGTACTCATATTTAAAATGCGTGCTAATGGTTAACTGAATTATTTCAAATAGAACTGTTTATCGACATTAAAACTGTATTTACACTTAACCGAATTGTTACATACAAGTGCTTGAATAGTTAGAAATGGAAATGTTTTTGACCATTGAACTGTGTACTTGTGCTGAACTGAATTGTTTTAAATAGAACAGATTATTTACATAAAAATAGATTTGGCGTGGAATAACCTACAAAGATTGATATGCCATAAAACCCAACAAACCAACAAACCAACTTTGACCTGGAATGGTAGAATCTGTTAGAATCCCATCTATGAGGCAACAAGATCTGCTCGCAAATCATTTATTTTAAATAGGAATAAATTAAAGTTGGCAACCTTAGTCGAAGGTGACCCGAATGCTTCCTTAGCTATTACACCGAGGTGTTGGGAGGGCAATACTCAATTCCTAGGATTGCTCCACTTTACCATTGATCCTTACCATATAATACTTTGTGCTAAGCAAAGTGGTATCAAGTACTATTTTTGAGTCTTTGGTATGACTTGACCTGAAATTGAACCTCGGTCTCCGGGACGATTGGCGAAGTCTCTACTTATTAGGCCAATGACCCAGTATAAAAATACTATATATCAAATAACCATGTGAAGAAAATAACTTACAAATATATATATATATATATATATATAGCTTACGCAATTCCATAAGCTCTAGATATAGAATAAAATAAGACGGGTTGACGTGTATTTAAACTCACTCAGTCCATCAAACCAATACTTATGATTTTCAGAAACGATTATCTGATGCACAAATCGAACCCTAACGAGTACAGCCACTCCCAGTCAGATATAATTTGAGCGTAATAGCAATGAAGGTATTACTCAACACACCACAGGGTGCTAGAACAAATTTGCCACTACTAGATAATATTTGGTGTCAAACGTAATATACCCCTTTTAGTGGGGTCTTACCTCTCTGCAGAAAATGTGAATAAGCGTATTTTAAGCCTTTCCCTAACAGGGGGGATATGTTCCACTCAGTGAAGACTATTTTACTGATCTTTTTCTCATTTGATGTTATTTGAACTCCATGGCTGAGAAAAAAAGTAACCCATATTGACTCCTGGTTTTGAATTCAGGATGGGTTTGACTTGATGTCTTTTCATAAAGTTATATCAAAACTAGCCTTGTAGAAGAATAAATTTCAAATTATCCTTCCACTTGAATAGACGTCATTTCGTATGCTTTGACATATGGAACACAGAGAATCGAAATTCATTAAAAATGGTCCGCTAGCCTAGATTGCTAACCATTATATTATACAGGAGGCAGCCTAAACTCTCAGCATATCAGAGATTTAGCTCAAAGCTAAAAGTATGGGTGGATCAAACGTACTCCTCTATATTAAGTAATTAACAATACTTATTTGCTATGCCATAAGATAAGACAAGATATTCTTTTCTTCAAGAATGGTTGATCAGTCAGACGTGAAAAAACTTGCTGCCTTACGTTTTCACTTGAAGTGACGACGAGAAGGGATGTATTCATCCTTTTTCAAATTATTAGTAAGTGTCTATTAAAACTTGAACTCCACATGCCGATTGCATATACTTCGCTACCAATCATTACACCATCTTTTAACTAAGCAGTTCTCACCTAGCAAAACAAAAGTGTCACTACGGCCTGTGGATATACAGCTAAGTAAATGTTAGCAGATGTGGTACAGATTCGTCAGTACTTTTGGATAGACACATATAGGAGGTCGGCTTTATTTAAGGAAATAGAGACACTCATTACTCAATTCAAAAAAGGAAAATCCTTAGTGCCTTAGAAAATTCTTAATAGAATCATTAAAACATCTACTATTCAGTGATGCATTGAGTAAGAAGAGTAAAACAACCCTGAAAATGATATTTCCAGACAGAGGAACGTGTTCATGTAAAGGTACATAGTCATTAACCTTTTTTTGCCTTCTTTCAGATATATCTCGAAGGCAGGGACTTAGGCATGGGGGCACAGAACCTGGGGTTCCATCCTTTTAGCTCATTATCATAATATCACTAATGATTTGAAACTGACGGCTGACATCCACCCCAGTAATCTACATGGTACAAGTTAAATCTCCAGGATTCCAAAATAAATCTACGATGGCACGTTTTAATCTTTTTTTTTTTTTCATAGCTGTCCTGCGTCCTCTAACAGAAGCCGCACTGA